>JADRCH010000140.1:966333-1014639 GCA_019843965.1 Rhynchomys soricoides
GAAGCACCATTCCTAGGCAGGGAAGCACCATTCCTAGGCAGGGAAGCCAGGGTTGTATAAGAAAAGTAGCTGAGGGTGAGCCTAGAAGTAAGCTAGCAAACAGTATGGCTTTGTGGTCTCTGCTTCAGTTCTGCCCCCAGGTTCACATCTTGAATTCCTGCCTGAGCTTCTCTTGCTGATAGCCTGTAACCTATAAGGTGCAATAGACTCTTTCCTCCCTATGTTGGTTTGATCATTGTTTTCTCACAGCAACAGACAACAAACGAGAACTGCCCTTGAATTAGGAAAAAGAAAGACCAATTACTAGATACTGATTTATTGATTTATTTAATACTCTGCTTATACTGCCTGTTTGCCAAGCATGACTTCATTAGTTATGACCTGGAGAAATAGCTTAAACAATGGGTTGTTGCCCTTAACAACCTTCTGACTGCCACATGAACGTTGTAAAGTTTTGCTTGCTTTCTCCAGCCACCTTGTAGCCTTAGAGCATAAAATGAAAAATAAAAACTGGATCTGGTACCAAGGAACTCTTTGGAGGATTCAGTCTACCACTGAAATCTTCTCTCTTCTACTTTCATTGATGTTAGAGTGCTTATTCCAGAAATATTCTTACAAATAATAATCTCTGGAAAAGTAAAACAAAATTGAATGGAAATCTGAGCATTACCTGACCACTTGGGTAAAAACCCACACATAATAAATAGGCCATTGCCTATTTAATCTGTACTGTAGGTAACCCTGAAATTATGTTTGCTTTTTAAGATTTAGGTCAGTTCTTTTCTGAATTTATGATAAAAAATGGTGAGTGTAGAAGAAGATTAATCCAGTAACATGGCTGCTCTGATTACATCAAAAAATCTCCTAGGTATGTGTGATCTGGCTGGAATGCAGGCACACTCTTAGAACATACTTTTAATCCCTCTGGCTGGAATCCTGTAGTACATAACTTTAATCCCAATCAATGACATTTAATTAGGATGCAGACAAAAGTGACAAATCAGAGACAGACAAATCAGAGAAAATTTTGACCGAATGAATCAGTGCAGTGGAGTTGAGTTCCTTTACGTAGTTCAGCAGATGCAGTTGAAGCCAGAGAATAAGGAGTCAGAAAGAACTAGGAAGGATGAGGTTATTCAGCAGTAAGCCTTTGGAACAGCAATTACAACTGATGAATAAAAGTTACATGTACAGGTGAACCTAGACAGAGTGAAGATGAATGTTTTAGTGATACCATGGAATTGAACAAGCTCCCTTTAAAGTATGTATTGGTTTCTGAAAGTGGTAGGCAGGGGAGGATGCTGTTGCTGGAATGGAGTTTGGAATCCATCCATTATTCTTGAGAGCAGGATCCAGCTTTATCCTTGAGGGTAGAGAGGAAGATAATGGTATTTCAGAGGGTTCAGCCAACTGAACTGGGAAATTGTAAGTCTAAGAATGTAAAGTGGGAGAAAAGCTAGAGAATTACACCGATGGCCAGAAGTTAGAATTTTCTTAGTTTGGAAGCCAGTCGAGGCTCTAGGCTCATGAAAGCTGTTGACAAAAATATGAATGGCCCAAAACCTGTATCTTGGTCATCCCAGAAGCTGTTATTTGGAGCTCGCTGCCCTGGACATCATAGTACTTCCTATGTTGGCGTAATAAGTAACACTGGCTGTTTTCTAGGGCCAGTCTGTCTTTAAGGTCTTTCCCCCAACCATTCTGTCTTAACCAGACTATAAGAAAGATGTTTTCTGATATGAGGCTGTATTTATGTTGTGGGAACTATGATCATAGACATTACTATTATCTAGAGAAAAGGTATTGAAAAATATTCTGAAAATCTACAAAACAGCATCTTTTTCTTTTAGTGTATCTGAAATGTGAAAAATTTAAAACTACCCTAAATAGTTCATGTAGCTTAGATGTAAGCAGACCAGCATATACTATGCTAGGACCTGTGCAATTGGTCAATAGCCAAATGTTTTAGTCAATAGATTGTTTTTCAAACAAGGTGTTCCCTCATGATACTGTTTATGTAAATGATTAATCCAACCTAGTACCTGGATTCTAAGGTCTATTTCCTTTGCAGCTAAAGTGATAAACACTAACAGTCCAGCATCACCTTAATTATATACACACTGATGTCTAATATTAGGCAAATTCTGTTCGGCTGACTGCTTTCGGCTCAGTGGGTTTTAGCATTTGAAATAAACTATCTAAAAACGCATAACTGGTACAATCTGCAATATCCATTAACATTAATGCCTTCATAGAATTGGACCAAAGTCTCATTTAGGGTAAAAAGGCCTCTAGATTCGAGTGAACATTTGCTGCTTGTGCTTGAGCATGTTCTGGACACTTACTATAATCTTCATTCTTTGTTCTGTCTGCTGTCAACAGGGGATTGCTGTTTTCACATTATGCAGTCATCTTATGCTTTGGGAGCTAAGTACACTCGTCTTCCTGTATAGAGTTAATTAGCCCCAAAGATCACTCTTCCGAGGTAATATCTGAACTATGTAATAACAGAAAGACAGTGATCAGAGGGAAGACTATTTTCTGCAATGAGACGTTTAGTCAATGGAGCACATGATTCATGATTTAAAATTAATTATGACCTAAGGACAAGTTGAAGCATAGTATTTGAAATTCATAAATTTAGGGCACATTTTAGAGAAAAGATAATGGGTGAAGGCTAGATAAATAGCTAGGGAGTATATTTTCAGTATGTTTACCTCCCCCCGAGGTAACATTCTTTTTATAAAATTGTAAAATACCTTAGGATATTTAACATCTACTATCAACACAGTCACAAACAAAAGAAGACAATATCCTCTCTTTTTGTTTTTTTGTTTTTTTTGGTTTTTCGAGACAAGGTTTCTCTGAATAGCCCTGGCTGTCCTGGAACTCACTCTGTAGACCAGGCTGATCTCGAACTCAGAAATCCGCCTGTCTCTGCCTCCCAAGTGCTGGGATTAAAGACATGTGCCACCACTGCCAGGCAATATCCTCCCTTTGAAACATCGATATTCTTGATAAATTTCATTATATATTTGTAAAAAGACTGCATTGATCCATTCAACACACCCATCCCCACCCATACACCCCACATACATACACACACAAGTATATGCTCTGCATTTGTCAGTGGAAGTGCAGGTGAATGCAGCTGAGCTTCAAGGAGTTGAGGAAAGAGATAGCTGATCCTTTATTAAAACTGCTTATTGAATTAATATTCTGAGTAACTTGTTTCATTATAGCATTTCACATATACTTTGCTTTTGTTAATCTCCCTGTTTAATCTCCTCCCTCACCACCTGCTTTTTGCTGCTCTTTCGTTTTCTCCTCCAGTTTTCCCTTCTGTTTTCACGTCTCATCTATTGAATCACTCTTTTTTTCCAATCTCTTTAGGTATTTTCTTTCCTTTTCATAGTCTCATGTTTAATACAATGACCTAACCTCCCGTATATTTATACATACATAAATGCACATCAGAATCTAGTTATGAGGAAAAGCATATGTACCTATATTTCTGAGTCTGCTTTATTTTATTTAACACACTAAATTTTTTTAGTTCCATCCGTTTTCCAGAAAGTATCTTGATTTTGTTTACAGTTGACCAAATTCTAATGTGTATGTGTATCACATTTTCCTTACACATTCATCTGCCGATAGTGTATAAGTTGGTTCCATTTTATAGTTATTGGAAATGAAACATAGCAATCTACACAGGTTTGAAAGTTTGTCTATAGTAGCATTTGAAATCCATTGGGTGTTCATCAAGGAATGATACAGCTGAATCATATGGTAATTCTAATTTAAATTTTTGCTTAATACTTATATGGTATTTATTAGCTGTGA
Source organism: Rhynchomys soricoides (assembly GCA_019843965.1). NCBI lineage: Eukaryota > Metazoa > Chordata > Mammalia > Rodentia > Muridae > Rhynchomys > Rhynchomys soricoides. Next base: position 970,177 of record JADRCH010000140.1, read on the forward strand.
GACACTGGACATTATAATAATTTTCTGCATTCAGATTGGCAAATTTACTTAAGTTATGGGGCATTTTTGATACCTTCTCTGCTTTTTAATTTCTAAAATTTATTTATCTTGAATCTATTTTTTACAGTCCACTTGTTATCCCCCTTCTGGTCTGCCCTCTGTCAGTTCCTCATCTCATTCCACTAACTCCAGACCCCCCCATCCCCACCCACACTGCACCAAGACTTTCCACTCCATGGGGCCTCTTGAATGTTAGGTGCACCTTCTCCCATTGAGGTCAGATCAGGCAGTCCTCTACTGTATATATGTCAGGGACCTCATATCAGCTAGTGTATGCTGCCTGGTTGGTGGCTCAGTGTCTGGGAAATCTCGGGGTCCAGCTTAGTTGAGTCCACTGATCTTCCTATGGGCTTGCCCTCCTCCTCAGCTTCTTCCAGCCTTTCCCTAATTCAACCACAGGGGTCCATGGCTTCTGTCCATTGGTTGGGTGTAAGTATCTGAATCTGATTCAGTCAGTTGCTTGTTGGGGCTCTTGGAGAGTAACCATGCTCAGCTTCTGTTTGTAAGCACACCATAGCATCAGTAATAGTGTCAGGTGTTGGAACCTCCCCTTGAGACGGATCCCAATTTGGGCCAGTCACTGGGCCTCCTTTCCCTCAGTCTCTTCTCCATTTTTGTCCCTGCAGTTCTTTTAGACAAGAGCAATTCTGGATCAGAGTTTTTGACTGTGGGATGGTAACTCATCCCTCCACTTGATGCCCTGTCTTTCTACTGGAGGTGGACTCTACAAGTTCCCTGTCCCCACTGTTGGGCATTTCATCTAAGGTCCCTCCCTTTGAGTTCCGAGAGTCTCTCACCTCCCAGGTGTCTGGTACATTTCAGAGGGTCCCCCACCACCTCCTACCTTCTGAAGTTGCATATTTCCATTCTTTCTGCTGGCCCTCAGAGCTCCACTCCTGTCCCCCAGCAATAACTGATCATGTTCTCCTTCTCCCTTCCCTGTATCCTCTCCCACCCTAGTCCCTCCCTCCCTCTGCCCCCTGTAATTGCATTCTTTTTCCTCCCAAGTGGGATTGAAGCATCCCCTCTTGGGTTCTTTAGCTTGATAACCTTCTTTTATTTTGGGTATTCTATAGTCTTGTTTTGTTTTTGTTTTTGTTTTTTTGTTTTTTGTTTTGTTTTGTTTGGTTTGCTAATATTCTCTTATTAGTGAGTTTTCCAGACAAATAGTTGGAACTAGAAAATATCATCCTGAGTGAGGTAACTCAGACCCAAAAGAACATGCTTGATATGTACTCACTAATAAATTAATTTATTTATTTACACTCTAGACATTGTCCCCTTCTCCTCTCCCCTCCCACTGTTCTTCATCCCATTCCCCCTACCCATTGCCTCTGAGAGGGTACTCCCCTCCCCTTCCTCCATGGGCATACACCTTCCTTGGGGCCTCTAGTCTCTGCAGGATTAAGTGCATCCTCTCCAACTGAGGCCAGACAAGGCAGTCCTTTGCTGCATATATGATGGGGAGCATGTGGACCAGACCATGTACACTCTTTGGTTGGTGACTTAGTCTCTGGGGTCACCCAGGGATCCTGGTTAGTTGAGACTGTTGGTCTCCCTATGGGGCTGCCATTCCCCTTCACCTCCTTCAGTCCTTCCCCTAACTCTTCCATAGGGATTCCTGACACTATAATAATTGGCTGTATGTATCTGCATCTTTCTCAGTCAGCTGCTGGAAGAGATTCTTATAGGAAAGTCGTGCTAATCTCCCGTCTGTAAGCACAACGTAACATCAGTAATAGCGTCAGGCTTTGGTGCCCATCCATGAAATGGATCCCAAGTTGGGCCTGCCACTGGACAGCCTTTATTCAGTCTCAGCTCCATTTTTGTGCCATCATTTCTTTTAGACAGGAACAATTCTGGGTCAGAAAATTTGGCAGTGGGTTGGTAATCCTGTCCCTCTACTTGGTGTCTTGTCTACCTACTGGAGCTGATCTCTTCAGGTTCCATCTCTCTACTTTTGGACATTTCAGCTAAGGTCATCCCAACTGAGTCGTGGGAGTCTCTTGCATCCCAGGTCTCTGGGACTTTCTACAGAGTTTTCTCTAGACTCCCATAACTGCACATTTCCTTTCATTTCCTGGTCCTCTTGGCTTCTTTCCTGCCCCAACCTACAACCCTCTGCATACCTGATCTGACCCCTTGCCTCTCACCCACTCAGGTCCCTTTCTTCTTCTGCCTCCCAAGATTGATTTGTTCCCCCTTCTAAGTGGGATTGAAGAATTTTTCCTTGAACCTTCTTTCTTGTTAATCTTGTTGTAGTCTGTGGGTTGTATCCTGGGTATTATTCTGTACTTTTTAGCTAATATCCACTTATCAGTAAATACATACCATGCATGATTTTTGGGTCTGGGTTATCCCACTCAGGATGATATTTTCTAGTTCTATCTATTTGCCTGCAAAATTCATCATGTCATCATTTTTAATAGTTGAATAGTATTCTACTGTGTAAATGAACCACATTTCTGTATCAGTTCTTTAGTTGAGGGACATATGGGTTGTTTCTAGCTTCTGGATGTTACAAATAAGACTTGTATGAACATAGTAGAGCACATGTCCTTGTGGTATGGTGGAACATCTTTTGGGTACATGCCCAAGAGAAGTATAGCTGGGTCTTCATGTAGAAATTTTCTAAGAAAGTGCCATATTGACATGTTCATATATTGGTAGGATTAGCATAGAGAAAATGGTTATCTTACCAAAAGCAATCTATAGATTCAATGCAATCACCATCAAAATTCCAATTCAATTTTTCATGGACATGGAAAAAGCGATTCTCAACTTTTCATGGAAAACAAACAAACAAACAAACAAACCAGGATAGCCAAAACAATTCTCAACAATACAAGAACTTCTGGAGAAATCACCCTCCCTGACCTCAAGGTGTACTACAGAACAATAGTGATAAAGACTGAATGGTATTGTTACAGAGACAGAGAGGTCAATCAGTGGAATAGAATTGAAGACACAGAAATAAACCATATACACTTGATCTTTGACAAAGAAGCCAGAACCATACTGTGGGGGAAAAAAAAGCATCTTCAGTAAATGGTGCTGGTTTAACTGGCGGTCTGCATGTAGAAGAATGAAAATAGATCAATCACCTTACACAAAGCTCAAGTCTAAGTGGATCAAGGACCTCAACATAAAACCAAGTACACTGAAACTAATTAAAGAGAAAGTGGGAAAGAGGCTTGAATACATTAGCATAGGAGAAAATTTCCTCAATAGAATACCAATGGCTCAGGTTCTATGATCAACAATTGAAAAATGGTACCTCATGACAATGAAAATCTTCTATAAGGCAAAGAACTTTGTCAATAGGACAAATTGGTAACCTATAGATCTGGAAAAGATCTTCACTAACACTACATCCAACAGAGGGCTAATATTCAAAACAGATAAAGAACTCAAAAAACCACATAAGCCAGTTAAAAATGGAGTACAGAACTAAACAGAGAATTCTCAACAGAGGAATCTAGAACGACCAAGAAGCATTTAAAGAAATGTTCAACATCCTTTGTCATCAGGGAAATACAAATCAAAATGAACCTGAGATTCTATCTATCACAAATCAGAGTGGCTAAAATCAAAATCTCAAGTGACAACACATGCTGGAGAGGATGTAGAAAAAGAGGAACACTCCTTCATTGCTGGAGGGATTGCAAACTGGTAATTCTGCTCTGAGTTCATTAAGATATTAATACTGTAATGGATCCTCAAATAGATGAACTGTTAGGAGTTGGAGCCTTACTTCAGGAACTTATCTTTGAAGGGTTTATCTTATCCTTATATCACATTTTCATCTCGATGAATTCTGTCTGCCAAAAGATGAGCAGATCTTCTCTCTTATGGCTTTCTCACTATTATGGTCTGTCTTGCCATAAATCAAGATAAAATGAACAAGCTGACTATGAGTTTAAGCCTCTGAAACATGAGACAAAATAAATCTCCTTTTAAAATTTCTTTTCTCAGTTAATCTGTTATGGTGACTAAAGTATGGTAGTATAAACAGCTTAATGTAAGCTTTACATGGTATGCTTTGTTCTAAATATCTCTTACATTATATTATTTTGGTCTTACACTAATTTCAAACTAGTCTCAAAAGAACAATATTATTTCCATACTGTGTAGAAGATACACAGAGGTACAGAAAAGAATGAGAACATTTGCCTAAGACTTTACAACTAGTGTGTGTATTAATTGAAGCATGAACTAGAATTCCTTTTCCTAGAACCCATATGGACTCAGTCTAATTCCAGTATGTAGGGTTAGTGGCTGTAATGACACAACCCTCAGAATAGTAAGTCTGCTTATGAGAAAGATTCAAGACAAAATATATAACATAGAATTATAAAACAAATAGGAATTTAAAGCAACATGTACGTATTTCAATGTGGCTGAAGTATAGAGACACTCAGTATTAACAAGGAAAGGACAGATTGGAAACAAAGGTCAAATTGAGAGTTTAGTAGCAGTAGTCCAATTCATGTATGAACAGGAGCTTGAACACCTGAACAAGCAGAGAAGAAGTCAAAAGTAGATAAAAAAAAGTTCAGAGGCATTTCAATGGTAGACTTAAATCTTTTCCTGGAGGAAGGGAGAAGTGTAGACTAACTCCCATGTTTCCTGCATATATTCTGGGAGAGAAACATAGGTGTGATGCTCCATAATTACTGAATCTGGAAACAGTGTTAGCTTGGGTGTGGGGATGGGGTGTTGATAAAAGCTGAGAGTCAGTAACATGAACTTGTCAACTTGAAAATGGGTCTGGAACAAAAGCCCTGGCAATGATCACCATGTGGGTATTGCCACAAGAGCTCACATTAAGTTACCCTGGGAAATTTCACAGAACAGTGAGCACTGAGGCCCAAGTACAATCTTGGTTGTCACAATAACTTGAATAATATTAAAATTAATGTGAAGCAGAAAAATGGAGACTCTGAGCAGTAAGGGTTTGAAATGAGAGAGAAAAATAAGGGAAAGGGTAGTGAAACAGTGTCTCTTGGTTGAGCTCCATTGAGGGACAGTATTTCAAGAAGTAGCAATCAAACTTATGTAATTAAGTTACACAAACTTAATTCTGACTCTAATTTCTCTAACATTACTTGCTCAAACTTTCCTGTAGCTGCTCATTAAAATATCTCTGATCTTAACTCCTCTGAGATTTCTTTCAAGTCAAACCCTGGATTCATAGGAAGATAGAATTATGCATTCATAGAAAGAAATAGTGTAAGCTCCAAAAAAATTTTTGTTAACATGGCATTCTCTCAGCATTCTGCAAAGATACCCAGAAGTATTCTTTTTAATTGCAATGCAATCATCCCTTCTCATTTATAACCTCGTCTCCAGTGCATTGACATATACTACCATCATATTAAGTGCATAGTGAGGCAAATGCAAAGGAGAAAATAGCACATACATCAAGAAAAAAGATACCGTGAAAGCAAAGTTGGGCATCATTTGGGGACCTGCAGCACCTGCTACGTTTCCTGAAGTCTAAAATGGCCCCAGTTGCTTCAGACACTGTTTTCACCATCTGCCGAGCTGCACTGAGGTGGTCTGTAGCAGCTGAATGCCTTGGTGAATGCTTCAAGTTAGGCTCATTGGCACAGCGTGAGCTGGGGATGTACCACTGCCAAACACAGGTTTGTTTTTTTTTTTTTCCCTCTTTGCTGCCATGAAAAGAATTAACCAAGGTCTGAAGAGCTGCCATTGACATAAATATGATTTAATGGCTCTTTAGCATTTTCAGAACCATAGCATTAGCAAGAGCCTTGGAGATTTTCAGAGCAGAGTCTCAGAAATAGTTCTCTGGCAAGCCATTTTAGAAGCAGATGTCATGAGCATACTTCAGTACAGCTGCCTATTAGGTGACAGCCCTTCAGATGCACACAACGTGAAGAAAGTCTATTTGCTATTTGCTTTATGAAGATGTCAACTGTCACCTGCCTCTCTTAAGTGGGAGAACAGATTTTCCTGCTTTCTGCCTGCCCCTCCTTCCGTTCACCCATGTTTCTTTCAAGCACATCGAGAAAGGACTGGTTCAGCTAGCAGAGCTGTCAAAATGAAAACTGTAAATGTAGTGATTAATTATTTATTTACATAACCATCTCTTTGATTATATAGAAAAGCTTATGGAGAGCTGAAAACGATATTTAGGTTTAAGTACAGATTTTACTTCTTCCTAATTTGTAATATTGGGATTGTTTTGTTTTGAGTTTTTTGGTTGTTTGTCTTTGGAAAGAAATCTGGCAACATCCATTAAAATGAAATATATATGTAACCTTCAATACTGCAATATTTTTGCTTGGAAAATACCTCATGGAAATAAAAATGCCAGTCTATGAAGATTTATGTATATGGATTTGTTTACAGTGGTCAAAAATTGCAAGCACAAATGAATGCTTTTCAGAGTGGAAAAGGTAAATAACAGATGCTCCATTCATAGCATGCAATATTAGACAGCCATTAAAAGGAATGAGTTAGTGGTAGACAAATTTACCTAAAAGGGTTGCCACAGGGTGTCCATGGATAAGAAACCAAAAATAAAGTTCAATAAATGTGATTCCATTTAAGAACTAATGGTGACGAGGTATATATATATATATATATACATATATATATATGTTAGATTATAAGGATTACAGGGAAGATTATAAATGTACAAAGTTCTCAACATAGACTCCATCAAGTGGAGACTTATGGGAGACCCTCCTCTGCCACATATGTGGCCAGCACCATGGGTCCTTCCATGTGTATTCTTTGGTTGGTGTCCAGTCTCTGAGAGCATTGGGAGGGTCAAGCCAGTTGACACTGTTGTTCCCTCCATGGGGCTGCAAACTCCCTCAGCTCCTTCAGTCCCTTCTCCAACTCCTTTATCTGAAAACTCACACTCAGCCCTATGGTTGCTGTGAAGTGAATCTTGGGTATTCTGAACTTTTGGACTAATAACCACTTATCAGTGAGTACATATCATATTTGGTTTTTTTGTGGCTGAGTTATCTCACTCAGGATGATTTTTTAAGTTCCATCCATTTGCCTAAGAATTTCATAAAGTCATTGTTTTTAATAGCTGAATAGTATTCCATTGTGTAAATGTACCACATTTTCTGTATCCATTCCTCTGTTGAGGGACATCTGGGTTGTTTCCAGTTTCTGGCTATTATAAATATGGCTGCTATGAACATAGTGAACATGTGTCTTTATTACATGTTGGAGCATCTTTTGGGTATATGCCTAGGAGTGGTATAGCTCGGTCCTCAGGTAGTATTATGTTCATTTTTCTGAGGGTCCACCAAACTGATTTCCGGAGTGGCTGTACCAGCTTACATCCCTAACCAGCAATTGAGTAGTGTTTCTCTTTCTCCACATCCTTGCCAACATCTGCTGTCTCCTGAGTTTTTGATCTTAGCCATTCTGACTGGTGTGAGGTGGAATCTCAGGGTTGTTTTGATTTGCATTTCCCTGATGACTAAGGATGTTGAACATTTCTTTAGGTGCTTCTCAGCCCTACGAGTTTCCTCAGTTGAGAATTCTCTGTTTAGTTCTCTTCCCCTTTCTTGATAGGGTTATTTGCTTCTCTGGAATCTAACTTCTTGAGACATATTGGATATTAGCCCTCTATCAGACATAGGATTGGTAAAGATCTTTTCCCATTCTGTTGGTTGCCATTTTGTCCTATTGACAGAGTCCTTTGCTTTACAGAAGCTTTGTAATTTCATGAGATCCCATTTGTCGATTCTTGATCTTAGAGCATAAGCCATTGGTTTTCTGTTAAGGAACTTTCACCCTGTGCCCATGTGTTTGGGAATTTTCCCCACTTTCTCTTCTATCAGATTCAGTGTATCTGATTTTATGTGGAGGTCCTTGATTCCCCCCCACCCCCATTCAGGCAATAACAGATGTGAGTTCATGAGTAAAACAGATCTATCATTTCCAGAAGACATTGTTTCATAGAACTTCTTCCTAACCTTTGTGTCTTAAAATCTACCCCCCCTTTGAGATATTCCATATGCCATTTAGGATTAAGCCTTTAATAGTCACTTATCCTCTGCCTTTGACCAGTTGTGTCTGCATATTAATTTCTGTTTACCTCAAAAAAATGTTTCTCTGATGAGAGTTGAGAGCCATGTTAATTTTGGGTGCAAAGGCTAGTACTTAGAAGGCAGTTTGATAGTGTCTATATATCAAATAATAGTAGTTTACCTCTAGAGCAAATGGTCATACAAGCCATGGATTCTTGGCAGGGCTAAAGTATCAGGTATTTAGGTTTGTCCTATATACTGGGCCCCAAATACAGTCAGAAAGTGTTGGGTACTCTTACCCCATTCATGTCATCATTGTTTCAATGTGCATATTTTGTCTAGCAGGACACTGTTGCTTCTTGCAATGTATACATCCAGGACAAACTGTTGATTATGTTTCTCCTCCAGCAGCTTGTATAACACTTTCCAAGTATTATTTTCAAGCCGTCTTGTAAAGCAGACTTTTCTAGGAAGGTACCAGCTTGATTTCTCAATGTCTCATGGTATAAGGTATCTTTGTCTTTAGCAGTAAAGTGTTGTCATCAAGTTCTCATTAGCAACCAACAGCAATGGGAGAAACTCAGTATTCCTTTGGAGGTCTATGTGACTACCCTGGCCAAGAACTTCAATGGAGGTATCATATATTTGGCACTGGGCTTCTGTTTGATAATCTATGACATGAGGCACAAGATTATCCACTCATATAGAATAACTTCGTTTAAAAATCTTTCTATGTATGTATGCATAAATATATATGATGCCTCTAAAATAGGAGGCTTCTATACCTTTTTAAAATGTCCTTTGTATTAGTTTCTTTGCTACAACCGCTCATCTCCCCTCATACCAATTGTATTCTACTATCTTTTTCTATTAAAATCTTACATCTCTAAAGGCTCAGTCACAGTTTCCTGTTGTCTACAGATTTCTCCAATTTAAACAGATAAATCTAATGATTCAAAGCTAGAGCCAGCACATGAGGAAGTATGTGCAGAATTTGTCTTTCTTGTTCTGGGTTACTACATTCAGTATTTTGTTTTTCAGTTTTATCAAATTTCTGGTACTTTCATAATTTGATTTTTCTTCACAGCTGTGTAAATGCAGCATGTTTCCATTATCCATTTATCAGTTGATAGTGTCAGTCTAGGCTGTTTCCATATCCTAGAAGTTATGAATAGAGCAGCAATTAACATGGATGGACAAGTATCACTACAGGAGAATGTCAAATCTTTTGCATATACTCTCAGGAGTGATATAGCTGGGTCATATGTTAGATCTATCTTTAGCTTATCTATCTTTAACAGAAAACCTTATTCAAAACTATATTACATATCCAGAATATGCTGTAGGTGGGCAGTGAACTATGTGGAAAAGAATGTACTCAGGGGCCACAATTACTAGGGGGCTTCCTTTTATAGGTTCAAGAAGAGGAAATTGGTTGCTAATGGGGTCCAGACAATTCTCTATTTTTATTGCAGGCTTGGATTTTGTAAGCTTTGATCACTTCATGAATTTCCCCAGGATGCATCTGAGTTTGAACATAGTTGTGCTCAATTATATATAGTCTAGATATTAAGCAGGAGATACTATCTGAAACTTCACTGAGAAGACACATTGTATCACTGGACACATTCCAATTCAGTCCAGAAAGTCCAATCTGCCTTGGTCAGGGCAGATTTGTTCTCTCTCTCTCTCTCTTTCTCTGTCTCTCGGGCTCTGTGTTTGTTCCTTTCTGCTGCAGGAGGCAGCTTCTCTGATGATGGCTAACCAAGGCAATAGTCATTTTATTGCTATATTCCTTTAGCAATAAATAACTGTAGCTTTTGATTTTATTTTAAGGTCCCAGTCTAAGTAATTTCATTTAGGAAATCTATCTAATCTCACTTAAGAATCTTGATTAGGGTTAGAAGAAGGGTATCTCAAGGGTCCACAGGAAGGAGAAAATTAGGGTGTGTTCCCAAGATCTGCTTAGTCTCCTGGGATGGGAAGAGAAAAGGAGGATGGACCACAGCCAGCAGTCTTCTAGAGCTGCAGATGAGGAGTTGAATTTGGAGGAAAGGAAGAAGAGTGAGGGTCTGAAGATAACCTATCTACTCTTCTTCAATTTCTTCACTGTCTTAACATTTTCATTGAGAAGATTTCATTTCCTTGACTACGTTTATTCTGTTTAAAGGACTATTATGAATAGAATCCTTTCTCTGGTTTGTTTCTCAGTATGTTGATCATTGATAGGAATGTGACTGATTTTTGTGTGTTAATTTTATACTATGCCACTTTCCTGAAAGTATTTAACAACTGTCAGCATTTCTGTGGCACCTATAGGTTCTTTTATGTATAGAATTATATCATAAATTAAAAATATAAATACAAAGAAGAGAAACAACTTAGGATATTTTTAAAAATTTTGCCTTTTTAAATTTGCTTTACATCTTGTAAATCTCACCAACCCCTTCATTCACTACCTCCTACCCCTTCTCCTCATATAAGGGGAATCCCCTCTTTGGGTACTACCCCACCATGGAGCATCTCGTTCCAAGAGGTCTAGGCACATTTTTTCCCCACTGAGACTCATTCAGGCAGTTCAGAGAGGGGGAAGAGAACCCTATGGCAGAGGACATAGGAGACAGCCCCTGCTCTTCTTTAGGGGAACCACGTGAACATTAACCTGCACATTTGCTACAGATGTATAGGGGGTCTAAGTCAAGTTCCTACATGCTCCCTGGTTGTGGCCCTGGGTCTGTGAACCCCCATGGTCTCAGGTTAGTTGACTCTGAGAGTCTCACTCTGTCCCCTACTCTTCCACGAGACTCCCGCATGATAATTGGCTCTGGGTTTCTGCATCTACCTCGACCCGCTGCTGGATGAAGGACTTAGGCTATTTTTAATAATCAAAGAAATAATTGAATATTAGAGTTGGAAGAAGATTGATACAGAAGGAGGGGAATTCCATGCCAGCCTGGCCTATGTGTCTTAGAGCAAACAACCCATCTAGTTTCTATAGTGGCTGGTTGAGATGGATCGTTCACTGCCTCAGACAAATTCTCTGTTTCGGAAATGGGATTTGGGGATCCTCTAAAATGGTCTGAAAGGACTCCAACTCTTTCACAGGGAAGTGTTTTTACAGCAAGGCAGAGGATGAAGTAAATTTAGTGCAGCAGCCTTCTGTGTGCTTAATGAGTGTATGGGTCAGTGTGTAGCATGAAAAGATAAAAGAATCTGTACCACTCAGGCTAGTAATTACAATATTTAAGTGTGATACCTTCTCATCACAAAGAGATGGTTAAAATAAAGGATATGGTTGCATTTTCTAGAAAAAAAAATCCTTAGACAGAAAAATTCTTAGAAAAAAGTTCCTTAGATAAAAGCAGAACAAGAAGGTATTCTGAAAAGAATAGTGACAGGTGGTATTCAGAGTGTGTCCACACAATGCTAATTAAGTGAGAGGAATGGGATTGCATTGGTTTTTAGTGGTAAATGAAGCTTGCTAATGTGATGCTTTCTTATTGGCTTGAGTGTCTTGTGTAACTGGAATAGCTTAACTTTAGACACAGTCTGTATCCTGGAACTCTCTAGATTCTAGAGTCTAGAAGTGAAAGGTTAGTATTTAATTCATGTACTATGTTCATTTGAAAATAATGAATACCGAAGGCCTTAAGCAATGTAAATTTATTCTTTTAAAATTTAGAATGCGGAAGTCCAAGATCCAGTTGTTGGAATGTTTGGTTTTCATTAAGTCATTCTGCTTACTATGCAGAGAGATGTGTCCCCATGTGGCCTTCCTTTTGTGTGAGTACAACCATGTTGCTTTTGCCCCTTCTTAGAAGGATGTCTACTAAATTATGTACCCACAAAAGGCCCTCAAATTTTACCTGATCACTTCTTGAGTTTTTGAGACAAGATGGTCTGGAATTCCGCATTCTTCTGATTCAGCTTCCTGAATGTTGGGAATAAAAGCAACGTTATCCACTCAATTTCCTGGTTTTATCACAGTGGCGGAGACCTTTGCCCAAATGCAGTTATATTCTGAGGAGTGGCATTTTGGAATTTAATGTATAAATTTGGACAGGAGGACACACATCAAACTCATGCTAGTTCTAAAAATATAAATACTTAAGTCAGACTCTTGTCACCAAGTTCTATGGGCTCAAATCTCAGTGAGTACAAAGCCTAATAAAGTGTGGATTATAATAAAGTGGACACAAAGGATGTATTATCTGCAGCAGGGCAGGAGAGGATGGGGTCATATTCAAAGCAACATCTTCAACAAAGTAAACATGGGGATTTTACTGGGGAAATTTATACATATTCACATAGGAAAGCACTTTAGGGACAGGCACATCTTGAGGATGCTCAATTTAGTGTCATCAGTATGCTTGACAAGCTAAAATAGTGGATAGTAGAATATTTGGATATACTCAATTTGCATAATAAATACAGCAACCAGGAATGTCTTTGGACATTCTCAGTTTTCCTCAAGGTATTTGAACTGAGAAGTGTGAGACACTTTGAAAGCATATTAATATAGAAATTTTCTGCTGAGGGTGCCTGTTCCCTTTAATGGCTAACAGCTTCTTGGGTTGAGACTCTTCCATTTCTTAGTTATGGATTAATTTGTCTGGGCTTTGTTAGAAAGACATATTCAGTTAAAATTAACAGATCATTGCTTCAGTTTTTAAGTATTTTCACGCACCAGTGTGATGTGATTTTCCATTTTAGTGGATGAGCTGCAGGTCGTATACCAGTTTGGCTAAATTATCTTGGTCAATGCTTAAACCGAAATGCTTTTGCTCTGAATTGCTTTTAGGATTTCTGAGGCATAAATTGACTTTAAAGTCTCTCTTCATACGTGCACCAAAGAACTGAAAGATTGGGGCCTCCAATGCTTTATTGGATTGATACAACAACCTTCCATTTTAGATCCAGCTATCATGAGCCTAGGCAGGAAGCCCATTAGAGAAAATGGCACCGTTAGTTTGGTTCTAGATTCCTAGAGGGAATGCTTCAAATTGCAGGAAATTGCTGCACAAGAGATAGTCCTGAAAGCTTAATGCAGACAACGAGGCAGGACAGGAAGAGTGAGAAAGAGTCTCTGATAGAGAGATCATGTGGGCCTTGGTATTTGAAGTGTAGGTTGTTAACCACCAAATATATTTGAGGATATCAGGAGGTGAAGAAATATACATAAATATTCTCTTCTTACCAATGGACATACCTGAGAACTCTAAGTGGTGTTTTCAGAATTCTGGATAATATGTTGGATCCCTAGGGTAAAATTTTATTGAATTTTTTGAGTTTCACCTTAATGAAATTTTATAATTATCATAGAAGTTAATATAAAAGCAACTTTTATATAACATTAATATGCCTTATAAATCACTAAATTGCACAGCTTAACCTGTAGTTTGTGTTCACCCTGGCAGGAATAAACCAGCCTCATCAAATATGGCTTTATACATTAAAAACAGTCATTGGAGACCTTATTAAACACAAATGCAGCCAATCCTTCTTTGTGTTGCCTTTAAATGCACATATTTAGTATTTGAAATAATGGAGTCCTGCCTCTTTTGCTTGTTTCAGGTAAACTCTTGATTTTTACATACAATTAAAACTACTGATTCGAAGTGTACAAATGAATATGATTTGGCAAATATGAGCAGCTGTCTAAGCAAAGGCACAATCAAGGTCCAGAGTATTCCCATCATCTCCAGAAGGTTCCCACTGTGTTATTTTGCAATTTTATCTCTTTCAAAACATTCTATTGCATATTTAAGTTTTGAAATTTTGAGCTGGAAACATTTTCAAATGTATAAAGAGACAAAGGAGAACATATATACAACAGAGGTATCTTATTTCTTTCATACAAATCTTAGCCCATAATGAACTAGGCCCTCTTACATCAACTGGCAATTAAGAAAATGTCTCACAGACATAGGTGCAGGACCATTTGATCAAGTCAATTATTTAGTTGAGGTTCTTTCTTTCCTGGTGACTCTAGGTTTGTGTCAAGTTGATGGGTAAAATTAACTGTGACACTTACTTGTGTGTTTTCTTTTGTTTATTTTTTCATATTTGAGAACAAACTGTCTTACATAAAATATAAGTATTTTATAGTTTCTTAAACTAGGGACAATGTTTCTATATGCTATCATTACCTTGTAATGTTGAAATTTGAAAATATATCACTTTTATCTTCTCAAAATTAGAATGATTTTAAGTATTTTTATTTTTTTTATTTTTATTTTTTTTTATGACTAGAGATTATAAACTTGTAATTAGGTGATATTTTTCTCAGATGGGAAGCCACTCAAATACGGAAGTATACTACTGTAAAAGTAACTTTTATTTGCCAGAGGTAATTATCATCTCTGAGGCTTATTGCTTCAATCTTCTAATTTATCCATAGTCCTGAAAGTTTCTAGTCTCCATACAATCTTATCTAGGCCAGGAATGTTTTCAGCCTTTGAGACTTACTGCTGAATAAACTAACCCTTAGAGATGAGCCAAAACTCAAGTAGAAACAGTTGCTTCAGTAAATAACACAACCTCGGGGTTCACAGTATGATCAAATATTCTGCAACATAAGATATTCATTTGATCCTTATTGTCAAGATTGGTGCTTGCTCATGGGATGGGTCTCTGGTTGGACCAGTTATTGCTTGGCCATTCCAGATTGCATTTACCAAAGTTAAGTTAAGATCAGGCAAACTACTTAAACAGTTCTATAACTCCTAAGAAATAGAAGCAACCATTAAAGCCTCCCCCCAACCCCCCAAAAAGCCCAGGGCTCAATGGTTTTAGTACAGAACCTTCAAAGAAGATCTAATATCAATATTCCCCAAACTATTCCACAAAATAGAAACAGAAGGAACACTGCCAAGCTCATTCTGTGAAGCCACAGTCACCCTAATACCTAAACCACGCAAGGACTCAACAAAGAAAGAAAAGTTCAGACCAATTTCTCTTGTGAACATTTTATGTGAAAATACTCAATAAAATATTCACAAACCAAATCAAGGAATATATCACAAATGTCATCCACCATGATCAAATAGGCTTCATCCCAGGGATACGAGAATGGATCATTGTATGACAATCCATCAACATAATATGCCATGTAAACAAACTGAAAGAAAAATCACATGATTATCTCATTAGATGCTGAAAATGCCTTTGACAACACCTAGCATCCTTTCATATTAAAAGTCCTAGAGAGATCAGGGATACAAGGCACATACCTAAACAAAGCAAAAGCAATGCCCAGCAAGCCAGTAGCCAATATCAAATTAAATGGAGAGAAACCTAGAGCAATTCCATTAAAATCAGGGACAAGATAAGGCTGCACATTCTCTCCTTATCTATTCAGTTCTAGACCTTGAAGTTCTAGCTAGAGCAGTAAGACAACAAAAGGAGATATACTCCCAGCCCTAAATGTTTCTTTTGATTCTGTGTCCATTGATTTTTCTTTTTAGAGCTAAGTTATAATATTTTACAACCCCACCCCACATTTATTAGTTCACACTTCCCTGAATAATATATTCATAAATTATTCTACTTATTATTACTGTAAGACTCATCTGGTGCTCAAATTGTACTGTACTTTTGTGCCGTGACATCACCTTCCAACTGCCTTTTATGTCACTGTGGGATACCCCTCCGCATCATTTTGAATGCTTCCTTCTTTTCTAGCTGAATGCCTCAGACTCAGTCTGTCTTTACATTCTTTACCCATGTGAACAACCAAGCATTTCTCCAAACAGTCCTTGCTTTAGTATAGGATTGCATTTTTATTTCATCTGTTTGAACCAAACATACCAAGATAGCAATGATACTAATTTAGACAAATTACAAGTGTTTAAGTACCTGAAGAGTTGTTTCTCAAGCATGCTGGTAGAGGGTAAAAAATTGAAACCTCATCTATGAAAAGATATAAGATTAAAAAAAAAATCTGACAGGGGAGTTTGGCTCAAAGCAAGATGTCTTAATGATGAAAAGGTCTGTTTCCTCATTTTTTTTTTTTTTTTTGAAAGAGGGACCAAGCCTATTCTTGGGTTAGGAATAATCCAGAACTTCTGCTTTTTCTGTATGTTATCTCCTGAGTGCTGGGATTACAGGCACACACTATGGTACCAGGTTAATATGGTACTCAAAGCCATCTAACAGAGAGCTTTCCACTAACTGAGCTACTTTCCCAGACCCACTGTACTTCTATTTAAGAGATGATCTCTGCTTGCTGTTCTTCTAAAGAAGTAGTGTTCCATTCCCAGCACCAATATTGTACAGTTTGTAACCACTGGTAACTTCAGCT
This sequence comes from Rhynchomys soricoides, assembly GCA_019843965.1. NCBI lineage: Eukaryota > Metazoa > Chordata > Mammalia > Rodentia > Muridae > Rhynchomys > Rhynchomys soricoides. The sequence continues at coordinate 986,566 of JADRCH010000140.1, forward strand.
CAAGGGAATCTGATATGCTCTTCTGCTTTTCCAGGCATCCCCATGCATGATCCCCATACAATCATACAGACATACAGATACAAAAATAAAAATAAATCTTCAAAAAATAATAAAAGATACCCTCCAATCTGTCTTTTGTTTCACTGTTTCCCATGAAACTTGAATCAAAAAGAGAAAGGATCATTATGAAATCCTTCATCCGTTGGGGTGCATATGAATTAATCAAAGAACATTTTTCAATAGGCCTTATGTGTTAAGTATTCACAGGGAGTCTTGATATAGTAAACACTGTTATCAGACCAAGTGCCAAGAACACAGCCTCAATCTATAGTTGATGATAGCACTGTACTATCCAAGAGTGCTGCACACTGGTAAGCATCTCTGGCATCTTTTGGGCACTTTCCCAAACATCAAATCATATCTTTTAACCAGGTTTCTTGGGGAGGCAGCATACCATCCTTATGAGTGTGTCTCTTGGAGCCAGTCTTGCAACATTTAAAATCTGTGTTTCTCTATAACAAGCTCTATAAATCTTTGTATATGCTTTAGTTTTCTCATCTATTAAATGAGGACAACTAATATAGTTATGTGAATACTCTTATGAGAATTTGACAAAGCATGACTTCATTTTCAGGTGTTTGGGAAAAATCCTGTAACATGGTCATTGCAATTATTATTTCACTGTTGGTTGAATAATAGTTTAGCTTTAGGTTCCTGACATAAACAGGACTCTATACCACCTTCAGCATTTCTTTATTAAAATTTAAAATGTTTAATATTGTTTAATTTTAAGTGTGTGGGTGTTTTGTCTGTATGTACATTTGTGTACCACATGTGTGCCTGGTGCCCACATTATGGAGACCAGAAGAAAGTGTCTGATCTCCTGGAATTGGAGTTAGAAATGAATTTTGATCTCTGTGTACAGTAGAAATTGAACCTGTGCCCTCTGTGAGAGCAATCAGTGTTTTTGTCTGCTAAGCCATCTCTCCATCCCTGTTCTGTCTTTCTGATATAAGAGACACTGGGCAGCTCCAAATGACAAAGTTCTATGACAAATATTTGAGACTTCATAAAAGAAGAAGTGTAAACTTTATAAATAGTTTGGTAAATGCAAACTAAAACTGAAATCTAGATCTAATCTTTTAGACATGGGAGTACGAAAAGACGCAGAAGTAACTTTTTTAAAATAATAAGACAATTTCAATAACAATGCAATTGCTCCTTGTATTTGTTTGATATCATATAGTTACTTCATGAGAAAACAAATATTTTACATTATGCACCCCATTTTTCCAGGAAATGTCCACAAACCATCAATAGATACTGCAAAATTTGTATTTTCTCAACAATTTTTGGGAAAAGATGAATAGACATGTGCCCTCTCATTGACAACCAGAGATGTTGGAGACCAGAAGACCTGGATCTCTCAGTCACTTTTTGTTCCTTTCAGAATGTATCTTTTAGGTCCAGGGAGGTTCATTATCAAGAATGTCAACATGAAGGTATGTGCTTGGCAGGAGTCATTAAAAACATGACAAGTGCTCACCATTATAATAGACCCTTGTGTGGTGATATGTACCCCCCAAAATTATGTTTCCAGAGATTATGACAACTTTTTGGCTAGTACCTAGAAATCGGTTATGTTTCATAAAATAAACAGTACTGTTGATGATGTATATTCTAGAAAAAAATCCCACCATACACCAACCTTTGCAGATTTACACTTAGTGTGACATTGGCTGCTATTTTCTTACACGGATAAATTTTCTTTTAAAATATAACTGACTGGGAAAAATTACTATGTGGTTTTATTTTTGAGGTTTCTTATTTTTTTTTTAATTTTTAATTATTTTTTAAAATTATCTTTAATCTTTTCTTTACAGTCCAGTCACCATCTCCCTCCTGTTCTGCCCACTGTCAGTTCCTCATCCAACTCTCCACCCCAGTCCCCAAGAGGACATCCCCACACCCCCATACCTCCCACACTATGCCAGTCCTCCCCTCTTCTTGGGGCCCCAAGTCTCTCAAGGGTTAGGTGCACCTTCTCTCACTGAGGCCAGACCAGGCAGTCCTCTGCTGTATATGTGTTGGTAGGGGTTTGGGGGCTCGGACTATCTAGTGTACGCTGCCTGGTTGGTGGGCTCAGTGTCTGAGAGATCTTGAAGGTCCAGGTTTGTTGAGACTGCTGGTCTTCTTATGGGGTTGCCCTCCTCCTCAACTTCTTCTAGCCTTTCCATAATTCAACCACAGCCCCTCCCCCTTTGGAACATTGGTTAGATGTAAGTATCTGCTTCTGTCTCAGTCAGCTGCTTGTTGGGCCTCTCAGAGGCTAGGCTTCTGTCTGTAAGCACACCATAGCATCAGTAATAGTGTCAGGCCTTGGAGCCTTCCCGTGAGACGGGTCCCAATTTGGTCTGGTCACTGGACTTCCTTTCTCCCAGTCTTTTCTCCATTTGTGTCCCTGCAGTTCTTTTAAACAGGAACAATTCTGAGTCAGAGTTTTTGACTGTGGGATGGCAACTGCATCCCTCCACTTGATGCCCTGTCTTTCTACTGGAGGTGGATTCTACAAGTTCCCTCTCCAAAGAATAAAGGGAAAAGAAGGAGATACCTGGGGGGAGGGGAAGGACTCCCTCAGAAGCAAAGGGGAGGGGGAATGGGGTGAAGAACTCTGTGAGGAGGAATCAGCAGTGGGGAACATTTGGAATGTAATAAATAAACCAATTAATTAAAATAACTTTAAAAAGAGTATATAAAAAAGAAAAGGTTTGTTTTCTTTGAAATGTATCCTCCACATTGATGATCTATTGTCAATTATCATTTCACGATTATCCATGACACTTCTCTGGAAAGTTCCATGCTTGAACTGTTCTCTTATTCATCACTTTTTCTTAGGAATATTTGTCTTTGTTGCTTAGTTACTGTGTAGTTGAAAATTAAAATCTTATTGTATTAACTATTATCAACATAAACAAGATGCTAAAACCATTTGTAGAATCATCTTCTAATTTACATAGTGATCTAAGTAAAAAACTCAAATTAATGTTGTTCAAACTGCAGTAGTGGAGCCAGTCAGGTGTGATTACACAATACCAATGGAGGAATTGTTAAGTTTGGAGAAATGCTGATGCTTTTCCTATTGCTGTAGCATCCAAGTGCTTTTATTGTTTTCCATAATTATATGAACTCCAACTGGTGGGGACATTTTAACATGAGGTCCTTTACCATAGAGTTTGGGTTTGGGAAAGTTTCAGAGGAATGAGGGACTTGGCAGATGTCACAAGGCCCATTACCTAATAGACAGTTGATTTAAGGAATCAATCTAGAATCTAGTCTCCTTGCTTCTAAGCCACCTTCAGGGAGTCAGTCAAGCCTTCATGTTGATTCTCTGTTTCTAAGGCAGCATTGATCATTCCATGTTGTTAATCTGAGAATAGCTTTTCATGAAAACATTAGTTATAGTCAAAGCAAATAACATCACAAGCAAAATGAATAGTGGCATAGACAATTTACACAACAAGGCAGATGCACCTTCAGTTCTAAAACTTAATTTTGTATGAAAAACCATAGTAGGATGTAAAATCAGAAAAGCTTCCTCTAGTTGTTGACAATTAAGTTTAGGAAATCAATTTTAGTGTTGAAATTGGATAAGGGATCTAGTGGTGCCATCATCCCATTAGTATTTGCATCAAGTGATCTTATCACACGAAACCTGAAAGAGATGCTTTATGGGTTAGTGAACTGTCCTATGCACAGAAGTTTTAATTGAAGCAGCCAATGGATATGAGCTCTAATATATGCTATTGTTTTCTCAGTGTTTAAGTGATTCTGGATGAGCCACATTCCCGCACCTAGATAAAGTTTCACATTGGTAGGGGTAACCAGCTTTATCTAGACCTACTTTACTAAGCATAAATTTTGACTTATAGATTTCTTTGTAGAGTATTTTACATGAAATATATCTCTATAGTATGAATTCTTTATGTAAGGGAGTTCTGTGTCTTATGTGGTAATCTAGAAAAATTCACAGAGGAGATTCTGATATGAACTGGGCCTTGAAGAAAGGGAATTTTAAGTATTTTCTTCATTAGATTTTCTTCTAATGGGTCCAGTGTGTGGATCATTATCTATCCTGAATATACATATATACCTGGATTAGAAATAACAAGATAAGAAAATTAACCATGAATCCACATAATAAGAAAACTAAAATACATATTGTTAATGGTTTTTGGTAAGAATTTTTTGGGCAATTATACATGATAAGACTTTGTTATGTAACTAGAGCTACAGTTAAGAATTCGATAATCCTATCTCTTGCTTCATTGTGAAATAATTTGCCCAAATGAGAATGCAGATGTTCCTTTGGCCTTTTTTCCATTATACATAAGACTAATTGTAAAATGATAATGAAGGAGTTCATATATCCGATCATTACTCTAAATTTCCCATCATTTCTTGCTGCCAAATGTGATTATATCGCTTGGCTAGCCATGAGATGTAAACTAGAGAATATAGGCATCTTAGGTAAGGATGCTGATTTGGTGATAGTAACTACAGCAATTCTTTTGCCGTGTAAATAAGATGTTGAGGATGAAGAGCAACATGATAGAAAAGTACTGGCTCTCTAATATTAAAAAGTGGTCAGCTATGAGTCTAAAGTCATTGGAGCCTTCTTTCCAGTGAACGTGATTTCTAAGACAGTGTCTACTGTGTATTGTACATTGTTTCTGAGTATGAAATGCTACCAGCTCTTTCTAAATCACATAATTCTTTGGCAGCAAAATGATGACCTAATATGAAGAACGTGGGTTGATCTTATTGTCTGGATCCTGGCTGTCCTGTTCCAACATCTTTCTTTCTCTCAGGATTACAGTGATTTGTGACATGTTACTGTTGTTGTTCTACACTGGGGTTTTCAAATGTTTGGTACCATCTTTTTGAGAGCAAGTGAACACCTATAGGTGCATGTTTTAGTTAATACTGAACTTATCAAAGCTGTAAAATTTATAATCTTAGGTTTTCTAAGCCCTAAATATCTGTTTGATTTTTTTAGTAAATACAGTATTTTTTTTCAGTTGAAAAAAGTCTTTCACTAAATTTTTCATTAGTTTCTAATTTGATACTAGTCAATACCACTTATTAATTCAAAGAATGATTAAATTCTCCACATTTAAATACATACTTTAATGTTTTACAAATTTCATTACTCTCAGGGCTTAAACTATTAACTTTAAATAAAAACATTTAAAAAAAGAAATCTAGCAAGAAAACTATATATCATGCCCCTGTGGCTGGCTACCAGGTGCTTTTTAAAAGCACCAGGTGTTATTTTAAAACCTGAGAGTAGTTTTACTATGTGTTTCATTTACATATTCCTGAGATTGGCATCTCGGGCAGAAATGCCATTCTAATGCTCTGATTTGCTTATTCTCAGCTATCCATTCCTTCTGGGCTTGTAAGATCCAAGCCAAACCAGTCTTTCTGTTGTTACATGGTACAGGTTTGATTAGTTCTGCAGAAAGAAGCTGACACCTATTAACTTCAGAATGACATTTATTAGGGGGGAAAGGGTCACAGCCATACTTCTCCATCAAGCCTTAATTCTGGAGAATAATTAATAGTGAAAACCCACCATGTCAAAGGCAACATAAGGTCTTGAAAGGAGAGAGAAAGGCTTCCTTCCCATAAAGAACCAAGAGAGGAGCTTAATTATTCAAGATACTTAGAGTAAATTATTAAGAGAGATAACTGCTATACACAACAGCAAGAGGGACTTTGAAAGAGAAAAAGCCTTTGGAGAAATCCTCCAAATGAAAATTTTCTGAATTTTATAGATTTTGGGTGTATTGTGGGATGTTTCATGTATTTTATTCTGATATAGTCAACATGCCAAGCAACTAGCTATTGAGTAGAGTCATAAATTTATATTTCAGCTAAGGTGAGGGTACTGAGCTCAGTCTTTTCCTGTAAATGCCCACAGAGGTGTGGCAGAAAGAGGGAGAGAGAGAGAGAGAGAGAGAGAGAGAGAGAGAGAGAGAGAGAGACTGCAATCAACTACCTGAAACTTTTCCTATCATCATCAAAGTTTTTTTGTTAATATTTTTATTATTTGAGACATTCATACAATATATATTTTTAGTCATGGAATTCATTTTCTATAGTGACTGTCTCAATCTGTTGATATTGAGTAACTATATTTATATCTCTATATGTGAACAGATTCTCATGGGACAGGTTTGTTTCTTGCAGAAGTTATACCCTTGACCTAGTAGGTTAACTGTTACATGTATTCATCATTGAACATAGATATTCATAATTGAATTTTCACAAATGTTTATTGATTTTTAGAAGTATTTTGGTTATGAACAGAAAATATAGATTCTTGTACCAGTGGGTTGATTTTTATCGTCATGGTTTAATTCTCTCATAATGAAGAAATTTTAGTGGTGGTATGATTTTTCTTACATTACCACATAGAGAAATTGCCTTTGTGTAAGTAATTATGGAGTTATTTAAGCAGAGAATAAAAGTATTAATGACTAAAAATATCACATTGTAGCTAAGTATATTGAGTCTTCTCACTATTACCATTGGTAGATCTTTAGATTGTAAATAAACGATTTGACATCCAGTGTTTGAACTTCAATAATTCAGTAAACGAATATATTTTGTACTCTTAGAAGTAAGAAACATAGGTATGAACCAAATGTCCTTATAACCAAGGATCTGGTTAATAGATATATTCACACACGTGGAGGAAGATTGTTACTGATGACCTCAGATCTGTGGTTTTGTTATCATTCCCTTTTCATGCTTTAGGAAGCAAAGTTGAAGTTCACTAAGAGAAGCCTTTAGTGTAGGTTTAACCATAAAAATTAAGGGAGTTAGAGAGAGAGAGTTTGAAGCAATGTACAATAGAAGATGCCCTCAGGTAGACACAGACTTCTCAAGAGAATTACCCACCTTCATTTTAGAATCAGCAAATTGGATAAAAGTATAGGAGAAAATCTAATAAGCTTTATGGTTGTCAAAGCTGGGAGGGATAGAGACTGCTGGATGGCAGATTTAGGATAAGATCTTGACAGGCTGGAACAGTCTGAGATGAAATAACATAATGTAATTTAACAGGGAGAAATGTAATGTTCTGTACTTGGGTCAAAACACAGAAATTCGACAGTGCTTACAGCAGAAGCTAAGCTTCAAAGAAGAATGTGAGAAAATGCTTGAAGCTATTAAATGACAGTCTTATCTTTAGAAACAAATGTTTTGATGTAGATGTCTCCAGAGATAATTTGGGCTCAAGGGATATGTCAATTGAATAAATAAAATCTAGAACGATGATGGACACAAACCCAAGTTTTAAAAATAATGGTATATTTAGCAATGAGTGTGCACTGAGAGATAGATAAACTTCTACACAATCAAGAGACTTGAAATAAAGACTTTAAAATCTACTTCACAAAGAGGAATCAGGCCTCTTATTGAGTGTGTCTGGCTTTGAGAAGAGAAAATGATAAACAAACCAGGGGCATAATCTACTTTGTAAAATGTCATATGATATACATGGAAAGTACAATTCTAAGCCAGACCCAAATACAGAAAGAAAAAAATACATTAGAGACACATGTTCTTGTTCATATGTGGATGCTAGCTTATATATAAACATGTACACGTGTCTGTATGTAAATAAGTGTGTTTGTGAATGCATGTATGTGTATGTATGTGCGTGTTTTTATGGATATAACATAACAATTAGAAAGGAGACATAGAGGGTAATGATAAGGTACAAAGAATGTCAGACTCTAGGTAAAATGGCGCATTATGAGAGAGGTTTTAAAAGATATTTGTTTGTTTGATTCGATACCGTCATAATTTTGTTCTTTATAATTGACAATTGAGTTCATCTTCCTGGGTATTGAAGGAGCAAGAACAATTTTACAATGTGTAATGGACAGTGAAAGTATAAACTGTAAGTAAAGCCCCACTGCTTCACAATGATCATCCTAACTGTATAGAAAGTCACTTAGAGGCATAGTGTTTGGTACTGGCAATTGTTTGATGGCTTCTTTAAACAAACTGTGGAGTGATTTTGTGAATTAATTAGAATGAAGAGTTTTTATTCATAAACAAACATGGTGATGTGGGATCTTTTGGTATACACCAAAGGGGTAAGGGAGAGTGGTTAAGTGAATAGATAGATTTTTTTCAGCATCTCAATATGAGCAAAAATGTTTTAAAAATGATAGCTTTCCTCAGAAGATGCTGTCACCACAAGATAATTTTTCTCAATAAGGGTGCAAAATGATCCTACAGTATCACTAGCAGAGATATAAAAGCAACATTTTAAAGGATAACTTGGTGGTATAAGCTGTGATATCTCTTCCAGTCTGAAATTCTGAGATCATTTAGAAGAAAATCCAAGACAGCCAAAGCATGCAAGATGAATTTTTGGGTAAACTGCTTTTTTTTAACATAGGAAGATTTATATGATATGAAACATATTTAGATTTTGAAATTTAGAATATTATCAAAATTACCTAAATTTTTTCTTTTAAAAATTTAATTTTAAATTTAAATGGACTTATGATACACAGGACGATAATGCTCCCCTCAAAACACATAGACGGTCTATCAAAATCAGCAATGCTTGATAGATATGAGAAACTCTCTTCAAATTACTAATGAACAAAACTGTCAGATTCCCCAAACAACATAGGCTAATGCCATTACCTTTGTTTCCTTCTAATAACTTGAAACAAAGCCCTACTATTGAAGATAACTAAGTCACTTTATAAAGAATACTTGCAGGAATCAAGCTGGAAGAGACCTGAAAGCCTCTTCCATGATGACTAGTTCTCATAGCATTTGCAGTAGACATTAGGCATTACAGAAATCTGCAACTGGTCAAAACAGAATAAATGACTCTGTGATGCCCAAACCTAACTGTTATGGCTACATCTACCTTCATACCTAAAAGCTTAGAGAAAAATCACAGAGTAGGGGGTGACAAGATTCTAAGAGCCAGAGTACTAGGGCACCTTCTTTATATACTATCTTCTGGACATTACAGAGGACACATACCTGTACCCATGGATTCTCAACACTAGAGCTACCTAAAAAAGACATGAACAATGACAATACTAGTCAACTCTCAGGGTAGACAGGAGAAATTTCACAAGCTTCTACCCCTAGATGAACAGTTGTAGAAAATCAATTGTTGCTGAGAAAAAGGGAGTTTTTTTTTTTATTCCAGGGACAGTAGATAGATTGTCTGATAGATTATTCATTCCATGTGGTCAGTGCTAATTACATATATGGATGATACAGGCAACACCAATGGAGTCAATACACACACACACACACACACACACACACACACATACACACACACATACACACACACACACCACATACATATACACACCAGTAATAATAAAAAAGAGATAATAACTTTAAGAGGAAGTAAGAAGTAGGAGCAAGGGAGAAAGTAGAAACTGTGTAATTACTCATGTATGAAATCCTCAAAAAAATTACATTAAAATTTGAAATAATTTCTTTAATTAAAAAATAAGGGAGATGTAATAGAATAAGTTAATACAGGGATTGAGTGTATCTCAGAGTGTAGTTCGCTTGCCTGAGTTCAATCTTCAACATTTTAAAACAAAACCAAAACCTATTACAATTGCATTGCCTTGCATAACACTTTAGTTTTCAACACTTGATTTAACGTGAAAGCTATTGAAAGGAAACAAATGTTAGTTTCTCTTTATCTCTAGGTAACAGGCATTTTCATCTTGGTGCTTTTTTATTTTGAGGCTGTAAATCCATGTGAACCCCATCATGGCACTAGCCTTAAAAAAGAGCCCCCAAAGTGGGAGTCTTTGGATAAAGGAAGTTGTGATCAGAAGATATCCTGTTCAGGGTCTTTTATTGCAAATAGCAGAAGAGGGATGCTCATACTCAAGTATCCATTGAAAACTCCTAGAAAGCCTTTTCAAATGTAGATGGCAGATGCAGTGGGTCAAGGGTGAGACTATAGATTGTAATATTAGTGCTGAAGTGTTTGGGCTTTATTGTGAAGATCATGTCTTTGAAAATATCATAGCCATTTCAGAATTTCTTTGAGTTCTGGAGGAACTGACTTGAAGACAATTTGTATTGGGTTTGATAATGAAACCACTTCCTGCTCTGTTGACAGCTTTAAGTTACCTTCTTCAGCAATCAAATTCTGCATTCTATGATGCTTCAAAATTCCAGATGCCTCTGATGCTACCACACTATGCTGGTCTAAGAACAGAACATCTTATAGATGGGGAGAAGGCTTAGTTCTTTCTTTTTAGACAGTTGGAACTAGTTTATAGAAGTATTATCAGAAGAGTATTTCACTGAATTAATCTCCTTACTCCATTTTAGAGTGCAATCATGATTCAGATTACTGCTATATTATAAATAAACTCAGAAAGCAAGTCTTTTATAGAATCCTCTGTCTCTGAAGTTGTGAGAAGAAAGATTCAATCTGGCACAATTCAAAGCCGTGACTGTATTGGAATTCCATGGGAGCATTTCTAAGGTGGCTGGAAATGTTCTACATTTCAGACTGGGTTCTAAGACAGAAGGAAGCTAAGTGCATCTTGATGAAGAATTTGAAGGTTAATAATGGAAATACAAGAAGTATAAGATTTTATCACAGACACTCATTTTTCCCTATAACAGAGGATTTGAAAATCATTTACATTCACTCATCAAAATTATTTACGTACCTGCACTTATAGAAACCATAAATACTGTTTGGGTTGAGTGTAAATCTTATTTTTTCAAGTTATCAAACTATACATACAGATGTTCCTGTTTTAGATTTTACCTTTCAGCTTGTTTTTGCTTGTTTGTTTAGTTTGGTTTAGAACCTGGAGCTATTGTAATCCCTCTGTCCAGCCTTCTGAGTTTGGGGATTACATTTATTATAAATAATTAAATTTAAAACAAATAAATGCTGCATATATAATGTGCATGCCAGAGGCAAACAAACTACTCAGTAGTCACATCTAATATAAGAACACATTAGCTATGACAAGAAAATGGAGGATCCAAATGATATTATTTTCATTTGTTGTGCATCTCTTTTCATGTTATTGATGATATTGATTCCTAAATAGATTATCTTTGTAACAAGCATGTGATAATGACAAGAGAAAAACAGGAACAAAAAGCAAAGAGAATGGTGGCTCTTTATTTGGCATGTGCCATGATTTCGTAGAAATGTGAGTCTATTTCTTTAAAAGAAGAGATACTAAACTGTCTGCAGGACAAGAGATGGAATACTCATACACAGAGGCATAAAGATATGGATTTATATGCTTCATATCCAGGAAATATTGTTACACAATAAAACTGTGTCATGAATATGGAGAGAGGGGGTGTGTGGGGATGTGGACATGAGAAGAGGCCAGGACAAAGGTTTCTTTGGTCAGAGTGGACCATCACTATGCACTAGTTGGGGGACTCTAAGTGTAGCCAAGACCTCTAGTGAGTCAACAGTGTCTACATCTCTTTCCACAAGGAAGGAAGAAAAGTGAAACTTTAGATGTCAGCAGAAACATTTGACAGTCCCAAAAGACAGGGTGTGCCCTCTCTGTGATGGTCAATTTTCACCCAGAATTTCTCATCCCTTATTTTTTCTGGTAATTAAATTTCCAGAGCTTCAGTTGGCTGTGGGGCTGTCTGCTGATTGATATATTTCATGACCTTGAAATTAGATGTGGATTGAATAACAGTTAACTCTGTCATACGTCTCCTTTCGGCAGAGGTGACTTCATAGCATGGATTACTCGGAAACCACAAAGATTGGGTTTTTCATTTCACTTTTGTTCCTTTCCTGTTTGAATCAGTCATTCTTTGAGACCCTTTCTTCCTCCTCCCTTTTTCTGTCCTTATGGAAAACTATTTGTAAGGAAAATATGGGCAGAAGTAATGGCCAAACCACTAATATTTTTCCTCCTAAAGAATGGGCTGTCAGAGGTTATTACCCATATGCAGCCCTAATAGAGCCAAATTCCTGAGACTACACCATAGATACTTACAAAGACTATTTCTTTGCTCCATGTTTTCTTTTTGTTTACTTAGTTAGTTTCAAGGATCTGAGGATTGAACCTGAAACAAAATTAAAAACATGAACTGTTAATTCTCATATGGATCATCCTATTTATTTATTGCTCTTGCTCAAATGCTTGGATTTCTGTGATGAGAGCCATTCTTTACATTAAAAGCCGATGATTTAAAAATTCTGCTGTCTTCAGCATTTGTTGACTAAGTAAAATCTTGCCTTGTTGTTGGATTTATTTCAGCATTTTATATCATTATTAATTATCTGCATTGCTAGGCCTACTGTAGATTGTTTCAATTCTGAATGTTCAATTTTAAAACACATACGTTATTAATGGAAAAAACAGGTGAGTGTGAGTGAGTCAGCATCCTGGCATCAAAAATCTGTGATGCCTGAGTTTGCCACAGAGGGGCATTACTAGACTTCTTTTTTCTGTAAGTCCTTTCAAAAGCAAGGAGAGGAACTCCCCAGAAACTTCTTTCTTATCAGCTTTAAAGGGGAAACCATATACTAACATAAAACAGAGGTTTTCAGAGCGAGTGGGCACTTACAAATTGTATGTGATTTTTAAGCTAGGGAAATATTTTCCTGAGTAAATGATTTCAGGAAGGGCAATCTTTTACATCTCAAGACAGAGCAGTTTTTTCCTTTCTAGTGATTTGAAATTTCTTTATGCAAACTACATCACTATTTCACAAAAAGCTATGACCCTTATTTCAGTAGAACCCTGGATCAATAGGGATTGTGGAAACAATGCATTTCATTGGCTGGGGCTGCTCCTGGAAGCTAATTCACCTTTCATCAGAGTACAGGCAGGAGAGTAATAGCTTGAAATGTGGTTTCTGTTCCTCTGTAGTCACTGGCTTTTTCTTCTCTCACCTTCCCAGCTAGCATGTACCCTTGATGATCCTGTATATAGCACACTAAGCAGGTTTCAGAAGAGGGAAAGAAACCAGGCAGAAGATGAAGAACCTGAATGCAAATGAGATATTTCTGTGGTACTTCTAGTACAAGCTGCACAAACTTGACATATTCCAAAGCAGGAAATGGAAAGGATTTTCCTGCTTATGTTGAATCTGAGTTTAAGTATGCTATTAAGACTCCTCTCTCTCTCTGTCTCTCTCTGTCTCTCTGTCACACACACACACACACACACACCTTTCGAGCACAGCATAATTTAAAAGCACCAAAATGACTTCTAGTACTTTCTTATAGCTACAGAAACATCAGCAGAACTGAGGGTCTTTCACTACAGTTTCTGTGAAAGGAACAGCCGAACCAAAGTCACTACAGAGTAGTTAAACCATAAGTCCAATTAAAATGAGCCCATGTCTTCTTTACCCCCAATTTCATTTGGGTTAATCATGTCTCAATGTTTCCAGTCCCCTCTTCTAGTCCCAGAGTGAATGAGCAGTTGATTATACATTCAGGTTCAGTTTGGGGGAGCTAGTTAATTTTATTTCATGACCTTAAATTAAGTATTATGCTTCAAAGATATTGAAATATTGCCATGCCAATTGCTATTTAAAATTCATGAGGATTACAATTTCTTCTTGCCTCACTTGTTTTGTTCCCTCATTTCTGAAATGTCCTGACACTCCTTCATCTTCCAGCTCTTTGGCACCATTTTGCTTCTAAAAGTCTCTTCCTGCTTGGATGGGTCACCATCACTACTATGTACACTTAGAAAAAGCTGCAAAAAATTGCCAAGAGGCCATGTCAAGTCTCCTTGTTTCATTTTGTGATGTGCTCTTACAGATGTTCATACTTCATTAGTATCCGGTACCATTATTGCAAAGCAAAGCCTCGGGAAATTACAAAAACCACTGGTTTTTATTTTGACATTGTAATCCTGAATAATTTCACAGAGATCAGGTTCCTGGCCTCCCCTGGGCAATCAGTGCTAATCAAAGATACTGTAAAGGGTTAATCCCCAAAGTGGGGTTAAAAACCTCCCCCACAACATGATGTCGGTCCAGGAATTCTTGGACTTCTCAATACCTGATTCTGGATACAAGTTTCTTAGCATGGAAGCCCTATCTTCTTTTTCACACACCCAGTTCCCCCAAATACCCAATGCCACTCTATCCTTTGGTCACTCTGAAATGAATGGCTAATTAATAAATTCATTGGTACATCTGGATTGACATATTTATAGTTTTACCATGCATAACTACATTTTGATAAATTTAGGCACAGAATCCGGACTTGTGTGGTTTTTCTTTCATGTTTTCCACTGCTGACAAACAATAGATTTATTATCTAATTTGTACTACCATTCTCCTCTAGCATACGCCATCATTGTCCTGGATTTATGACTGATGATGTGGCTTATATCTAGGGCCATATTCTTGCCTAGTATCCTTCATTTCTACTAGCCCAGTGTCATAAAACACTAGCATTTTGCACTGACAAACTGAGTGATTAGCACTGGAAACAAACATATATATATACGAAAAGCACTAATAGCTACCATTTACAGAATGCCAACTATATATCAGAAACTATACAGAAAATGTGTTTTTAATTCTCCCTTCAATCTTGAAAGATCTTATGAACCTCATTGTGTGGCTGAGGTTATTGAAAGTTGTCTATCTAGTAAAGCAATTCAGCTATGAGTTGGTCACGGGTCTATTTAATTTTAAATCACACATGATTTTTACTTTGCTGTGCTGCCACAGGAATGAGAAGTCAGTAGCCAATAAGATTTTAGTCTTGTGGAGTGAGGCAACCAAACATTTCACCATAGGTATTGCAATCTTAAAAGTATGCTAATAAAAACAGTTTCAAAGGGCAGAGGAGGTAAAAAGAGGAAAACTGAGGTGTACAGAGAGCTCATGGTGGTAATTTCTGAGCAATTATACTGGAGCTGGTCCTTGAAGGGAAAGATAAAGTTCACGAAGCTGAAACTTGAGTTTGCATTGTTTTTTTTTTTTTTTAAATAAGTTTTCTGCTGTGCTGATTTTAGTTATTAGAATTCTTCTTGTAGACTTCTTAACACAATTCTAGATCTAGAAGCTTCTTTCTCCATTTATGTATAATCTTTCAGTCATATTCATTCTGTAACACCTAATGCCTCATCCCGAAGCTGTTTACTTTGTAGTGTAGCAGCAAGTTATCAGAGAGACAGACTCACACAATCACTATGTTCTTTGATTTTTCTTTCCTTTTTTTTGTGAGAGTGGTCTGTAGTTTGGACAAAAAAAATAAGAGCGGATTTTTCTAGCTAGGTGTGTTAGTTATAAAGATACACAAGGATAAATGACAAATGCAATCGGATAATTAGAAATACATTGTACAAGGATATGATGGATTATAATGTTGCCATGCTAAACTACTAAGTTTACCTTTCTCTTTATGAAAGAGTCCAGAGAGTGATCATGGAAACACACATGAAGTCCAAAGAGTCAGATCACTAAAAATATGCAAGTATTGTGGTATGGGGCCAGGAGTTAGCCAGATCAGTAGAGAAAGCAAAGATAGGTCATTTAACTGCCCAGCCATTGAGGTAATGTTTTAAATAAATATTTTTTCTGTGTGATTATTAGGAAATAGTACAAGGTAAAGAAATATAGCCACTGGTTTAATTTACTATTTATAATTATGTTAAGAATAATTCATTTATAAATTTGTTTATTTTGCCCAAGTTAAATTCTTCTCTATTACTCTAATACTAATCTCTAGTCCTTCTTAGTCTAATATATTATGTTCTTATACTTACTAATAAACATCTGAGTAGATGATGTATTATCTTTTTTTTTCATTTATTTACTCAAAGGTATTGAAAGCAAAGGAATGTCTATCTCAGTTGCTTCTGCAGTTGATAATCTACTCCTAGAATGGGGCTGTAGACTGTGCCTAGTCTAGTGGAGGGAAATGACTCCCATGGCAATATAGTTCCACTTGAACTTTAAAAAGAAATATGTTAAAAAAAATCATCACCCTCATCAAGAAAATTTTTTACTTTGAAACAGTTTGAGACCACTACAAAAAACCATAACCAATAAAAATGAAAAATTGTGGAGCCCAGTTCCAATGAATAAATCTATGGGACACTCCCACATGTGAAACTCAGGGAAGACTATAGAAAAGAAGCAGAAAGATTGCAAAAGGCAGAGGGTCAGGGAGTTTGCTGTGAGAGAGACTTTGTCTCTTACTAATGTCAGAAGTTACACCCGTAAAGTCTCATGAGTGGTATTGCCTAAACATGAGCTCAACAAGGGTAACAACAATAGACATGCCAAAGTAGACAGGGCCCATGAGGCTTCAACACCACACACATAGTTAAAGGCCACTAAAACAATGCTGTGAGTGTGGGAAATATTTTTCCCTAAGGAAACATACACCAGCTGGCTATTTATATCCAATAGTCAACCCTGAAAACATACGTAGAAGTGACAGTGTACAGACTGATGAGATAGTATTTAGGATTGTGTGTGTGTGTGTGTGTATGTGTGTGTGTGTGTGAGTGTGTGTGTGTGTGTGTGTGTGTGTGTATTACAACAATCATTTAAAACCAAGGCCATGAATCTGAAAGAGAACAAGAGGCATATATGGGGTATATGGGTAAGTTGGGGGAAGGAATGGGAGGGAGAAATGTTGTATTTATATTATAATCTTAATAACTAAAATGTTTTCTAATCAATATGATAAACTTTTATGCAGAAATACACGAAACATCAAAAGCCAAGGCCATCTATTTCTTCCAAAATTATCAGTTTCCATTGATGGACTCCAACATTGTTGAACTGTATAAAATCCTAACCAAAAATTAAAATGTTTAGTGATGTCAAAGAGGATACAAATAAACTCTTAAATTAGCTAAAAAGAACACAAGTAAAGAAGTGAATTCAGGATATAAAAGAGAAATTCAATAAAGAGAAATACTACTACTAATAATAATATTTAAATATTAAAATTGAAACTTCAGAAATTGTGATAGCTATTCTAGGTTTCAGCTTGACTGCATCTAGAATTAACTAAAACCCAAATTGCTGGGTACACCTATACAAGGTTTCTATTAATTAAATCAATTGTAGTAGGAAGAACTACCTTTAATCTGGATCTTTTTACTTGGGAAAATCCACTTTTAATCTAGGCTAAAGTGTCAGGTGGCAGCTTATATATAGGACATGGAAGGAGAAAGCTTTTTGCTCTTTCCCTGTTTCCCTCACCCTGGCCGGCAAGTCCATTTCTTCACTGGCATTAGAACATACATTTTTGGGATTCTGGTGTATCCTGAAGACTACCTGTGATCCAGCCTTGTGGACTGAATGACGACTGGATTCCTGGACTTTCCTTTTGCAGACAGCCATTGTGGAATAGCTATTGCCTGATATTGATATATATATATATGTGTGTGTGTGTGTGTGTGTGTGTGTGTGTGTGTGTATGTGTGTGTGTGTGTGTGTGTGTGTGTGTGTATGTTCTGCTCCCTCAGAAAATTCTGAGTAATACAAAACAAAAAGCCCGAACACAGGTAGTTGAATCAGAACATTCAGGTGATCACATAGACAAAATTATATATGAGCAAAATATAGACTATCTATGGCACAGTGTGAAGTCATCAAACTTATGAATCATGGGCATAGAAGAAGGAATTCTAAGCTTAAGACTTTCTTACTAAACCCAGGAATAAGGCAAACATGTTCAGTTTTTTCCACATTTAATCAATTCAATTCAGGGGTTTATGTTTCAACTGGAACAAGAAGACAAGAGATAGATATAAAGGGGATGCGAATGGGAAAGGAAGTATCAAAATACACTTATTTGCTGAGGACATTATTCTATTTATGAGATGTCAAATACTCTGCTAGAAAAGTCTAAGAACTGATGAACACTTTCAAAGAAGTATGTGTATACAAAGCTAACAAAGAGAACAGAGTAGTCTTCTACATAATAAAGATAAACATGATGAGAAAGAAGTCAGACAAATAATCCTATCACAACACATCAAAACTACATCAGAATAAAACCACCTAAGTAAGTGGTAGAATTTATAGTGGAACTTTTCAATCACTAAAGAAAGAAACAGATACTAACAAAACAAAACCACAACAAAAAAACCCATTTCTTATGATCATGCAGTAGCAGGAGAATTAATGTGGTGAAAAGTCTATAGAGTCAATGCAGTCTCCATTAAAATTCTGATTCTAGACCTAAAAAGCAAACAGGTCTAAATTTACAAGGAAACACAGAAGATCCCGAACAGCCAAAATATTCCTGAGCAAAATATGATTGTGTGATTTCAACTTGTACCACAGAGCCTTACTAACTAAAGCAACATAGTTCTATTATGAAAAGAAACACATATATCAGTGGAATAGAATACAGGAAGGCCATGAAAGAGCCAAAATAATCTTAGGAGAGGGACACAAACAAACAAAAAACAAAGGGGAAGTTGTTTCATTCCTGATGTAAAGTTATACAACAGAGACATGGTATTAGTGATGTCACACAGACACAAGCATCATTGAAACAGAACAGAACATCCAGGTATTAATCTGTGAAGCTATTGCCACCTGGGGTTTGACAAAATAGCCAAAAATGGAAATTAGAGAAACGACAGACTCTTCAACAAATGATGCTGTGAAGAATGGATAGCCATATGCAGAAGAAGGAAATTACATGTCTGTCTCATGCTCTGTGCAAAAGTTATTTCAAAATGGAACAAAGATGTAAGATCTAAAACTCAGGAGCTGTTAGGGGAAAGCATTTAACACAAGCCCATTAAGGACTTTCCACAAAAGACTCTAATACTCTGAGAGATACAACCCAGAATTGACAAAAATGAAATGCTTCTCTATAAAAATAAAGTAGTTAATGAGTGGAGAGACAGCTCACATAATCAAAGAAAAATCTTTGCCATCTACACATCTGTCAGAGGATTAATACCTTGAGTATGTAAAGAACTAAAAAGAACCTGAAAACCAATGGATGTAACATCCTAGTCAATAAATGGATTAGTGAGATAAACAGCTATTTATTTTTTTAAAAAATAACTATATATTCTTTTTTCATATGTTACATCCTGACTGATTGCCCCTACCTACATTCCTATCAGTCCCTTCCCTCTCCTTCAGATCCACTTCTCTATTTCCCTTCAGAAATGAAGAGACCTCCCAAAGATATCCACCGAACATGGCATAACAAGTTTCATTAAGACTAGGCATAACCTTCATAACAAAGCCAACCTACTATCAGGAAAAGGTTCCCAAAAGAAGGCAAAGAAGTCATAGATAACTCCCACTTCCACTGTTAGGAGTCTCACAAGAACACTAAGAACACAACCATAACATGTATGCAGAGACCTGGGTCAGATCCATACAGACTCCCCGATTGTTGCTTCAGTGTCTCTGAGCCTTTATGGACCCCGCTTAGTTGATTCTGTGGGCCATATTCTTGTAGTGTCCTGGACCCTTCTGGTTCTGACAATCTTCCTCCCCCCTTTTGACAAAGCTTCCTGAGTTCTGCCTAATGTTTTCCTGTGGGTCTTTTACCTGCTCCCACAGTTGCTAAATAAGGCCTTTCCGATGACAATTGGGCTAAAGTCTATTATATTAAAAATATCATTAGGAATCATTAAGTTACCTTTATTTTTTTTGCCAGTTGTGTGTGATTTTATTCTAGTTCTGATATATATGTATATATGTATATGCATATATATGTGTGTGTACAAACAAATACACACACAGTGTGTGTATGTATATATATATATATATATATATATATATATATATATATATATATATGTGCATATTTACCTGAAAATGCTGGCAGTGGCTGAAATATAAACTTCCTTATATGGACATTAGGAAGATGTTAAAATATTTTTTTATTGAAGGTAGTTTACCTAAATAGACTCTAATTTAAAACTCAATTCTGATAACAGTGGTGAATAAATGTGGAATGGATGTACATAATGGGGCTGAGAAGAGTAGACATCTGTGAATGCTATTGAAGAATCTAGGTAAAATATTCACCCACATGGAAGCCCTACCCTACCTGCACAGCAGCAGTTTATAAGCATTGTTTATGGCCCTTTTCATCCCTTTGGAAATTCTTTGCTCTGATGTTAACTCTGGCTAAGTTAACAGTAACACAGTGGCCAAGAACAAGGACCCTGGAGAAAAAATGCTCGGCATCAATCCTGCATCCACCAGACTTGTTGGGCTACTTTGGGTTAGTTAACCTCTTTCTAAATTGCAATCATAATCAAGAAACTAGGGATGGTGCCCTAGTACTTATTCCAAGGGGGATGAGGACATGGCTCAGTCAGTAAACTTTCTTAGTAAGCATGACATTCAGGGTTTCAATCCCTAGCACTCAAAAAAGTAACTATAATCCAAGTGTAGAGAGAGCGGTGACAGGAAGATATTTGGAGGTTGTTGCTAGATAGTATTGTTGAGTAAATGAACCCCAAGTTCACTGGGGGATCTTGGCTAAAAATTAAGGTGGAGAGAAACCAAGGAAGAAGTTTCATCTTCTGGTCTCCATAATACATGTACACACATACTCACACATGTGGTCACACACATAAATATGTATGTGCATACTCAAAAATATGAGTACTAGTAAGATTGAGCAACACGATAGGGTTTGTTAAAGAGTAAATGTGACAAATATTTGCTTTTATTATTATTGTTGCACTCATTTAAAATATGCCATATATTATACTCATTTTAAATACCATATATGATACTATGATATGGTCAGGTGATATGTAGTTTTGGTGATTAGCTGGATTGATGAAGGAAGAAGCTGATTTTATCAATAAGAATAAAAAAATATGCTTAAGAAATGCTGAGAGATAGGTAAGAATAACAATTCTGAAGTGATGAAGACTGCCATAAATGCTAAGGTCACTAAGACTAGAGCACAATAGGGGCTATGTATTACAAATCTATATCCAATACCAAATGAAATGGGTACAGTAGTTTGAATGAGATCTATCCCCCATCGTCTCTGGCATGTTAATGCTTGGTGCCCAGTTGGTGACCATGTTTGGGGAGGTTTAGGAAGTGTGGCCTTGGTGGAGGAAGTATATCACAGGTGGTGGGTGTTGAGAGCTTAGAGATTTGTGGTATTTTGACTTTACTTTTCTATTTCTTGCTTATGAATTGAGTTGTGAGCTCTTGACTGTCCCCGCTGCCAAACCTGCTGCTTGCTGCTATGCTTCCCTGCTGTGATGGTGATAGGTTCTTATTCCATAGATCTGTAAGCACAAGGTAAACCCTTCCTTCTCTAAGTTACTTGGTCATGGGGTTTTATCACAGCAATAGAAAAGTAAGGAATGCAAAGCAGAAAACCTCAAGGGATTTCCTCTGAAAGCCAACAGACTGCAAGTTAAGGTACTGAGCCAACTTTGGGATATGGAGTAGCTGCAAGATAACTTGAGAGAGGAATAAGAAGTGGAAAGTGTATGATTATATTTTATTTATAACTGGATAACTGGAGCCTGGATTATATGATAGGCTACCTGAAAATAGACTGGAGTTTAACTTGTGTAATTAAGAGGAGAGAGAGAGAGAGAGAGAGAGAGAGAGAGAGAGAGAGAGAGAGAAGAAAAAGAAGAAAAGGGCACACAGGGCGCTGGAAAACTACAGAGACTCAAAGTATAGAAGAGAGAAAGAAGTTTAGGATTGAGCCTCACAATTTTAAACAACAGTAATAAAACAGGATTATATACATTCAGTAGCAGACATTTTCTGACATTCTGACAGAGCTAGCATGGATTTATTGAACAGAACTCTCAAATCTGTTTCTGGTTAGAACATTTTACAGGATAAATTTATTAAAACCACCTCAGACGTGACTTAATTTGCATCCTTCAGCAGTCTAAGAGCTGAGGCACCTCTACATCTAGCAGCGGTGTGATTTTGAGCATGGATACATCGGCATGATTTAAGGGGGCCTAGCCGCCTAGCCACAGTTTCAGCGTAGTTACGAGTGGGCTAATCCCTTAAATAGCCATCTAGTTTTCGCATTTCTTGGCTCACCTTATATGTTCTTATTTCTTCCCAAAGAATCATATCCTCTGAAGTTTAGCTGGATGGCTCCCATCTTCCAAACCTTCCTTGTAATTTTTCTCAGTTGCTAATTCTATCGGTAGCATTCAACGTGAGATAGTACTTTTAATTTATACATTGCAATAACTCCCGTTTGAAAAACTCAAGACACTACACACATTTTGCCTCAATTATCTGGTTCTAAACTTGCACTTGTAACTAATCCGCTCATTCTATTCTCTGGCTTTCAGATGCTTGCTATTCTCTTCCCAACTGCAATTTCCTTATGAATTCCATTGCCTTGAAAATTTCCAAGACCGCTTAACAGGAGTGCCATATTTAGCTTCTAAATGTGTCTAATTCTCCTATACAAGATTGTTCTCTTTTCACCTGGCGTCAAGGGATTGACTCAAAATAACTATCCTTTTGTTACAAAGAAAGAAGAGCAAACCAAAGAATTTCAGTAAAATGGAGGCTTCACAATCAGTTTAAAAAGAATAGTCATAGACTATCTCAACTCTAGCAGCTTCCACGGAGGCAGCTTTGCAGCCCTCTGTTTGGTCTCTGGGAATTTCAGGTTGAAGGGCTGATTTGATTTATGATGTCACATTGTACGGAAATGGAGAGAGGTTAAATACCAGGCTTCACATTTAGATTAGACTCCTAGAGACCAAAGCCATTATGCAGCTTATTTTTAGTATTCAATGTCACATAGCTTTTGATTTAACATCCAAGACAGCACTTCTCATGGATTTTGACTCTTATGGCCATTCTACATCCCTTACTAGATTTTGTAGGCCTTTTGATAGGACTTTGTAAGACACCCACCAAGTGAGAAATATTAATATGGAAAACAATACTTATTTTACACCTTAAGCATTATAACTTACACAAATAATTTTAACACCCCTGTGTGGTAATTTATGTCCAGACACTGCTGCTTAAGAACCTTATTTCATAATCTCCTAGTTGTACTTAGTTTGTAGTGGGTTGACTCAAGTAATACCATCTCTATTCCACAGCTCTTAAGTTATTGTTATTTCATCTTTGACTTAGAGAAGTTGCGTTCTGTAGACATGGGTGATGATGCATCCTTAGGTTTGAACATCCTTTTGCTGACCCTCTTTACTGCGATGCAAAAGAAGAGGAGGAAAATAACATGAGCAGGAGAGGTGCTGAACTGAAAGCCAGTGTGTGGTCTTGAAATGCTGATTTTGAGATGATTACTAGGAATCAAAGAACATAAGCAATTTCCTCTAAGTATTAGAGTCTGGGGTTTCAGGGAGACTGAGTAATCCTTATCTAAAATTCTCGGGACCATGAGTAGTATAGATTTAGTGGCTTTAGTTTTATAATATTTGCAAATACATAGTGAGGAAATTCTTAGGTGCAAATAAGAGCACAAAATGAGTTTCATATGTTCTATCTATCTATCTATCTATCTATCATCTATCTATTTTTCTATTTATCTATCATTGATCTCCCATTGGTAATTAATTACATTTAACAATATTTTCACACATGAACCAAAGTTTTGTAGAATACACTTTTCCACTTGTACATATACTAAATTTGAACACATTTGGATTTCAAGTTTTAGAACTGGGCATTTTCCTTCTGAATAAATATTCATAGGAGGTGGTACAGGAAAGGTACATGGTAGCCAGCACATGTGCTGAGGCTGCTGATTCTGGACTCTACCTGTAGAGTGTCCAGCTGTTACTTTGTTGTACTTTTAGTTGCTCATCTATAAAGGACTAGTGAGCAAATTATATTACCTTGTTACTTGTAAACCTCTTAGAAACAATCTTTTTCCATGTATATCGCAAAAATTTATTACCCCTGGATATATGGGATAATATTTTTAAAACATTAAAATATTTTATATTTTCCTTTTAAAAATTTTACTTTATTGGTAGAAAGGAAGTACAAAGCAGAATAAATACTTTTATTTAAAATATGAGAAATTATATTTTATTTTCACAATTGTAGCAAGCATGATTACTTATATTACTAGACAAGACAAAAAGAAAAAAGTTTTTAACTTATATCTTGTCATATGAAGTAATGCTGCCTCTTACAAAAATAAATTTATTCAATCTTTAAAAACATAAGATTATTTTAACAAAAATCTATTTGAATAACTACTGTTGCACATACCTGGAGAAAATTGTTAATAAACCCATCACATATCCCATAAAGGTTAATTTATCAACAGATGCTGAAATAAGCCACCATTTCTCATAGAAAGCAAGGATGGCTTGAGCCTCCAGATTAACCAGTAAAGATTAAGATAAATGGAAACTTGAACCATGTAAGTATTGACATTATGGGTGAGGGCCACTGTCATTTTAAATGTTCCATAGATCTGATCTCCAAATCCTATGAAAAGAGTCTTAATTTTAAATGCTATGATCTGAAATTTAAAATACTATAGATACAAAGATTGAGGCACCAGATAATTTATCCCACCCTTCAGAATTCCTGTCGGCTTTGGCAGGTGGTTTTCAATAGGACAGTTTTAGCCTTAAGGTGGATGAGAAAAACTTAGCTGTACTTCCACTTTCATCTCACTGTCTGGATGTGGTGTGTGTGTGTGTGTGTGTGTGTGTGTGTGTGTGTGTTTGTGTGTGTGTGTGTGTGTGAGAGAGAGAGAGAGAGAGAGAGAGAGAGAGAGAGAGAGAGAGAGAGAATTTAAGTATATCATGCAGAGAATTTAAGTATATCATGGAGTGGGATACCTTTTGTTGCATGCCTTGCCTCATACAATAAAATTAAAGCTGCTTCTATGTAAAAAAATGGGTGAATGGTTATTAGTCAGCTAACTATCCATTTTTGATGCAATAAATTTTATTAATAACTAATAAATGTCAATGACAATCATAAGCACTATTTGTTATGAATGGTTTATTTATTAAGCTATTCAAGCTATACAATAGCAGAATAAAGCAGACTCTATTACTGCTAACCTTTTCATAGGTGACAAAACTGTATAGCAGGAATAAATAATCTGAGAAAATGCCAGCCAAAGGATGCTGATGATGTGAGGTATGAGAATTCTAACCTAAAACCATTGCAAAACACCACAATGCACACTTGGTTTTCTATGTTTTTCTTCCTATGTGTTGCAACATGTACGAAGTGGTTGATGGTGGTCAAGAGAAATTATGGTGAAGAAAATGTTACCTCAGCTGAGCCTATCCCGAAGTTCCTCTTGAGGCTTGCGTGTAAAATTAAAAGACATTTTAAGGAATGGATGTCTTTTGGCATTGAATTTTTTTGTTTTTAAATTCTTCCACGATCTTCAGTGTTTATTTCTCATCACATCTTTCCCCTTTCCTCTCTTTCTCCTTTTTCTTCCTCCCTCCCAAACCATCATGGAAACAACATTTCTTTTTATCACCAATACTTTCTGTTCAGAGAACATCGGATCTTGTTGAGGCTCACTAACAGACTAAGAATCTCCCTCAAATCTTTTGAAGACTTCTGCTGATTAATAATGTATGCTTTGTAGTTCATACTCTCTCAGGTGAGATGCATATTAAAATCAATGCAAGCGTGCAGTTAATAAGCTGATACCCCAGATTCATTCACATTGATATTTTCACATGGAATGAACTATGTAGGATTTGATATTGTCTGCAAGGTCTATGAATTGTAAAAGCTACAGCTTTAACTGATTGTGTATTAAAGAAAGATTGCAGTCTCCCCTCATCTCAAGTTGTTCTAAGTATATCAGAAACCTTTTATGAAATCCAAATGCTTCTTGAGGAAAGGTGCTTAACCTCTCAGATCAGATCTCCTCAGGAAACTCTATGGACATAAGGAATTTAGTGTTGTCATGAGATCACAGCTGACTACACCCTCCTCATTTGCTCTTTGCTGCTACATGCTGTACTGCAACTGGCTGCTTCTAGCTCCTTTAATAAATCTGGGCTTCTTTTGGTGTTCTAGGCTCTGGCAATTCTGATGATTGTGCTTGAAGTCCTTATCGGAATAGCTTCTTGGATTTAGGCCTACTGAGTCAGAAGAGCTGACTGGCAGAGAGGCAGAAGAGCTGCTTCACCTTTGTCTGCCATGATGGTTTACATTGATTTGCCAGCTTGATAAGTTGATAGAATTGCCTTGTAGAGACATCTCTGGGCATGTGTTTGAGATTAGATCAACTGAAAGGAGGACCCATCCAAACTGTCTCACCCAACACAAAGCAGAAGCTACACTGATCCAGCATTTATCCTTTGCTTCCTGACTGTGGATTCGATGTGGCCAGCTGTTTCCTGCGCATACTGCCTTACAATGCCTGCCATGAAGGGCTGTATCCACTGTAACTGTGCACTAAAACAGCCCTTCCCTTTCCTATGTTGCTTTTGTCAGATATCTTATCATACAATGAGAAAGGACTAGTAGGTCTTTGTACACAAGTTGTGGCCCCTCTTAAATATCAAGACCTACTCTCTTCTCACTGTCACATCTGGATATACAGTCTTAGCTTCTCCCAGGAACTCCTGGTTAATTTCTCAATTTTAACTTCCTCTCACATTTGTTATTCCAAATTTCTCTGGAATCAAAAGAGTGACAATTACTTTCTTGTCTCTTATTCCCTGGGCTACTTATATATATATATATATACTGTGGAGTATATCAAATTCCATTTTATTAGCATCAGTATTTCAAACAAATTTTGCCATGAAATCATATTTTGTGTAAAGAAAGCTCAGTGTTAACTACTCTAGGTTTATTGGTCTCTATGATGTTAATAAATTCATTCTGAACAGATGATTTGTTTTCTGACTTTGAGGGAAGAAATATTTACCTGGAAATATATATATGCATATATACACACACATACAGTAAGACACACTGTACATATCCTATTGGTTTTAAGAAGGATGTATATAGAGTAACCATACTGTTTTAGTGGTACTGGCACTGTCTAACAGCCATCTGCCAATAGAACTGTACAATATATAATGAACAAGCTCTGGTGAGATTTGCCGGTGTCATCATGTGGTGCTTTGGAGCATGTGGAAATTGAGTTCAATTTGACCACAGGTATGGTATGAATGTTAATAGAAAGGAGAGGAGTAACAGTATTGTATATATTTACTGAGCATGTCTGACTGTAATTTTCAATGCTCTGAAAGGAAACATTTTTTAAAAAGAGATATAAAAACTAAACCATTACATGGTTTTTGTTTCATTCTTCAAAAACAACATCTAAGAACAAATAAAATTAAGAGATCAAAGGAAGGATGCTAAGGAAGACCTTTTGTTACTGTTAGTGGCTTGCTTTACTGTTGTTTAAAAATATTTTCAGATTACCCAGTGAATTTGCTCTGCTTTGTTTAATAGAGAAACAGGGCAGCAAGTGCCAGAGAGGTTCCCAAGGGAGAGAGAAAGTTAAAAGTAGAAAAAAAATGTAATTCCAAATAACTGGTTTCTAGCCTGAAAATCTCAGAAAAGAACATCCTTTCTGTGTTAGTTACAGATATTCTTGCTAAAACTTGGAATATACTATTATTTCTAGAGAGTGTGCAGGATTTCACTGAGTTGTAACTAATAACCACAAATTTAAAGGACACACCTTTCCTTCACATTTTCACTAAATTTGGTTGCAATCTTGTTTAAAAAATTTCAACATTCTATTTATGTGTAAACTATCTCCTAGAGAGTGCATTTTCAAATTTTTTTCATGTAGTGTTTGTGTCCATAAAGCAAAATGTTATATGTCAAAATCAAAATATTCTATGTTGAAATTATTGAATATTGAGCTATGAATATGTCTCAATAGGGTCTTGAGTCAGCAGACTAACTGAGCAACTTATTCTATATTTACCTGTGTGCACATTTTCAACATCAGGTCATATGAAACGCTTGGCATGCAGTAGCTCTCAATCTACTAGACAAAAAAGAAGGAAAGAAAGAAAGAGAAAGAGAGAGAAAAAGGGAGAGAGAGAGAGAGAG
>JADRCH010000140.1:1014649-1168768 GCA_019843965.1 Rhynchomys soricoides
GTTGTAAGATGCCCATGAGATCTAGAGCAAGACAAGAAATAGACATGGTTTGGAGCAAAGCCCAGTTTAATTGGTAGATTGACTGCACGCAGGAGCAGGTTAGAAAGGAGGTTTGAGAGGTTGGTGTCAGGCTGAAGGCTTGTGAGATTTTCCACTTCTATATTAGCACATCTACTACTCTTGTCGTTGTTCATCTCATAATTATGTAGCTATATAGATGAGACTTGTGGATGTAGCTTCTCTGACTTTTCTAGGAGACAGTCTCACAGAAAATTTACTGTTCCTTTAACTCTTAAAATCTTCCCCCCTGTCTTCCGCTTTGATGCCTGAGGCTTAGATGCAGGAGCTGTTTCATAGGCATTTCCATTGGACTTGGGATCTGCAATTTACAGGCAAAAGAGGAATGCTGAAGAATAGTCTTTTGCAGGAATGAGCACAACAATTGGTTATCTAGTAGAAAATAGTCAGCTCTGATTCCATACATACAAGTAACATTGTACTGACTGAACAGATTAGTGGAACAGACTTATATATTTAGAAACACACACATGTACATGAACACATAGAATTAAAGAAAAGAGGCCATGAAATTCAATGAGAACAAGTCGGGTACATTGGCTTCGTTATCAGGAGAAAAGTGAAGAAATGTACATATGTGTACATGTGTACATGTGTGTGTGTGTGTGTGTGTGTGTGTGTGATATGATAGTTGGTCTGTTTCCCTTGTTAAAACTTGTGTATCTTGGCACAGAAGACCTACTCTGATTTACACTAACTGGGTTTAAGTGCCCCATCTGCTACTTTCTAGATAGGTAATTTTGGTAAGTTACTAAATTCTGTTTCTTCTTGTTTATTCTGGTGCAGGGAATTGAAGTCTAGACATCATACACAACAGATAAGCAGTAAACCATTGAGTCTTTTTCATTTTTAGATCTTCAATATCAAACACTGGGAGTGACTTGAGTAGAAAAGTAGAATGAGCAACTGTTACTATTTCTTGAGTTATCAAATATTTTAAAGCCATGGTTTCTTTCTAAGTTATGCTAAAATAAACTAAGCCCTAGCTCATAAGTATATGTTGGAGTTTTATGGGGTGGATGGAAGCAGGGACAGTGCAGAAGTAAATATAACTATTTGAAAAGGTTTGAGGGGACTGAGGAAAGAACTGGAATGTGTGAACAAAGACAGCATCAAGGGATTGGCCCCATGGAGAAATGATGCCATAGGCCTTGGCAGAACCTGGGTCTGAAAGGCAAAGAGCTAAGAGAGGTATGCACCTGTGTTATAGAGAGCTGATTTCTAATGGAGGCAGTTTCCATTAGAGTAATGCTCTGTCTACAGTCATGTACATTTTAAGAAGCCTGAGCAGAGTTTGAATCAGTACATTTGGTTTTAAAATTTTCTACCTAATTTCTATCATTTGATAGTGACTAGTTACACCTGATATTAAGAGAACTTAGGAGTTAGTATATTAGCCTTTGACACTTTTGTTTGTTTTGCTGTTTGCAGTATGTTACCTCATCACACAGCAACAAGAATGAGGTCTTTCTGAAGTCTTGACCAAACTCTAGTAGTTGGATATTTCCCCCATTAAGGAGTCTTCTTCTTTTACTAGTACTGAATTCTAAAGTCTAAGTTCTTCCCTATGTCCTATAAGTGAGTGATCTATCATAGTAGATTTTCAAAAATGACATGATTTAACTTTATATAATTTCAAATCTCATATTTATCATTGTTGCTATTGCCTTTACACATTAAGAAACTCTGCTTTGTTGAGCAGTAATTGTAACAGTTTTAGAGCATGTAGAGACTGATGGAGTCATCATCCAAAACAAGATACAGAATAGCCCACCAGAGTCTTTTTTATCACACTTTTCTTCCTGAAAATGTATGGATCGTCCACTATCCTTGGAGTTTCATCTGTCTACAAGATTGTATGATTTGAATTTTAGAAGATATCCATTCTGGAGACTGGATTCAACTCTGTTGTTGCTTTTGAGATGTGTCCATTTTGTTGCACTTACAGATGCTTTTGTTAGTTTTATTGCACAATAGTATTGGCCGTTGTATAGATATACCATAGTTTATCCACTCACCTTGAATGTCTAATATCGTAGACTACATGTTTATGTGCTTATCGTCAGCCATATAACATCTTTGATGAAGCTATATTTCATGACTTTGTCCTCTGTTTCCTGGGGTTGGTGGTTTTTGCTTTTGTTTTTTGTTTTGTTTTGGTTTTTTTGTCTCTGAGTTTTGATAGCTCAGCACATATTTATGAGGAAGCCCTTTCAACTCTCTTGATGGGATACTTTTATCAGTTTCTCTTTTTATTATTTTATATCATAATTTCCCCATCCTGTTTCTGATTGATTTGAAATCACAAGCATAGTCTGCTTTTCTGCTCTGCATTTTAGAGTGTCATGTTGTACAATTATCTTTAAGATCTAATTTTGAGTTAATATTTGTGCCTATTTGTGAGGTTTCAGCCACTCATAGTTTCCATTTTTTTCCCCTCATTGATGCTGTTTACTCCAAAGTTACCTAAAAGATAGTCCATTAATTACTTCTGCTCATTTATTAGAGAGCAACTTGACTTGTTAGTCAGGGCATTTACTAACTTTATTGTGTTTACTGACTTTTCCAGTCCACTAAAATGAGATACTTCCGTATCCATGTAAATAATCTGGGTTCATGTCATCATGGATTTTCAGCATTTATATCTCGTGCCTTTTTCCTTGCTTTATACACCAGTGTTTTAATCTTTTACATTATCTTCTAAATTAAGTTATTTTGCTTCCTCCACATTTTAAATATACAAAAATAAGATTTACTATTTTTAATGCTCATCAAGTATCCTGTGACTTTGCCATGCTAGTTTTTCCTTCCAAATTTCACTGTTAATGACTATAACATCAGAGAATATATAGGTCTAGTTTCTCTTCAAGATTTCTGAGCATATTTTAAGTTTTTTTTTTTTTTTTTGTTCACTGCGTTTGCTAGGATTTTCAGTGTGCTATAAAAGAAAAACAATGTTGATGAATATCTCTGCCCTTTCCTTGTGCTTTGGGGGAAACTTTCAGTTGCCCCAGTAACTGTGGTGTTAACCAACTCTTTGTACATATTGCTGGGATTAAGTCCCTGGAATTCCACAGAGGAACCTTTTCTCTACATTCACTGAGGAATGTGGTATGTATTGTCTCTTTCAAACCCTCTCCATCACTTGTGTGTGTGGGGGGGTGGGGGGGTGGGAGAGAGGTACAGGAAGAGAGGCAGAGACAGAGAGACTCACAGAAACAGAGACAGGTTGACTGCTCTTGTCTTTTTTTATTATTTATGTACCATATTATGTCACAAACCATGTCACATCAAATCTTGAGAAATCTATTTCTGTTTGTTTTTTGGAAGCAATTACACTGAATTATTGCATATTTCTTTAAAACTTTAAAGTGTACTCTTAGTAACCATATCTGGCTTTAGAGCACTTCTTGCTTAGATACATTTAACTACAATTGTATCTTTGTAGAACTGTTTTCATTACTTTTTAGCTACTAGTTCTTGGTAACCTAAGTTTCCAAGATCTGATTTACTTAATAAAAATTATTCAATTAATGTTATAACGTTTGTTCTTAGTACTGTCTTTTCATATTTTCAGTGTGTGTGGACTCTGTAGAGAATAATTTTTTTCTTTCCTGGTAGGGCTTTGTGGTACCCTCACCCCCTCCCCATTACCAATTTAGCTAAAGTTTTACTGTTATTTTCAAAGAATTGTCATTTGATTTCACTCATTATTCAATTTAGTTTTCAATTTGATGAGAATTTGTTTATCATGTCTTCCTTTCTGCCTGAGTTTATTGACACATATACAATTTACCCTGTATATTTGGTCTTTTCTTATATGACTCTTTATGGCATAATTATCTGTGAGAAATATTTAAGCTAAAATTTAAGCTTTATTACTAAAATTTTGATAAGATTTTCTTTCATTTTTATGTAGGAAAAATTTCTGATTTTCTTATGATATCCTAAGAATTTCGATATTTCCAGGTTAGATTTTAGTTCATGATTTCTAGTGTAATTCACATGCATAAGAATGTATTTTTATGTATTATTAATTTTGAATTGACATATTATAACATATAATATTTGATCTGTTTAGTTGTGTTTTGGAAATAATTTGCATTAGGACTATGGGCTAGAATATATTTTTTTAAACATTATTTGTGTGTGTGTGTGTGTGCGCGCGTGTGCGTGCTCGCACGTGCAAGTGCACATGTGTGCTCCTGTGTGCCTATATATGCCTGCATAATTTTGAGGCCATAGGCATACAATGGCAGGTGTGTAAGGTAAAAGGACAACTTGCAAAACTAGATAGGTTTTCTCCTTCCATCATGTAGGGCCTGGGGCTAGAACTCCAGTTACAAGGCTTTCAGGTAAACACCTTTATTTACTGAATTATTTCACCAACGCCAGAATATATCTTAAGCATTTATTATATACAGTTAGATATACATACTTGTCAGTCATTCTATAGACTTCTATGATATTCAGGCTGGAACATAAAAGAGATATTAAAAGCTTACTTCTGAGTTGGTATTTTGAGGTGCTCAAATTGTTTTCTGTTTTTCTTGCCAACATTTAAGCTATCTGTTTTTATTTTGTATAAAACAATGGTGAAACTTCTAATTACAACAGTTACACTTATCCTTTGAATCCCTTCAGACTTTGCCGCCTGTATTTCTAAGCTTTCTTTTAAGTGCATACACATTTCATATTTTTCTCTTATCTTCTCAGCATTTTGTTTCTAATAGTTTAATGTGTATTTATTTTAATTTATTCTGTTTGATGTTTGTTGAGTTTATTGAATCTGTATGTTAGCCTTTAGCTAACCTTGGAGAGTTGTGAGGTGTCATTCAATCTATTGTCTCTAGATTTTATTAAGCTAACCAGGCCTGGTCATTGAATGTTTCAGGACTGATGTTTCTTTTGGGTTTACTTTACATTTTACATTTTTATATTGTTCAAGTAGTAGAATGGTCATCTTTATTTATCAGAACTATTTGTTTTAAAGTTGCCATAATTTCAACATCAATGTTGCATTAGGATTGTTGTACCAATTTTCTTTTCCTTTGAAAGCCATAGAGGTTTTTTTTGTTTGTTTGTTTTAATTCTTCGAATAGTTAATAATTTTGGATCATGTTCTAAATTTTCTTGAATTTTTGTATAGGAAATCAAATCTTATTTCAATGAAACAGGATGGAAGTTTTGTTTTTGTTTGAATATGGAGCAGATCGAAATAGCAGTAGATCTAAATAGAAGTTGCTTCATTAAACATGAGTTCAGTGTTTATGGATTTTTCAAGATATTTTACTGTGTGCAGTCAGTGTCTAGTCTCAGATCTCAGAAATGCTTCATCCCAGAAGCAAGATCTTAGAACAACTCGTGTACTGCATATGCTCAGATCCTCTCGAACAGTTCTAAGCTCAGCTCAGGACTTATACATCACTTATTGGAATCACTTTTTAAAGTTTCCGTTGGCTCAAAAACACCAGATTTTCTAATTTCCAGGGACTTGACTAGAATTTATGGCAGTAAGTGATGGCTTTAGTTTAGCTGGTTTGCCAAATACCTGGGGCTTCTCTTGTATGTGGGGTAGGAATACGGGAGACGGGAAGAAGGGAAACACTTTTCTTTTGTTTCTTATCTCATTTAATACAATTCAGTGACCTAAGAGAAGATTTTCCACTCTGTAATTTTGAGGACTTTCATAGAAAATAATGTATTGTTATTGTTATCATTGTCTTGGAATCTGGAGAGTAAGAAAGAAAGAAAGAAAGAAAAAAGAAAGAAAGAGAGAGAGAGAGAAAGAGAAAGCAAAGACTGGGCTTGTCTTGAAATGACTGTTTTACTGGTGTGTTTGCAATATTTGTGCTGCTTTGAAGTTAAGGCTGGAATAAAAAAGAAAGAAAAAAAGCTTCTTCCTGACTTGGTGGTACTTTGAGCTGCTCTAGAGATTGTTTTCTGATTTTTTTCTTAACATTTACAGTAAGGAAAAGTTTAGAGAACACATTAATTACTAGACTTTATCTAGAACTGGAATTTGAATTAATTTCAAAAAGGAATCAAGGAAGACAAATAATGGTAAGGAAAAGAAATGAAGAAATATTTGAATGAAGAAGAGGAAGTTCTGGCATGGGGGTGATGTGAGACCACACCAATCTCAAACCTATGTGTGTCATAAGCTAAAGGTTGAAAATGTATGCTTGGTAGATAGAGTGTCTTAATAAACAAGCTGCACTGGGAACTGAATCTGAAATGCTCTTGGGTCATATTTGTGGAACATGCATCTGATGTAAGAAAACAAATACAGATTCTTTAATCAGATGCCAATCTGAAAAACTGGAGCAACTGCTACTGGGCATCCTCTGCTCATTACCTGTAAGAATGTTCTGAATTTACAACTTGTCCTTCACCAGGAAAAAGATAGCTGTGTGTGTGTGTAACCCTCAGATACACCTTGTACAGCCAGTTATATATAAGGAGTTGTACTGGTTTTCCTCCAATTTCAAGGTGAATAAAGAAAAGCAACAACAACAATAAAAATATAACCACCAAAACTAGAACAAGATTGGATTCTGATTAATCATAGTGAACAATAGAGGACAATGAGCTTCACCAATAACTATAGGCAACCCAGTGATACAAATAGAAACTACAGAGTCTGTCTCTTAACCCACTAACCTGTATTCTTCCTTCTAGAAGACATGATACTGTGACACTGGCTGCATGTGCAAACACACACACACACATACACACACACACACACGAATAAGTAAATGCAAAAGCCTTAGACCACTAAAAAAATTGGCTGCTGAATAAAGATTTGTAATACCAAAGAACATTAATTTAGTTGTGTTGCAGGAGGCACAGTAAAAGATAGCAATTTTCACTAATGTTAATTTGTAAATGTCTTAAAGATATTTGGCTCATTAAGTACCAATAGGTGGATGCATATGTTAAAAGGAAAATAACATGCAGTAAAGAATCTATAGCCTTATTTGTCCTGGCATAGCTCTTAATCTTAGACACCAGAGAAGGCTCACATTCAAGCTAGAGAGCCAGGACCAAGGACAAGAAATTTTCTTCTTTGCAATATTACAAAAAAACTGAATGTAATCTATACAAGGTTAGTGGTGGATAAAATGAATTTTGTTTTTATATTCTATACTTTATTGTTGTTCCTGGAATTTTCTTCCTTTGTAGTTTCCTTCAAAATCTGTCATATCTTTGTCTCTGCATTTTCTTATCTCTTGAAAGTATTAAAGTTTTAAGTGTCCTTCCTCTTTGCAGGTGACTACTGCCTCGCACTTACATCTTCTTGCCTTTTCTCTCCACTGGTTCTTATTGAAGGCACGCTTATTCTATTTTTATTTTATTCACTTTTTCTCTTGGTCTTCCCTGGTAAGCTATCTCCTGCATTTTTGGGGATAAAATAAGTTGTAAGATTATGCTAGTAGTTATAGGTTTATTTCTGTGTAGTTCCTGTGATGACACATTAGGAATATTAGATTTGTCAAATGCTCAATGTAAAGTCATTTATCAGCTGGACTGGAATCCCTCACTGTCATTCTCTTCTTGTTTGTATTTATTAATTGTGTGGTCTATGTTTTCCATAAATGTGTGAATTATAATCACATATGAGTGAAGACTATGACAGAAATGTGGATTAAAATGAGTTAAAAGATAAAATGGCATGGTAACTAAAATAAAATAGAAATAATTTGTCTTGGGTGTCTGTATTCGTAGCTTCCATCAGAATCAGTGGCTGTTCATCAGAACTGATTTCTTTCTAATAACTTGTGCTGAAGTATTAGCTTGGCATTGCTTTGGGCTCCCACACACAGGTTGGAAATAATGAAGAAGCATTGCAATTTCAATAAAATTTAATTTCAATGTTCTATATTGAAAGTCATTGGGGAACAACAACTTCTAATATAGTCTACAATGAATCACCAATCAAACAGAGACCAATGCGCTTATTTCAGTGTGAAGCTTTGCTCAATGCACCACCACCACCACCACCACCTCCACCACCATCTCTACCACCACCACCATCTCCACCACCATCTCCACCACCACCACCACCACAACCAACACTACCACCACCTCCACCACCACCACCACCACCACCACCACCACCACCACCACCACCTCCACCACCACCACCACCTCCACCACCACCTCCACCACCACCACCACCTCCACCACCACCACCACCACCATCACCACCACCCCTACCACCACTACCACCACCACCACCATGTACTGAAGGCTGAATGCACATATAAAGGTGCCCAGGCATGCCTCTTCACCTGGTACTTCCTTCTTCCCAGTGTAATCACTTTGTTTGCAGTGATTGTAATCACTTAATCGATATGCTCAGGTTCAACTATTATCTGTCCTTTGTTTTTATAAGTGCTCAGAGAAAATTGATTTTCCCAATAGTAAAAAAATTTGTAGAGATTAGAAATTTATATTAAAACTTGGATTACCTTGATTTTATTTCCAACTCTGCTTAGTAATATACAGCAAGTAAATTCAAGTAAATTATCTCATTTCTTTTTTTTTTTTTTGCTTCCTTTATTTTTTGAGGTTAAAACATAATTACATCATTTCCTCCTTCCCTTTCCTTTCTTCAAGCCCTCCCATATACCATTCTTTGCTCTCTTTCAAATTCCTGTTACTTTTCATGGATTGTTTTTGAGTCGTGTGCACATATACATGTCTTTGTGTGATGCGACTATTTCTGTTTACACAAATAATTGAAAAATGATCTTTGTGAATTATTTAACTTTTCACTTTAACACTAATATACACAGAATAATGATCCCACAGAGTTGCCCATATTTGGTTTTGTCTCCTTTAAATTTGTAAATATAAAATTAAAGAAGCCAATGCATTTAGAAAGCTAAATATCCTATAATTTACT
Source organism: Rhynchomys soricoides (assembly GCA_019843965.1). Taxonomy (NCBI): domain Eukaryota; kingdom Metazoa; phylum Chordata; class Mammalia; order Rodentia; family Muridae; genus Rhynchomys; species Rhynchomys soricoides. The sequence goes on from JADRCH010000140.1 coordinate 1,023,639, forward strand.
TTCACAGAGGGCAGTTTGTTCTAGTTTTGTAACACAATGATCCACAGTACTATACCAAAAATGGGTTCATCTCCCACTTTTTCCTTTTTTACTTTCTTTAGGGACTTATATTTAGTTACATTCTATCTATTATCTATCTATCTATCTATCTATCTATCAATCAATCATCTATTCATTGATTAAATTTTCTTACAGATAAGCAAATGGCAGGAGCCCTTTGTTTTAGAAAATCCTGAAATGTCTCCAAGTTTCTGGACTACAGGCAAAAAGAGTAACCAAGGCTATGTTATTTACTTTATTTTTCTTTGAGACAAAGTTTCACTCTGCAGCCCAGGCTATCCTATAACTGATTACTGTAGGCTGGTTTAGGATTTGTGGTAATCCCACAGTCTTAAGGGCAATCAATGTACAGTTATCAGAATAGCTTGTAATGAGGAGTATTAATGTGTCAGTCAAAACCACTTAGTAGATCTTAGGAATGAACCTACACATGATACAGTAATTAATTATTAAAATGGGCTGACTTTGAGCGATAAAGCAATACTATTAATACATTTTCTAATGTTGATGCTTGGGTTATATAGTGATATCTTATCTCAAAACCACATTTTCTTTCTGGTATAGAAGGAAATCAGGATATTTGGTCATAGTACTAATGAGAAACCTCATTTCCTAAAGAGACATCAAACTTTAACCTGTTTAATCTTTTAAAAACAAGAAGCAACAATAACAAAAATATTTACCACATGTCTCAAACTGTTCTAACTGCATCATTCCAGAGGATGCCAGGAGTGGAACTTCTGAGGGTTTACTCAGAGTTAGGTTGCTAGCTTGAGTTCTACTACTGCCTTTGACTTGGTTTAGAAAGGTCTGAACTAAGTTTTCTTTCTGTCTTAGAGTTTTTATTGCTGTAATGAAACACCACGACTAAAAGCAACTTGGGGGAGAAAAGATTGATTTCACTTACACTTCCATATTATAGTTCACAATTGAAAGAACTTGGCAGAAACTCAAGCAGGGCAGCGGCCTGGAGACAGGAGAAGATATAGAAGCCACAGAGGAGTGATGCTTACTGGCTTGCTCCCCATAGTTTATGTAGCCTGCTTCTTACAGGACATATAGCTCAGGGGTGCACCGCTCTCAATGGGATGAGAGCTACCCCATTAATCATTATTTTAAAATACTTATAAGCTTGCCTGCCTACACCCATTTTTACAGAGATATTATTGTCTCAATTGGAATTCCCTCCTTTCAGATGACTCTAGCTTGTGTCAAGCTGACATAAACTAGTCAGCACACATCCTATAAAATATATTTGCCCATATGAAAGTTTCTTGAATCTTGAAATATTTATTATATAAGGCTACACAGTCAAGATGTCTGATGTCCGGTCTTTGTTATTTGATCAGGTGTCTGGGTGAAGCAACAGGATAGGGGTGGTATGGTTGAAAAGAGAAGCAACTTGTGGCTATCTGTACAGTAGTAATCAATTTATGTTTGGTTTAGTGTGTGTGTGTGTGTGTGTATGTAATTCACAGAGTCCCTAAGACTTGGCACATATTCTGCAAGCGGAACCTGAACCTCTTTGACATCTCTTTTGACATTAATGGCCAAACCCCTTTGCTTCTTTTTTCTTTACAAAGAAAAGGAGGATAAAGGAAAGATGGTTGGAAGGAAGAAACGATTTTTAAAAATTATTCTGAAAGGTAATATATTCTACTATAAAATTTTCACACCTGTTGCATGTTTTCTTTTTCTTTTCTTTTTGTTTGAAAACACTCTTGCTCTGGTTAGGCTCTGGGATCAGCAGCCACTTGCTTGTCTTCCACTCAGCCCCCACAGCTAGCTAATGCTTTCCCTGAGAGCACTGCCCATCCTCTGACTCACTTTGCTAATCCACCTAATATTCCTCCCACCTGAGAATGCCTGGAGCTACCACTAGTGTTCCACTGACTGACTGGCCAACCCAGCAGCCCACTTTCTCCTATCCATCTGAGCGGCGTGGATGGAAAACACCAGACAATCTTAATATTTTAAAATCAGCCAGATGACACAACCACTGGGCATGGAATCTGCTGTTCTAACCTCGTTAGCTAGCCTATGTCAGAATTCTAATGGTGGCAGAGGCCTCCACTGGTTCTAATAGCCCTCAAGCCTACATGGTGTCCTTGCTTCTCTCTCCAAAAGCCTGGCCAAAAAAATCCCATTTCTCTATCTTGTCTCCTCTTCTTCCTCCTGAGACCCGGAAATCCTGCCTCTTTACCTTCTCCCAGCATTTGGCTTCTGTCTTCTTTATTGTGCCAATCAAGAAACAGGTAGGGACCCTGCCCTTACACACACCTTTTGGAAGTGTAGTAAAATCATATTCACCATCATTTCACACTCCCTTGTCCCTCTTTTCACTCACAGTTTCCCCACCTAAGCCCTTTCATGCCTTTCTTCAGATACGCCCTTTTGGTTAAGCCTTACTCTGATATCATGCTCCTGCTGTTAGACATGCCTATGTCACTCATCCAGTACACTTCCCCGCCTCTCTGTCTATCATGCTATAAACATAGATTGAACAGTGCTGCCCAATATCACTCTCCATTCCCATGCTAATCTAGAGAGCCATCCCACCTTTGTCATAACCCAGATGACTCACCACAGTGAAATAAACTAAGACTTTGAACAGCAACCAGTTTTAGCCAGACTTCATGGCTCTGTATCCATAAATATTCCGTTGTTAGTTATTATTTTAAATCTATGTGATATTAGTTTCTTTATCTATAAAATATTAAGGGTCTCGGTATTTTGTCTGTAAAAATGCTTTTGTGTCTAAAACTCCATATTTGAGCTACATTCCCACTGACAGCAGGAAGCTTGTCTTTTTTTTAGCAGTGCTTCATGTACTCTAGGGCCTTCGAGGTAGAGTGGTTGAAACTCTCAAGTGTTAAGAGCCTTTAGCTGGATTTCAAGATTTGCTCTCATTGAGTTGTGTGATTTCTGACAAGCCATCAAGTCACTAAATGCATCTACTTGTGAGAAAAATACACTTAAAAGTGTTTTGCACCAAGATGAGAAGTAATATCATCTTGGTTAGTTTTTCTTTATTTTGCCTCTTACCTTGTTAAAGAAAATCTCCAAAGAAGATTTACAAGTATCACAATCAATTATTTACTGCCTGTGTGAAATCTATAGAATAAAAAAAAAAAAGAAAAAGAAAACATAAATTGGAAGTAAGAGTTGTATTTAAAGATGAAACCTTTGTTCTTCTGATTTTCTAGTTGTTTTTTTTTCTTCATGATTTTCTGGGGTTCATATTTGGATCTTGCATTCAGCTTATGAAGCCTAGATGACTGATTGTGTTTACAGTGGTTGGATGTTTTGCTGTGAGCTGTGGTTATATCTTGGAAAATCAGAGTAATCAAATTTGAAGATACTGATATGCATACTCAAGTAAGAGCCTGGCTCTTGGCGGTTTCATCTAGGCCAGGCCCTTATAAATTAAGGGATTTTTCCCTTTAAGTCTGCAGATTGGTTGAGGCCTTACATTGCCTTTCTACTTCTTCAGCTTAGCCAACCTATGAGCCAGGTGGCATCACATCCTCTTTAAAGTTAATGTTTTGTGATATTTGGCAATCCATTTATTAAAGGCAGAAGGCGGTGAAGAAAGAGGCATAGTTGTTAACCAGCAAATAGATGGACTGACTGCTAAGTGTCTTCATTCTTGTTACTTTTTTTAATGATCACATTTTATTTCTTTGGTTGTGTGTTGGTGGAAGGGTTCTAGGGTGGAGGTCAGAGAAGAACTTATGGGAACTGATTATCTCCTCCTACCAAGGGAAGGGAACTTGGTACAAGGCTTAGCAGGAAGAGCATTTACTTCCAAACTGCTGACACATTCATTACTGTTTTAAAACTGTTATAAGGTCCTTGATGCTGGTAGGATCCAGAGTTATTGGTATTAAGAAAGAACTTGTCTTAGTTGGAGTTTCTGTTGCTCTGAAGAGCCACAATGATCATGGCAACTCTTATAAGGTAAACCTTTTATTGGACCTAACATATAGTTTCAGACACAGTCCATTACCTACATGGCAAAATGCACGGGTGTGTTGAGGAGACATGGTACTAGATAAGGAACTGAGAGTTCTAGATCTAGATTGGTAGGCAGCAGGAAGAGAAGTTGCCACAATGGTCATGGCTTGAACATATGAGACCTCAAAACCTGACTTTGTGACACACTTCCTCCATCAAAGCCACAACTACACCATCAAGGACATACTTCCTAATAGCACTACTTATATGTGGACTCATAGGGGCCATTTATACAAACAGTTACGGAGCCCTGGCTTTGTTTCTTAGTCATTGCTTTGTTATGTGAAGACATTAACTACTATGAAGAACTGCTCTTTGTGGAGAAGTTCTTACACATATAAGTGGGAAGGAGGGAGTTTTGAGACAGGGTTTCATAGTCAGCTCTTACTAGGCTTGAACTTGTAACAACCTTCCTTCTTCAGCCTTCTGAGTGGTATTTGATTATAAGCTATATGTTTTATGTCAGCTCTGCTACCTCAGTGTAAATTACCTCAATGTAAATTCTATATAAATAATTGCATATTGTTAATTTTCATATGTGTTTACTTCTTGAGCTGCTGGAATCAAACTAACGAGTTCTATACATGGTAGACAAGACCTATATCACAAAACTATACTCCAACCCAAGAATTCCTTATGAGGTCTTCACTCAGTCAAAAATAAGCGAAAAAGAGTCCTTAGGGAGTTCTAGTAAGAGATGGGAGAATGTAAAGTAAATGTTGAGTTAGTTCATAGGAAGAATGTTAAAGATTCATATGAAAATAAAGAGGGCAGGGTGGAGAGTTTGTTGTAGGTAAGAGCTCTGTCTGGTCTTCCAGAGGATCAAAGTTTGATTCTCATTTCTTACATGGCTCACATGGTCGCTAATGATTAACTATATCTGCTGTTCCAGGGAAACTGATTCTCTCTTCTGGCCTCTGTAGGGACTGCACCCATGTGGTACACTTTTTATACAGGTAAAACAGCAACCCATATTACACAAACAAACAAGCAAATAAATAAATAGGATTAGAACCACCATATCTAAATAACAACAATAATCACACACACACACACACATCAGGAAATCCATGTAATGACTGAGATAATAAAGATGCTTCCTCCAGCCAGGCCTGAGTTTTGTCCTTAGGATCTACATGGGTGAAAGTAGAAAACTTACTCCTGAAGGTTGCCCTCAGATATCTACATTTTTGGCCCCTAAAAATAAATGTAAAAAGTATGAAATGAAATCGAATTGTTATTTGTGTTAAAATAGAAGCCAAAGACATTGATCTAGCTAACTGTGTGCTGAGATGAAGTTGCTTAGGCCTAGAATACCTATAAATGTTAAGAATATGTAGTAAGGTTTTGTAGGAGAGGTGACTAGTGCTCCATGTAAACTTCCTGACTCATGGCTATACTTGCCTTGAATAAAACTATCCTGCCATTCATGGCTGCACTGATTTAGGAGGACATAAATCATGGTACTAAAAGATTACCCTTGCCAAGTAGATTTTTCTTCATCCGTGCCAAGTAGATTTTTCTTCATTCCTGAAAGCTACACTACCAGGGAAAAATCAAGAAAATCAGTAATATTCAACATATGCACATAATGCACTCAAAGCAACTTGAGCATGATTTGTTGCTCTTGGATGTCTAATGCCAAGCAAATCCAAATTTCTACTGTCAGATACTCTTTTCCCCCTAATTACAAGAACTTATATGGAAAGTTAATTTGTGTAGGTTTAATTTATTTACATATATTTACATTTGAGTCATTAAAATGTTCCTTCCAAGAGCTGTCTGCAACTGTTTGAGCATGTTAAGTCTTGTTGAAAAAATAAAAACATTCCTTTTGCCAATTGAGAATAAATTTAGAGGACCCAAAGTTTGGGTTTTAACTTAGTAATTTCTAAACATCAAAAACCATGTTATCTGTCCAACAGTACACAACCACCAAATTGAGACAGAACTCCAAAGTAGGCCATCTGGTTTCTCTGACGTTTGAGCCATGTTGCCTCTGCCCAAAGCAGATTTTGGGTAGTTAATAACTTCAAGGTGAAAATACCAATACTCCAAAAATCACTCAAATCAGATGAAACTGAACTCTGTATGTGAGCTTCATGCTGGTAAAATTCAGTCACATAAACACTTAGTAAACACTTTTTTTCAGCTCTGACATTTATTTATATATTTTGTTTGTTTGTTTGTTGTGACAGAATTTTACCTAGTATCCCAGGTTGGCCTTGAACTAATGATGGTCCTCCTCCATCAACTTCCGAATTACTGAATTTACAGGATTGAACCACCACTCTTTCTCTATCTCTGACATTGAAGCTGTAACCTCTTTTCTCTCTGTCTACACCTATAGATTTATATTTACTGTTTTAAAAATTAAAAATAGATTCTTCTCTCATATAATATGTCCTGACCACAGTCTACCTTTCCTGCCTTCCACCTAACTCTCCTTTGGCTCTGCCCCATATCCACTCCTCATCCCCTTTCCTTGAGAAAAGAGCAGGCTTCCAAAAGACAACACCCAAACCTAACAAAGCAAGTACAGTAAGACAAGACCCCTCATATAGGGCCTGGGCAAGGCAACCCAATAGGAAGAAGATTCCCAAGAACAGGCAAAAGAGTCAGAGACATACCTGCTCTACTGTTAGAAGTTCTACACAATACCAAACTAACAATCATAATGTATACACAGAGGACCAGGTGTGGACCCATTGGAGGGAGGTCTGTTGCTTGCTGCTTCAGTTTTTGGGAGCCCATGTGATACCTGATTAGTTGATTCAAAGGGCCACATTCCCCTGGTGTCCTCCATCCCCACTGACTGGTATGATCTTTCCTCCTTATTTTTAGTTGGGTTCCCCAATCTCATTTTTGATATAGCATCTCGTTATCTCAGGTTGGGTTCAAACTCCAGATAGATGAGGGTGGCTTGACTTTTCCATCCTTGACCTTTTGAGTGTGTTCTGCTGGTGATCAGTTTATGAGATACTGGAGCTAGAGTGTGTTTTGGTTTTGTTCATTTTTCTGTTGTCGTTTTTCATGAAAGGCAAGCTCTTTACCAAGTGAAGTACATTATCAGTCATAAATGCCTACATTTTTCATGAGTTGATAGTTACTCTAATCTAAAAAAAATTGTATTAATTGTTAAACTTTGAAATATAAGGACAAATAAAAACCTTAAAGGAGTGACTGTTTGAAGCCTGATTATTATTCCAAACTCTCTTGCAATCTTTTTCCTCATTCCTACCATGGACAAAAGTAGCTAACATGCTTTGAAACACTAATTATTACTAGAAACAGAGCTAAGCAGCATTATGTACATCATCAAACTGAAAGTCATATAGCTTTCATTGGTGACATAAATAATATTTTTACATTTATTCATTGTCTATGTATATATGTTATGTGGTATGGTCCGCTTGTGAAGGTTAAAGGACAACTAGCAGGGGTAAGTTCTTTCTTTTTACTATATAGGTTTCAGAGGCTTAACTCAAGTTGTCAAGCTTGGTTGTGTTATGATATGCTCGGTGTTATGATTGGCACGGTGGTCATGCAGCTCCAGAAACCACACCAGGCTGAACAGTTCCACGTGGAGAGTTTATTGGAAGAGGGATGGATAAGATGGCAGCGAGAAGAGGTGATATATGGAGAGTGACATAGACACAAATAAAGGTGGGAGGTGGGCCAAGTGAATTCTGGGAATATAGTGGCTGTTGTCTTGGCAACAGGTGGGAGGGTTGAGCTATCGCCTGGATGTGACATCGCCTGTTTGGAGATCCTGATGCCAACAGGTTGTTGCTAATCTAGCTCATATAAGTATACCCATTGAGCAGACAAAAAAAAGAAAGTGAGAATTCCATGTACTCTCAAATCTGTCTACTTGCAGCCTAACTCATTATCATGCTTCTTTTTCAAGAAGTTGAATTAATTACTAGACTCTGAAATAGAAACTTAGATGTTTGAGATTCCCATAAGACGGTTTCTCTTATCATCCAGAAAATTATGGATCTTTAGAAGCAAAATGGTCCAGTGGGCTCCCAGTGAAATATGCAGCAACAATTCTTCAGTTAAAGAACAGAGATTAAAGGTCCATGAAACCAAGAATTTTAGGAAGAAAGACAATGTCTACATTGCTTATAAGAAAATGCCTTTATGTGTAATCTATTGACAATGGATGATTATAGACTACATCCAAATAGTTTCACTGAATTAATCTTTTCTGTTATGGTCACTTGATAATGGACAGTAAAATCCATATAATTAAAATAATTTTGTTTCCTTCATGTAAGTGTCCTTCTGATCCACTGGAGAGTAAATACCATGATATGACAAAGAATCTGTATTGCCAAATTCATCATCTGCCTGTTTACCAGAAACTGGACTGAGCAACAAAAGGGATTGTTGTCACCATACTGTTGACTTCTGAATCAACCATGGTTTAGTCTGTAGAGTTAGATCTTCAAAAATAGAATGTGAAAAAGACTCCAAGGAATGCTAAGATGCTGTCACTTCCCACTAGCATAAAAGACAGAGTGGTATGTGACACTTCTTAAAAGACTCAGATAATGCAACTGCCCCAAAGGGCTTCATTTTTTTGAAGCTGAATTTACTTTCTTCCCAGTAATGATATTTATTAAAATAAACTCACAATCCATGTCCAAGTTATGTCTGCAATCTGTGCTTATGTTGATCTTTCTTTGATTTCATGTGACTTGTCATCATGCTTTGAATCATGATGCATAGCATTATTGAGGAAAAATACATTACATGTAATTCCAAGCCTGTGACTATTCTAAATAGAACACAGTAAAAATGCTAGCAGTCTTGCAAGTACATTTTCTGATAAAGCAAACAAATACATGGGGATACAGCATAGTTTTATTAATTATTTTGTTTTGCTTTTAAAATATAATTTTAATTGAGGTAGAATTACATCACCTTCTATCTCTCCTTTGTCCCTCCAGCCTCCCTACACCCTATTTTTAACCATTTAAATAATCTCCCTCAGGTCAATAGTCTCTTTTCCTTTTATTTTTATCATTACACACACACACACACACACACACACACACACACACACACACACACAATTATATTCAGTACCACACCCCACATACAGGCAAACACACAGGTTACATGTGTATATAGCCTTCTTAGTGTGTGTGTGTGTGTGTGTGTGTGTGTGTGTGTGTGGTTTCAGGGCTGATCACCCATTCTTCTCTGGACAACCAATAAGGGGACTTTTTGGAAGGGCTAATTCTCCTCCCAGCATTCACTGGTTACCTGTAGTTTTTTGTCTAAGAGTAGGATCCCAAGACATTTCCTCTTTGAAAATTACCATGTCCATCAATACTGTTATTGTCCCTCTCTTGTTTATGCATTCATTTCTAAGGACAGATCGTTTTATAGCAGACTTTTTGGTATTCAACTTGTAATCTTTCCATCATTTCTTACATGATGACATGATGTTCCATGACCAATAGATGAAGATGCCATGTTGTGAATATGTCTTCTGAGGCTGTTTTCATTGAAAAGAACATTCAATTTACAATAAGTATTAAATATACATGTCAATAAAAGTTAAAAGATATTTTCAGGGGTGGGATGGGAGAGGATGGGTGGGAGGGGGAGCACCCTCATAGAGGAAAAGGGGAGGGAAGAGAGGGAGATTGTCGGATGGGGGATGGTTGGGGGTAACCAGGAAGTACAATAACATTTGAGATGTAAACAAGTGCAATGATTAAGAATGAAAAAAGAAAGAAAAAAAACCTAAGACCTTCAATTATTTTGACTTAACAAATTATACCATGTATTAAAAAGCATTAAAATTTTTACACAATTACAAGATTATGCATTACTTATAACAACAACAAAGAAAATAACTTATATGATGTCATTTCACCCACCACCATGATTGGCTCCAGCAACTTTAAATTCCAGGACCACTTGCAAAACCCAGTGACTCCTTAACAGATTTCTGAAGATTATACAAAGAATTTTCTAAGTTTCCAAACAAAAATGTAATTAATCACATAACAATGGTGAGACCAGATAGTCAGACAAAGAAACATTACCAACACCTAATCCCAGAATGCTTAGATCCACTCAGGAAAACACAAATGACATAAATAACCTAGAAGTGTGCCTCATCTACCAATTAGCAATATATTACAAATAATAGTGTTTTGTGAGAAAAGCAATTTACCTAATGTGTAACACAATGATTTCGAAACAGCAATTATAAATATGTTCAAGGAACTCAAAGAGGTTATGAACAAATGCTTGAATGAGAACCAACCAAAGACAAACAGTTGAATGAAATAATCAAAATAATTCAATATATTAAAGTGGAATTTATTAAAGAGATAGAAACCCAAAGAAAAGCTAAAATGGAATAAAACTAGATATAGAAACTCAGAAAATTAAAGAGTCAGCAACAGATTAGATTAGACAGAAGAGAGATTAGATCTTGGAGAGGAAGTAGAGAAAATGTATCACTTAGCCAAAGCAGATGTTATGTATGTATATGGAACATGAAGTAAATCTGGAATAATATAAAAAGAACAAATCTATGATAGGTTGCTTTATAGCAGACTTTCTGGTGTTCTATTTGTAATCTTTCCATCTTTTCTTACATGATGTTCTCTGACCAATAGGTGCACATACCATGATAAAATAGTAGTTATACACGAAAGAGAAGAACCCTAGGTGATAAGCACAGAAAATATTTTTGACAAAATTGTAGAAGAAAAGTTTCCAAACCATAGAATGAGAGACCTGTGAACATATGACATGTATAGAAATTCAAATAGAGAGGACTAGAAAAGAAACTCACAATATCCCATAATAACCAAACACACATGTGCAGAAAGAAGACAGGATTCAGATAGTGCCAAGAGAGAAAGACCAAGTCACATATAAAGATATGCTTAACAGAATAACACCTGACGTTTCAGTGGAAACTTGGTAATACTGACTGATGTTCTATGAGTTCTAAAAGACCATACAGAGATACCAGTTCAAGCTAACATACCAAGCAAAACTATCAGTCATAATCTAAGGAGGAAGAACAACTTTGTACTATAAAAAATAGATTTAAGGATTTGTGCTCACAAAGAAAGCTCTACAGAGGATACTAGAAGCAATAGTTCATTCTGGTGAGAAAATTAAATACACACAAGAGGTATGTTGGCTAGTTTTTTATCAACTTGATACAAGCCCGTCTTATCTGAGAGAAAGCAACATCAATTGAGAAAATGTCTCCATATGATTGGACTGCACACAAGTGTTTTCTTAATTAATGATTGATGCAGTATAGCCCAGTTCACTGTGGGTGGGGCCACCCCTGGCCTGTTTGTGATTGGTTCTATAAGAAAGCAGGCTGAGCAAGCCAGGGGGAGCAAGCTAGTAAGCAGCATTCTTCTATGGCTTTTGCATTAGTTTTTGCCTCCAGGCTCCTGCCCTGCATGAGTTTTTGCTTGACAACCTTTAAAGATAAGCTATAACGTGGAAGCATAAACCAAATAAATCCTTTCTTGCCCAAGTTGCTTTGCCCATGGTGTTTCATCATAGTTATAATAAGAGGTATGAGTAATATATAATCTCAGAAAAAATTAACCTAAATAGGTCTCATTAAACAACCCCATTGCAACAAAATGATAGGAATGCATAAACATTATTCAATAAGAACTCTCAATGTTAAAAACTGGAATAAAAATATAGGTAAGAAGATTAGAAAACAAAATACCTTTTTATTCGCTGTCTCTAACATCTAACATTTTACCATCTGACAACAGACAACAACTAAAGTTAAAATTGTACATATTAAATGAACAATAAAACAACAAAGTGAGGTTATGCTACTATCTGAGAAGATAAAGCAAACCAAAACCAATCAGAAGAGATGACCATTAAAGAAAAATATTCACGAAGAAGATGCTAGTATTTGGAACAAAGAAACAACAACAACAAAAACAAACAAACAAACAAAAAGCCATGGAACCTAGAGGAAAGCCTATCACTTCCATTTTCCTAAACCAGTATAATTTCTAGCTGCATTCTAAATTTTCATCCTTTACAAATGGGTAATTGTAGCTCTTACTCTTATATCAGCAGACAGTGACCATTACTGGTCACTACAAAAGCTACAACTGGTCAAAATTCAAAGAACAACTTACTGTGGGATGCTGTCTAGTGTGAGTTTCAATTACTATGATGCAACATCAAGGCTAAAAGTAAATTGGAGACATAAGGATTTACTTGAGTTTATAGTTCCATGACTCAGTCCACCACTGAAGGAAGTCAGGAAATCAGGGAAGGATTTGGAGACAGAACCCAAAGCAGAAATCATGGGGAAAGGACACTTACTAGCTTGTTCATAGATTGCTCGACCTATATTCTTGTACTATCCAGCAGAACCACTAGCCCAGGGCTAGCATCACCAACCATGGGATGAGCCCTCTCACATCAATCATAAATCAAGAAAATGTACCACAGTCTTGCTTTCCATTTGATCTTATGGATCTATTTTCTTAACCAATGATCCCTTCTTCAGATAACTTTAGAATATTCAAGTTGACATAAAAACTGCCAGGATAGGTGATTAGCCCTAAAGGAGACATCTGTAACACACCTACTAAAATTAAAGCTCAGGGTATATCATAGAAGAAGGGACAAAAATATTGTAAAAGCAACAGTACTGGAATACCTGGTATAAGATTGTGCCTTTTGCATATGACAGGAAAACTGTACCCATGAAATATCAGCAATATTGCAGCATAAAAAAACCTGAGCAGTAACAGTTGACATACCAACATAGATGGGGTAAATCTTTTTAAAATAGTTTTATTTATTTACATTCCAAATGTTGTCCCCTTCCAGTCTCCCCGCCAAGAGTTCTTCACCCCATCCCCTTTGCCTCTGAGATGGTGTTTCCCTACCCCATAACCCCTCTCCCAACCACCCACCTGAATGGGGTAAATCTTACAAGAATCCATACATATAAGAGCTAAAGTTATTAATGATTGCTGAGAGAAGCAGCATCAGTCTTTCCCAGTAATGAAGGTTGTCATTGGTTAGTCAGTACCAACTGGTCATCCCTGAAAACATATACATGAACAATATTAAATGAACTAAATAAATAGTATTTTATACTAATTCTTTGATTATTATAAATGCCTGTTTGTGTATATGTTTAACAATAGTATTTTTATTTTTTAGAAAAGGCCACAAAAATATAAGAAGAAAGATTGGACATGAATGTAGCAGTGAGATGGGGTAGAGGGCATTAGGGGGAAGTAGAAGGTAGTGATGGATGAATATGATCAAAATATCTTGTATAAATGTGTGAAGATTTAAGAGTAAATAAATATTGAAAAAATCTATACTTCACTAACCTGGAAAATCTAAAAGATGAGTATGAATTTCTAGATATATATGACATATCAAAATTAAATCAATATGAATTAAACAATTTAAAGTGTCCATCATAACCAGTGAGGAAGACCAATTTTTAAAAACTTTCTAACTAAAAGAAAGTCCAGGACTAGATGGAAACATTACCCAGTTCTGTGTGACGTACAGAGAAGTTCTAATACTAACAGTATTTTCAATTTTTTTTTTTATAAAATGGAAAAGGAAAGAACATGTCACAATTCTTTTATGAAGCTAATATTACCCCAATACCCAAACCAGACAAGTGTCAATAAAAATATTACTGGACAATTTCTAATGAGCATAGATGCAAAACTATCAATAAGTTATTTGCAATTCAAGAGCATACCACCTCAGGGATGTAGGGATACATCAACATATTTAAATCAATAAATATAGTCCATTAAAAAACAGATTCAAAGAAAGAAACAATACAATCATCTTGACTAGAAACAGAAAAAACTTTTGACAAAATATTAACATTGCTTCATGATAAAAGTTCCAGATTGCTTAGGGGTAAAAAGGACAAACATCAACATAATAAAGACAAATTAATCCCTGGGACCTGTAGGCTACTCTAGGAAGGGAAGCAGGTTAAGTTAACTATAAATCTTCACCTCACCTTCCTTTCCTCCAAATCCAGTCATGAAGTTTCACCCCTAGGCCCATGGAGACAACCTGCTGGGGCCTTTCTATTGCCACTAGCCCTATCACACAACATTCCTCTTAAAGCTTCCTAACTTCCTTCTTCCAATTTACTGCACCCAGCTTTTAACTCTGACAGTCATTCCCTGGGAATCTACAAACCACCCTGCCAGGGAAAGCAGGTAGGCTAATGAAAATCTTTGTCTTGCCCACTTGTCCTCCAAATCCATCCCCCAGTTCCATCCCCAAATCTACAAGGAACACCTGCCCCTTCTTCCAGCAGACATTCTCTTACTATCTTCCTCCCAACTCATCCTGTTATCTCAACCCCCAAATCCATCATTTATCCTGTTATCTCAACCCCCAAATACATCATTTATCCTGTTCTTAACCCTCAAATCCAGCATTTATCCTGTTATCTCAACCACCAAATTTCTTGGAACCTGCCAGGTAAACATGCCAGATTAGCAAGTAGGCCAGATAAGCAGATAGGCAAGACTCAGGTCCTCACCTCACCTCCTTTCTATACTTCATATGTAATTCCCCCAGTCTCAGACACATCTCAGTAGCAGCCTAACTTGTGTCCTTGGCTTACTCTCTGTCCCCATTCCGAGAGGACTAAGAAGATCGCAATAGAATGCCTTGTTATTCTACTTTCTATGGACCCTCTCAGCTAACCCCCAACCCACCCCACTTAGAAGTGTCAGTACCCAATACATAGACACATATTTCACTTGGAAATCCAGTGACCTAACAATCAGGATTCTAAAAAAATTTCCTATGAGGCAATACACAGCCATCACTCTTTCCTAATTTAGAAGCTAAATAAGTAACAAAACCCAAGAAACAAAACACCCATTCATCAAAGGCATGATCAGCTAGCAACCCTTAGAATTAACAATTTTCCCAAAACCACATGCCTAGACTAGACACCTGTATAAAAACAATAAATAATAATAACAGCCAGGAAAATATGTGTCCACAGGGCCTAACCACACTACCACAGTAGAACCTGAGTATTGCAACATAGCTGAAACATAAGACAAAGATCATAAAATAGTCCTTATGAACATGATATAGGTCTTTAAAAAGGAAATGACTAATCCTTTAAAGAAATTTATGAAAACACAAACAAACAGTAGAAAGAAATGAATAAAACAGTTCAAGACTTGTAAGTTGAAATATATCAATAAAGAAAATGCAAACTGAGGAAAATATGAAAATAGAAAATCTAGAACCTCGAACAGGAACCTCAGAGACAATCATCACCAGTGTAGTACAAAGATGGAAAAAAGAATCTCAGACATTAACATCATGGTAGATGAAATGGATACCTCTGTCAAAGAAATGTTAAATCTAAAGAAAATTCCTACACACAAAGCATTCAGGAAATCTTGAATACTAGGAAAAGACCAAATCCAAGATTAATAAGAGCAAAAGTAGAAGAATGAGGAGAAACAGGAGGAGGAGGAGGAGGAGGAGGAAGAGGAAGAGGAGGAGCCTAAGTCAAGGGCATTGAAAATATGATCATCAAAATCATAGAAAAAAAATCCTAATCTAAAGAAGGAGATGACTAACAAGGTACAAGAAACATAAAGAATACCAAATAGACTGGACCAGAAAATAAGATTCTCTTAGCATATAATATTCAAAAAACTAAACATACAAAAGAAAGAAAGACTATTAAATGCTTCAAGGGGAAAATTAAGTAATATATACAAATAGACCTATCAGAACTATACCTGGCTTCTCAGTGGAGATTCTAAAAGCAAAAAAATCCTAGAAAGATGTACAGTACTTATGAGAACAGAGATGCCAGGTCAGACTACTAAACCCAGTCAAACTTTTCATTACAATAGATGGAGAAAATGAGACATTCCATGATAAAACCAAATGTAACCAATATCTACCTACAAATCTAGCCCTATAGAAGGTGCTAGAAGGAACATTCCAACTCAAGGATGTTAACCACACTCAAGAAAACACAAGGGATAAACAATCTCAGATCAGGAAATCAAAAGAGTGAAAATCTGCACACACACCATCACCACCACCAGAACCACAACCACCACCACCACCTATACCACCATTAATAATGACAACAACATATCTAGAATAAACAAGAAACTTTCATTAAAATCTCTCCATGTCAATCGTCTTAATTCCCCAATATAATGACACTGAATAACAAAATGGATTAAAAAACAGAATTCGTCCTTTTGCTGCCTCCAAGAAACTCACTTTAAATAAAGGATAGTAGACATTACCTCAGGGTGAAAGGATGGAAAAATTCAAGCAAACAGATCTAAAAAGAAAACTAGTATAGCCATTTTAATATCTGACAAAAGAGACTTAAAGCCAAAACTAAATAGAAGGAAGGACACTATATACAGACAGTGAAAAAATCCACCAAAATGACATTGCAAATTTTAGAATACCAAGCATATAGACACCTAAGTTCATAAAAGAGATACTATTAAAGATTAAACCGCACATTGACCCTCATACAGTTAGAGTGGGATGACATTTTTACCTGACTCTTTCTAATAGGTCATTCAGAAATGCTAGCATTAACCTAAGTTATAAATCAAGCAGACCTAACAGATGTTCACAGAACACTTCACCCAAACACAACAGAATATACCTACCTCTTAACACCTCATAGAACTTTCTTCAAAATTGACCACATTCTTGGTCACAAGGCAAGTATCAACACATACCAGAAAATCAAAATGATACCCTGTATCTTATCTGACTACCGTGGATTAAACCTGGATATGAACAACAACATAAAGGACAGAAAGCTTCACAGACTAATGGAAACAAATTAACTTACTACTGAGTGAAAAATGGTTCAACACAGATATTAAGAAATTAAGGACTTTCTAGAATTGAATGGAAATGAATATATGGCATACCCAAACATATGGAACATAATGAAGGTGGTTCTAAGGGGCAAATTCATAGCACTAAGTGCCTACGTAAAAAATTGGAGAAATAACGTACTAGTAAATTAACAGCATACCTGAAAGCTCTAGAATACTGGTTCTCAACCTTTCTAATGTGGCAACACCTTAATACAGTTTCTTGTGTTGTGGTGACTTTCAACTATAAAATTATTTTGTGGCACCTTCATAACTGTAATTTTGCTAATGTTTGACTTGTAATGTAAATATCTGATATGGAGGATACCTGATATTCTGACATGTGGCCTCCAAAGGGGTAGTGACCCATAGATTGGGATCCTCTGCTCTAGAATAAAAGAAGAAATCACACTCAAAAGGAGTATATGGTAAGAAATAATTAAACACAGGGCTGAAATTAATAACATAGAAGCAGGCACAGCCATCGCCACTGGAAAGGGTGAAATTCATAAGTCTGCATAGCTGTTTGTCACAGTTAATGCTGCAATCACTGTCATTCTGTCCTTTACTTTTAGGTTTTTGTCTCTGTGTGTTACATTCTTGGGAACTTTCTGCATTATGATTCATTTTATGTCTTTTCCTGAGAAAATTGTCAGAGACTTTTTAGGAAAGTACTAAATTTACTATCTCTTCTGCTTTTAGGGAAATAACTTTATCTGGTCCTATTTGGAAGTCAGTCTTCCTTATGCCCCAGGGATCATAATAAGCACAAAGATGCTAGGAATTTCTTTCTGAGGCCACAATTCCAGGAACTTTTTTGGAGTATCCACCCAAACTCAAAGAGTAAAATTGGAACAGGGTAAACTTAGAGATAGTTGACAAACACCAACTGGCCCAGAGAATTTGTAACAGATTCAAGACTTTACAATATGCTTAGAGTTCTCTGTAAATGTAGTTTAAAAATAGAAGATCATGCAGGGTAATGGAAGATTGGAGGAATAGAACTCAGCAAATAATACAGATTGGCTACAATAACTTTATTATTATCCCTACTTAATAACAAAGATGATCAAACTACATAAGTAAAGGAGATTAGATATTAGTATTTGTTATATATATATATATATATATATATATATATATATATATATATATATATAAAAGACCAGTTCAGATATTTTCAGTTTGTCTGGAGTCTTTTAAAATTGCATAGATTGTCATCCTAAATCAGGTTGTCATATAGAAATGTGCTTGCTTTAGCAGAGCCATTCTTTAGGTTACTTGAATTGTAGTTATAAGGCTGATAATAAAAAAGAAATGTATTATTTGTACTTTCTAATTGTGACTGAACTTGTAAGCCTGGACGAGTAATGAAAAATCAGACACACACCCAGAGACAAAGTGATATAATCTGTGTATAATCTTGGATAACCATTAGTTTGTCTTTGTTTTTATTAATTTAATTTTTATTAACTTTGCATCCTGATCCCAGATCCCAGTCCTTCGATACCAGGTTCTCTTCTCACACATAGTCCCTCAACCTTTCCCTACCCTTCTCATCTTAAAAGGGGATGCTCTCACCCTGGGTACCAACTCATCCTGGCACATCAAGTCACTTCAGGACTAGGCACATCCTCTCCTACGTAGGCCAGACAAAGCAACCCATTTAAGGGAACAAGATCCATAGGCAGGCAACAGAGTCAGAGACAGCCCCCACTGCAGTTTGATGGGGCCTCACATGAAGACCAAGCTGTACATCTGCTACCTATATGCAGAGTGCCTAGACCTAGCTTTTGTATGTTCCTTCATTGGTGATTCAGGCTCTGGGAGCCTCCTTGGGTCCAGGGTTAGTTGAATATGTTGGTCTTCCTGTCGAGTTCCTAATCCCTTCTGGTCCCTCAATCTTCTCCCAACTCTTCCATACGACTCCCTAGCTCAATCTAATATTAGACCATGGGCCACTGCATTTGTTATGGTCAACTGATGGATGGAGCCTCTCTGAGGGCAGTTATGCTAGACTCCTGTCTGCAAGCATAACCAAGTATGATTAATAGTGTCAGAGAGTGATTCTTGCCCATGGGATGGGTCTCAAGTTGCCCAGTCATTGATCGTCCATTCACTTAGTCTCTGTTCTACATTTGTCTTTATTCGATGAAACCAGTATAAATAAAGAAGCACTCTGATTTCTAGTAAGTCAGTGCTTTAAGATTTCCTAGATCACCACACCTGACTCATTCCTCCCTCACCAACTCCTTATTTCCTCTCTGGAAACCTTTCAACTGCTGGGGCTTTCCCATGACAGGAAACAGCAAAACAGTTCTTTGAGAAAAACCAATGAGATTGACAAACCTTTATTCAAATTAACAAAAAGGCAAAGAGGGAATAACCAAATTAACCTAATCAACATAGTACTTATAGTCTTAGCTAGAGCATAAGGCAACTATTAATAAGCAATAAGGAGATAACAGAGATGCAAATTGCAAAGGAAAAAAGTCAAAATATCTTTCTTTGTAGATAATATAATAGTACACATGAATGGTCCTGAAATTGTCACTGGGAAAACACTTACACTTGATATACCCTTTCATCAATAGCTGGATAAATATCAATTCACAAAAATCAGTAGCACTCTTATATATAAATGACAAATAGACTGAGAAGAATTCAAGGAAACAGAACCTTTTACAATAAAATTAAATAACATAAAATATCTTGGGGTAACTCTAATTAAGCAAGCGAAAGAGTTATATGACTAAAAACATTAAGACTTTTGAAGAAAAAAGTTGAAGAAGATATCAGAAGTTGAATAGAACCCCCAAGCTCGTGGATTGATAGGATTGATGCACTAAAATTGGCTATCCTAATAAAAGAATCTAGAACTTCAATGGAATCCCCATAAAAATTTCAACACAATTCTTTACATATCTTGAAAAAAAATTATAGCTTCATAAAGAAGCACAAGAAAACCAGGAAAGCTAAAACAACTTTGAATAATAAAAGAACTGCTGGGGTATCACCAACCCCTATTTCAAGTGGTACTATAGAGATATAGTAAAAACCTCATGGTATTGATATAATGACAGACACATTGATCAATAGAAATTAAATGAAGATTCACACATAAATCTATGGACACCTGGTTTTTTAAATAACGAATCCATATATATATATATACATACATACACAAACACACACACACACACACACACACACACACACATACTGGAGAAAGATAGTATCTTCAACATATTGTGCTAGTCATATGGCAAGGCTTCATGTTCAAGAATCTAAATAAATCCATAGTTCTTACCCTACCCAAAACTCAACTTCAAATGGATCAAAGACCTCAACATCAAACTATGTATGCTGAACATCATAGAAGAGAAAGTTGAACTTGAACTCATTAGTACAGGAAAATACTTTCTGAACAGAATATCGATAGCATAAGCACTAAGATCAACACTTAATAAATTTTATATCCTACCTCTGTAGTGGTACAAAGCAGTGAGAATAACCAACAAAGATCTGATTTAACAGAAGTCTCATTTTATGAGATGGGACCTATTCCAAACACTTCTTGGGCTGAATCAGAACATGAAACTAAATGACCAAGTGACCTAGGATGAAAGCAATTACTGCTGCCCTACAAACAAACAACCTCCCCACTACCCCAATAAAATGACTCCTAATGACATTCTGCTATATTCAGAGATCATTGTCTTACCTAACCATCATCAGAAAAGGCTCCTTCTGCAGCCGATGGGAACAAACAGACCCACAGTCAGGAAACTATGCAGAGTGAGAGAGACCCTGGAACATTCATCCCTGAGGTGATTATCTGAGTGTAAGGCCCCAGATGGAGGACTTGGAGAATGGACTGAAGGAGCTGGGGGAGTTTGCAGCCCCATGGGGGGAGCAAAAGTGGCAAATGGCCTGACACTCCCCCACACACTCTCGGAGACTGAATCACCAACCAAAGAATACACATGGAGGGACCCATGGTGCTGGCCACATATGGGGCAGAGGAGGGTCTTGTTAGACATCGGGGGAGCAGAGGCCCTTGTGCCTGAGTGTGTTAGATCCCCCAGTATAGGAGAATGTCAAGAAGGGAAGATGGGAGTGAGTGGGTGGATGGTTGGGGGAATACCCCCATAGTGGCAGGGGAGGGGGGGAAGGAATGGGGAGGTTCCAAAGGGGAGATCTGGAAAAAGGGAAACATTTGAAATGTAAATAAAGTATGAAAAAAAGTTAAAAAAAAATAATTTCTCTGCTCAGGGCTAGGGGAACCTGTGGAAGGAGACAGAAAAAATATAAGAGCCAGAGGAAATGGTTGATTCCAAAAATACAAGTCCCTCTAAAATCAATATTATTGAAATCTATGACCTGACACAGACTCGGGTTGCATGCACATGGCCTACATGGGTCTGCAGCAGATGGGTCTCAGAGCTGAAAGGAGAAGTGGACACTTCTGACTGAGTGTTCCATGCCTGACTGAGAAGCAACTACCAACTGATAACCACTTGCAAATGAAAATTCAGTGTTCTCCTAGGAATCTAGCTGGGGAAACGAAGTAATTTTAAGAGTAGGCTGCTTGGACAGCAGTAGATGACCAACAGAATGCAATCTTAAAGGCAGTTTTAGAGGTTCGTTTTCTCACAATGTCATGTCAGGGCTTTTCCATTTTAAAAATATTATCTTATTATTTTGATTTTAGTATATACTATATATTAATTACATATATGATATTACATGTATTTCTTCTTTTTTATCTTACAGATCCTTTTTGTGTATATTATGTGTATTTATACACACACACTGCGTGTGTGTATATATTTGTATAATATATACTTTTGTGTGTGTATTTGTGTGAGTCTTTATGGCTGCTAGTTTGGTGGGTTTTTTTTTTTTTTTTTTTGAGTGTGCAAACAAATAAGCCTCCATTCACTTCTTGGGCTCTTTGTTTTTATTTTGTCTTATTCTGACGAGTTTTATCTCACTATATTTTATTTTAATGTATTTTTATTATTTCTTAGAAGTTTGTTCATTTTCTAATGACATACAGGATGGGGTTTGATGCAGATGGGAGGGGATATGAGGAGAAATTGGAAGCAGTAGAGGAAAGGAAATCATAACCAGGATATATTATGTGAAAAATTCTACTTTCAATAAAAAGAAAAATAAAGACAATATAAAAAACAAAGCCAATAGGCAGAGTCATGCTAAAGAGAGAAAAATTCAAAATATTTCCACTAAAATCAGGAAAGAGTTGCAGATGTTCATTGTCTCCATCCCTATTTAATATTGAAGACTTATCTAGAACAACAATAAAAAAGAAGATAAAAAATACAGAAAAATAAAAAGAGACCCAATTATTCCTACTTGCAAATGATATAATTCTATATGTAAATGACCCTAAGCAATCCAGTAGAAAACCCACACAGCTAATAATTATAGTCAACAATGTAGTAGGATTGTTATTCTTATATGCCAATGACAAAAATACAGAGAAAGAAAGCAGGGAAATATTCCTGTTCACAGTAGCCTAAAAGAATCTTCAAATAAATCAAATACAATGATATGTATAAAGTTTTAAGACTTTAAAAAAAATTGAAGAAGATAACAGAATATAAAAAGATTTTCCATGATCTTGAATTGGTGAATGATTATTCTTCAAACTAATCCTTATTAAACTAATCCATGTAATCCTTATTAAAATGTCAATATGGTTCATCAAAGAAATTGAATAAAACAATTTCTCTTGGAAAAACATAAACTTCTCTTGGAGAAACATAAAAATCATAGCCAAAATTATTCTCAACATTTGAAAAGCTCCTGGAAGTATTGTCAAGCCTGGTCCTCAATGGAATAGAATTGAGGACCCAGCTATAAGTCTACGTACCTATAACCATTTGATTTTTAAGAAAGTAACCAAAAATAATCACTAGAGAAAAGACATTTTCAGTAAATGGTGCTGCTTAAACTGGATGGCTGTGTGAAGAAGACTGAAACCAGAACCCTATCTCTCACCCTACCAAGCCACAACTTCAGATGGATAAAGGATCTTGAAATTATTAGAATTCCAATGAATATGATAATGAAAAATGTCAGGAATATATTTGAACTTATAGGAATATACAAGAAATTTCTGGAGAGGACATTATGAGCACAGGCATTAACACCAGCATTGACAAATAGGATCAGATAAATCTGAAATGCAAAAACACAGCATGAGTCAAATGAAGAAGCAGCATACAGAACAGGAAAAAAGAGAAAATTATCCTATACTATCTATACCTCTGACAGAGGGTTAGTATCTAGTACATACAAACAACTAAACAAAGCCCAAGCATTAATAAAGGAAATCCTAATAATAATAAGAAAAAAATAAAACAGAGCATAAATCTAAACAGGGTTCTCAAAAGGTGAAATGTAGATGCCTGATTTTCTATTTTAATGTTCAAGATCTTTAGGTACAATGAAAGTGCAAATTATAACTATGCTGGTATTTCACCTTACCCCAGTCAGAATGACCAAAATTTAAAGACAATAAAATAAACACCATCATTCTGAGTGAGGTAACCCAGACACAAAATGACAGATGGTCTTTTTCCTCATATTTGGATGCTCTCTCTGACTTATTAGATACATGCTTTATTTAGAAGGCCCAGAGAAGTTCAGAATTTGGAGAAGTCCCATGAATGAAGTGGCTTTCAAGGTAGACCACAAGGATATAAAGAGTTAAAGAATATCCCCATATTGGCAGGGGGAAGGCGGAGGGAATGGGGAGGTTCCAAAGGGGAGATCTGAAACATTTGAAATGTAAATAAAATATGAAAATTAAAAAAAGAAAGAAAAATAATAGAATAGGAATGGTGTAACAGGAATGGGGACTAGAAGGGCAATACTGAGTAGAGTTGAGAATATAGGAAGGAATAGCTTGGATTAAGGACATTGACAAAGCCATATGAAAACCTACTACTATAGACTCCTACTAAAATATATCAGAAAAGTGTTAATGAAGTTATCCTACAATGATGGGAAAATGCTACAACACTATACACAATGCTAGCAAATAAAATTCCAGTACCAGAAATGGGTTACCTCCTTTTGAGTTGCTGGACAATGAGTACCATAGACCTCCAAGAATTTCAGGGCATTGCTAATACTCTTGGATGCCATTCAGATCTTGATAGTAGTTTTTATTGCTATAGATTCCATATACTTAATGCTCTACAACATGGAGAAATCAAGCTGGTACTCTACTCGATCCATACTGGATATCTTTTGTACTGTTGGAAGGTGGCTATGTATGCTACTAGAAGAGAAAAATGTTTATCAATCTCACATGGTGAGTCTTACATTGATGACTGCTTAGAGAAATGATTTGATTGAACCTATTCTTAGCACTGTATGGTGCTAAGCATAGAGCATGTAACTAGATAAGTCATGGATCCTAAGGTAAACTGAATAATATTATTCCAGTAAATAGAATAGTAGTAAAATGACTTCTAACTATTTATTGCTGTGTCCATACATGAGCACATCTCTCAGCTCTAATCATAAAATCTTGTTGCAGTAAATGGAAATATTCACAGAGACCTTCAACTTGTTAGCATGCAGAGAATAAGAAACTCATCTCTAAATAGGATGTGCACATGGCATATTTTCTCCCAAGGCTCATAGAAATGGTGGTAGAAAAATTGCAGATTCCAAAGGTGGCTGAAAATATCAAGGAAATTTCCTTGAACTGCACAGTGTAGTGTACATGTGAAACCAGAGGACTTGTGATAACAGTGTGTGTAAAAACTTTGCAAGTTTATGTAAGACAAAATTTCAGCATGGAGAGTGGAAGGTACACAAGAAATCCAACCACTAGTGGGAAACCTATTGGGATTTGATAGCTGCTTAGATAAATTCATTAATGATTTGACCGCTAATAGATATGCTATACTCTTGGATTGGCCCTACTGATAAGAATAGTTGGGCAACATGAACTAACATTGGCAAGGAGAAAGGTAATAATGAAGCTCAGAGTTATATGGGTAGGGAAGAACAGATAGAGAGAGTAGCTATGGGAAGCAAAAGCCATGGGAATCTGAAAAACATGAAGTGACAAGTTCAAAACAGGAATAAAATATAAGGGATTTCTAACAAGTCAGAAATACAGAGATTAACATCCCTGGAAGAAACTCTAAATAAAACTGTAAAATGTACTCTTTGGCAAACCTGAGACATCTCAGCCTTTTGCAAGGACCAAACCAAGAATTTGGTCATGACAGGCAATTCTTTTTGCAAACTTGTTTTGCTTTTTACAGTTATTAGTCTGTGTTTGTGTATGTGCAGATTGTGCAAGTCAAAGGAGTTGGTGTGTTTTTACGCTTGAAATCAGGTCAGTAGGTTTGGCAGCGAACACAGTTACTAACTGAGCCATCCCAATGGCCCATAACAGTAACCAATGTTAGTCCAGGGTAGTGATTTAATCAATAGTGTAAGACTATGACTCTTTCCTTTGACATCAAGTCCCCCAAGGCCTTCGCACTGCATAGCTACATCAGTCTAGATCCATAGTCAGAACCAAAGATTAAGAAGCAAGTAATCTAGTCAGGACTAATTTTATTAAAAAATAATTATTTGGAAATATTCTTTCCTTATCTTAAATAATGGGTATATTTCACACTGTTGATAGGCAACTTTCATGTAATGATACCCTGAGAATGTTGGTATGGAGGTCAACTCTTGCTTTTTGCTTTTTTTCTTCAAAGATACACATATCATTGAATGCTTTTCAAGTCATTGCAGGTGGTGTGTACTTTGTGTGTGTGTATGTGTGTGTGTGTGTGTGTGTATATGTGTTTGTGAATGTTAAAATAGCACAGGCTTAATGATTTTTCTGGATTTGATTAGAGCAGAACACACTTTCTAAAGAAGCTTAAAAGACCTCAATATGTAAGTCCATGTCAATTCGGTATAAGAATCAACCTCAAATATCAGTTCTCTAACAAAAGTCTTCCTTTCCTGTCTTTTATCTGTCCCCATTTCCTTCCCCAACCCATTACTTATTTACCATGAGTCCTATGGGTCCATTTATCCTTTGGTGAAGTAGCCACTATGTCAAACCTAGTTGGTCTCTGTGGTGATGGGCCAAAAGTGAGCTCAGGAGGGCAACCAGTAATTAAGTCTTCAGACTAAGTGAGACTCAAGTCATTGTATAGAAAAATTAAAACAAAACAACTATTTGATCACAAGGGATATATCACCAAATGCTCTTGAGAATGGAAAACAGAAGAGCTCAGAAACATTCCAATGCTATTTATACTTTCTTTTGTCATATCTTATATTTAACTATTCAGCAAATCTCATTGGATTTTGATTTTTGTTTTTCCAGCATTTGTTCATTCTTTATAATCTATCACTGTCTTCTTTGTCCTACACTGTTTCAATAGCTTCAACTTCTTCCCTTCAAAGCATTGTTATATAATTTCTAGGCTAAAAAAAAAAAAAGCCCTTCAATTTTATTGGGCAAATATTAAGTGCTTCTTAGATGTTTCAGCCACTGAGAAAAAAATTGATGTTAAAAAAAAAAGGGGAAATGGCAAGGTGCAAAGATGAACAATGGCCCTAACTCTAAATATGTTCTGGCAGTTACTAGAAAGTGTGGAGCTTGAAGAGCCATAAAATAAAGAACTTTCAAAGGCATTTATTATAAGACTCTAAAAGTTCTTTAGTATTTTATATCTCTTGATTGTACATGGATTTTGGACTTTAAAAACATAATTTTCACTGTTTTCTGACATTTTTCATTAAATACGTGGAAAGTGCACGGCTCATAGCACATAATTGCCATAGACTTCTTGGAGTGTAACACAGTTTATGCTGGCTTAGAAGGGGATAAAAGAAGGTCGGAGAGTGACCTCAGCTAACAAATTTGATGAGACAACTTTAAAAAAGCAGATAGGAGAGCTGGCCCAGTCTACTAACCTGGGCAATTTGGGAGACCTGGTTCTACCCCTTGCTTGAGTGGTGCAGGAGAACTGGCTCCACCTTTCACTACCTGCAGTGAACCTCAGTTGTGCAGCAGTGGAGAGTGGGAGAGCTGGAGAGTTGACCCTTCCCAAATATGGAGTAGTGCTGGAGAGTTGCCCTTGTCAGTAGTTAGTACAGGAGAACTGTGGGCTGAATAACACAGCCATCACCTAGGCCCAGACCTGGGGATTTGAGTTAGCCCACTCTGACATCTACACCATCTACAAACTGCAAGAGAACCAAAGGTTCAAGATCTCCATGACACACAACAACAAAAGGGTATCTGAAATGTCCAGGTGAGGATCCAGTATTGATAGGTTAGTAGAAGCCAGAGTACTTGAACCACATCAATAACTCATTTCAATGATCACTTACAAGTAAATCTGTTTGGACAAAAGGGTATTGAAGTCACATTTAAGGATTCTTTGGAAAGTAAGTTTTGTTGGTTGGTGCTTTGGTGGGGCAAACACATGAAGGAACATTTTGCTGAAGCAGACACAGGAGAAAGTATGTTCTGCTAAAGCAAGCATGTGAAAGGACACG
Organism: Rhynchomys soricoides; assembly: GCA_019843965.1. Classification (NCBI taxonomy): domain Eukaryota; kingdom Metazoa; phylum Chordata; class Mammalia; order Rodentia; family Muridae; genus Rhynchomys; species Rhynchomys soricoides. The sequence goes on from JADRCH010000140.1 coordinate 1,051,217, forward strand.
TGATGAAGGATTCTTTGCTAAGGACCCACATGTATTGGTCTGCCTTACTTTGTGTAGTTGAGCTCCATTTGTCAGGAGTTCACAAAGAGAACACACCAAAAAACTTCTGATGGTATGGTACAGCTTCTTGCCACTTTCTCACACTCTGACTGATTGACAGAGTGATGTCAGCTGTGACAGATGCACATGTTGAGATGCACCCGTGGAGGACACATGATGTTTAGAGGGAACACAAAAAGCATTCAACCGACAGTGAAAGGAGCTGGATTGGCTTGCTTACCTATGAATTGAATTGCTGATTTTCTGACAACATAGATGGAATTTGCTCTAATGAACTATTTCTAATCAGGCCCACTTCCTCCATATCCTTTATTTCTCACTACCTATGATGGGTGGTGGGCTACAAGGGAGGTTAAAGCATATAAGAACCATCATTAAAAGTAGGTTATGAAAAAATCAGAGTTACAGGGTATACTGTGTATTACACTATGTGACACACGGGTACACCATGGCCTTTAATAAATATTTTAATTTTATTATTTTGTTTTGTTTTATTTTTTGTTTTCTTTTAGAGGGAAGATGTCAGGGTGGAGGATGGATATAGAGGGATGGGGGAGATGAGTATGATTGGAGTATACAATATAAAATTTACAAAGAGTTAATACAAAGTTTTTAAAAAGCAGACAGGCAGAGTGGTGGACAGTGAGGAATGGCTGGACTCGGGTGTGAGACACAAAGAAGTCAAACATGATAGAAAGGGTGTTATCAATGTGTTCCTTTACCTGTTATGTTCTGATTGGCAGGTGGGAGCTATATCATAGCTGTGCCATGTATAGTAGTAAGGTCTTACGAGACTTACAGGATTTGATTGATGATAAATTCATGATGTCGAAAGGGAAAGAGTAGGTACTAAGCAGAAGTTTAGAGTTGAGTTTAGTTGAGTTGGATTCCAGGGTTATCAGAACCTTGAATAATATCACTCACAGTAGAACCCAGAGTAAGACACAGAGGCCCCCTTTCCTGGTGATTTTGAGGAACTTTAAATGCTGGGGGCCAGCCCTGGTGGTTCTTGAGGCAGCAGAAGGAGAAGTTCTGCAGTTCTCAAAAAAAGTTTCTATAAAAGTTTTCCTCCAAATAGTTCTCTCTAAAGAGTTCTCTACAATGAGACTCCTAATGCCATTACTCCCAATTCTATGCCTTTACTTCTAAGTTCTTTTTGAGTACTATCTAAAAAGTCTCTTTGTCCTCAGCATTTATAAATCTTTCAGAATATCTGAACACATGTTAGAAAGTTCACCACAAGTTTATACATAAATGCAAATCATAAATTGAATAAGAAGTTTACAACAGAGAATGTTTACATGCATATCCATCTGGCTAATCAATATCCATCATCTGTCACCAGCTTTACAGGTAAGTGGAGAGTTAAAAACTGTAACTTTTGTAACTAAATTATTAGTGAGGTTTTGTAAAGATAAACCCTATCAATATTTTGCGCCTATAATAAATCATGAATTCCCTTTTAAAGACCTTTGGTTAATTGTTTTAAACTCTCTTGGAATGTACTCTAAGTTGTAGATACATGCTTGCTATCTCAGAGGCAATTAACACTTAAAGATTTTCAGAGTTCTCATTGTAGTTTTGATTATCAGAGAGAACTTCATAGCAGTTCTATTATAAAAGAGCTTAATAATTACTAATATAATTTTAGCAGTTTTTATAGGATCATCATTAAAAATTTAAATGTCTTCTATTTGTCTATGTGGCATCACTACATGACAGTGAATCTTTTTTGTTCTGCATAAATCTACTCAAAAGGATGAGATAATACAGGGTGATTGTTTTATGTATTTAATAATAACAGGAAAATCATATTAATAGCAGGAATCTTTCCTAAAATGAAATTCTCCTCAGCCTTGCCTAAGAAGAAAATCTGTCTAGATTTTTAATCCATGGTGGACCCATGTCATCAAGGTCACCTGCTAGTTTTTAGTTTTTCCATGATGAGCTCTGGCATTTAAACACTTGCTACCTAGGTCTTTCTTGGCTAAAAGGACACATAGAGCTGAGTTTGCAAGTTGAAGCAAAGCACTGAAGAATTGGGAAGGCAGAAGCTTGTACTGTACTTTGTCCCAGTGGTGGTTTGAGTTAAAGTGGAACCCTTAGACTCACAGGTCTACTACTTGAAAGGATTAGGAAGGGTGGCCTTGAACTAAATGTGTCCCTGGGGGTAGGTTTTGAGATTTAAGAAGGTCAAGCCAGGCACTGTGACCCTCTCTTTCTCCTGCCTGTGTGTCTAGATGTAGAATCGTAAGGTAATTCTCCAGCACCATGTCTGCCTGTATGCTACAGTGCTCCCATTACAATAATGGGCTAAACCTCTGAAGCTCTAAGCCAGCTCCAATGAAATGTTTTTATTTATAAGAGATGTCATATTCATGGTCTTTTCAGAGCAATAGAACATTGACTAAGACAGTTCAAGATTATGAAGAGAGTTAATGTGATTCAAAGAGATAGCAGCTTGTTTTTTATGACTAAAATTTAGAATGGCCACTTTCTGCTATGCCATGCTTTTAAATCACATTTAAAAGAGGAGGAATAAGCCAAGAAGGGCAAAATAGAACGTATTAATTTGTTCAGTTCTTTAAGACATTTCATGTAGAATGAATCTCTTCTGTATTATGTAGAAGCACCATCTGTCAATAAAAAGCTGAAGGCCTATTAGCTGAGGCAGGAAGTAGAAGGTGAGACATCTGACAGAAAGAGATAGAATTCTGGGAAAGAGTCAAGAACAGGAGATTTGCCCTGAACACTGAGGAAGGCAGACATGTGAAACTGAGGAGAGGTAACCAACCTCGTGATACACATAGAATAGAAAAAAATGGGTTATATAAGTTACAATGTAGTCAGGGATGAGTCAATGCTTGTGGCCTAGGAATTTATTCATAAACAATTAAGTCTCAGAGTCATTATTTGAAACAGGACATGGGTGGTAAACCCTGAGCCTATAATTTCAAGTAATCTTTAATATGAGGGAATGAATTCCCCCTTGTTCTCTGCATTTGGTTCTGGAAATGTCACATCACACTGAACATGACATGCCTGATTCTCCTTCTTGACAAGAAGGCATATCCAACCACTGTGTTGCCTCTCCCAATTTTCATTAAATGCACATATGTTCATTGCTGTTTTTGCTTTATTTCTGTCTGAACTCAACATTACCATGTTTGAACTCTAATTCTTTTGGATGTCCATATAGAGCATCTGTTCTTAGGACTGATTTATATAAGCTAATAGATACTACAAGGAAAAAGTAGAAAATGTGCTTTAAAACCTTGATTAGTTTACCATGTGCTACATGGATCTCTATGTAGATTTTATTTTTTCCCTCCATTTAGAGTAAATAGAGCTGGTCACAAAAGTCTCAGCATTAGCATAAGTTAACATAGCAGGAACAGGGTCACTTCTAATTAGAGCTGATCTACAATTCCTAAGTCAGGAATTAACTATTTGCAAAGCTTCTGTAAGGCAAAGGATACTGTTAATAGGACAACACAGCATCCAACAAATTGGAAAAAGATCTTTACCAATCCTACATCAATAGAAGGCTAATATCCAATATATACAAAGAACATAAGAAATTAGACTCCAGGAAATCCAATAACCCTATAAAAACGGAGTACAGAGCTAAACAAAGTCTTAACTGAGGAATATCGAATGGCTGAGAAGAAACTAAGAAACATCCTTACTAGTCATCAGGGAAATGCAAATCAAAACAACCCTGAGATTTCACCTCACATCAGTCAGAATGGCTAAGATTAAAAATTCAGGTGACAGCAGAGGCTGGCGAGGATGTGGAGAAAGAGGAACACTCCTCCATTGTTGGTGATTGTAAACTGGTACAACCACTCTAGAAATCAGTCTGGAGTTTCCTCAGAAAATTGCACATAGTATTACCTGAGGACCCAGCTATACCACTCCTCGGCATATATTCAGAATATGATTCAACATATAACAAGGACACATGATCCACAATGTTCATAGCAGCCATATTTATAATAGCCAGAAACTGGAAACAACCCAGAGGTCCCTCAACAGAGGAATGGATACAGAAAATGTGGTTCATTTACACAATGGAATACTACTCAGCTATTACAAACTTCATTACTTCATGAAATTCTTAGATAAATGGATGGAACTATAAAATATTATCCTTAGTGAGGTAACTCAGTCACAAAAGAACACACATGGTATGTACTCACTTAGAAGTGGATATTAGTCCCAAAGCTCAGAATATCCAAGGTACAATGCACAGATCACATGAAGCTCAAGAAGGAAGACCGAAGTATGGATGCTCAGTCCTTCTTAGAAGGGGGAGCAAAATACAAAATACTAATGGGATGAAATACAGAGACAAAGTGTGGAAGAGAGACTTAAGGAAAGGCCATCCAGAGATTGCCCTACCTGGAGATTGATCCCATATACAGACACCAAACTCAGACACTATTGTGGATACCAAGAAGTGCTTGCTGACAGGAGCCTGATATTGCTGTCTCCTGAGAGGCTCTGGCAGAGCCTGACAAATACAGAGGCAGATGCTTGCAGCCCACCATTGGACTGAGCCCAGGCTCCCCAATGGAGGAGTTAGATAAAGGACTGAAGGAGCTGAAGGGGTTTACAACCCCATAAGAATAACAGTAATATCAACCAACCAGAATCTCCCCTCCCCAAGCTCCTAGGGACTAAACAATCAACCAAAGAATACACATGGAGTGACCCATGGCTCCAGCTGCATATGTAGCAGAGAATGGCCGTGCCAAGCATCAATGAGAGGAGCGGCCCTTGGTCCTGTGGGGGTTTGATGCCCCGGTGTAGGGGAATGCCAGGGTGGGGAGGTGGGAGTTGGTGGGTGGGTGGGGGAGCACCCTCATAGAAGCAGGGAGGGTGCAGATTTTCCTAGAGGGAAAATCTGGAAAGAGGATAACATTTGAAATGTAAATAAATAAAATATCCAATAAAAGAAAAAACAAACAAACCAAAAGAAACAGAGCCAAAGCCTCAGAAGTACTTTCTGAGTTTTTATTTCTGGAAGCTTGGAGGGAAAATTAATTGTAGATATATTATCTGATGTCTTATTTGTGTAAAAATGTTTTAAGCCTCATGAAATAAACCTACACTTAATGAGCTAAAAAAAAAACCAAAACAAAACAGAAAAAAAATCAGTTTGGATTATGCAAAGGTCAGACCTTTTAACTTTGTGAGAAATACCAGAGATAAACAAAATTTTGAAAAAGTGGTTTGTCTGGAGGGATGATTCTGAGTTTTGAGCACATGTTGTCTGGTACCACCATTTGTAGGCCAAGATAGTACATAAGGGTGACAGGAAAAGAATGAAGAAGCAGGAAGCAGAAATAAAACTGGGGGAGAAATAAAGACAAGACATATTCTTTAAGACATATCCCCAGTGACATTACAGAGTTCAATACCACTTAAATATGAATTCATCAATGGAATACGCTATTGTAGCTTGTAAATTTAAGCAACTAACTTAAATTAGCTAAAAAATGGAAAAAATTCATATATCTGTGTTGTCTGACTGTTATTACTTTTGACCCTAACAATGAACAATTGTGCTGGCAATGTTCTCATTTTCCAGTGTGTCTCAAGTATCATTTTCAGTAGATATCATTTAATTATTATTTTATTAATACTATTGTATATATACGGTGTGCGTGTGTGTGTGTGTGTGTGTGTGTGTGTATACTTGTGTGTGAAGGTACATGGGTTCTAAATATGTGCTTCTCATCTCAGAAAAGTACATAACTAGAGGCAAGGTAGACTGTCTTCATTAGGAGTAATGGTGGAGGCTACAGCTGGGGGCCACACAGCCACAAAGGCTCTCCTGCAGGAGGACCTAATTGAAGACTTTCCAAGAGACCAAAGATTGCTGATGTAGACAATGCCAGCCAGAAACTGCAGTTTAGAAGAGATGCTTTCTTGAAACCAATGGGTGGAGGGTATTAAAGGAGCTTGCAGCAGCTTTCAGATGAGCTTGCTGTGGTGTTTCTCACCTGCTCTAGGAGTCTGTTTCAGTGATTCCACACCCCTTCACCTCCAACCCTCCAAGGGCAGGTAGGATTGGGCAGTGAGTAGTCCAGGGCACAAGCAGCCTCTTCTGGGTTCTTTGTGTTATCACTCACACAGCACAATGCTTGCAGCATATCATGGACTCAGCAAGACTTCAATGATTAGAATTTTATTTCTCTCTCACATTCATAATTCTGTACCACGCACATTCTTGTCTTGCCTTATCTTGTGTGTCTTTTGTACTTTCTCTTCCTTGAATCTTCTCTTTGAGCATTACAATTGTATTACTATATTCTGAAATTCTTGGTATCAATTTGTGCATTAAAACACTCCCAGAAAAACAAAACTATCATTTCTGTTACAGGATTTATTTTCCTCAGTGCCATAAGGCAAGATTCCCCTACAAGAAAGAAAGAAGACAGATGAATGAAAATAAACCTTGTATCTTGGATGTTTAGTCATCTGCCACTATAAATACTTTCCAAGCTGCAGCCCAAGAGAAAAAAATGTTCAAGTCTGTGGGTCTAGTCCAAACTGCTGTCTCAGCACTTTTACCATAACCCTTTCCTGCCCATTGTATGAGTTAAGGGTGCACATTATCACTGTAACTGCCTTTTAATGCTGCTGCTGATATCCTGTCTATTAATTCCTCAGAGAATATAGGCTCAGTAGCTGCTGTTATTAGTTCCAGGATAATTGCCAACAATGCAGCATCACTTGGGCTCCTCTATGTTCAGTCTTCAGAGCACTAAGCATCCTCTAGATATCTAAGCCATCACATTTATTTATTTATATCATTTTATACTTTATTTATATTTCAAATGTTTCCCCCTTTCCAGATCTCCCCTTTGGAACTCCCTCTACCCCCTTTCCCTCTGAGTCTATGAGGGTATTCCCATGCCCACCCACCCACTTTCATCTTCCCTCCTTGGCATTCTCCTATACTGGGGCATCTAACACCCTCAGACCCAAGGGTCTCTCCTCCCCCTGATGGCTAACAAGACCCTCCTCTGTCACATATGTGGCCAGCACAATGGGTCCCTCCATGTGTATTTCTTTGGTTGGTAATCCAGTCTCCAGGAGCATCAGGAGGTCAAGCCAGTTAACACTGATGCTCTCTCCATGGGGCTGCAAACTCCCTCATCTCCTTTAGTCCCTTCTCCAACTCCTCCCTCTGGGACCTAACACTCAGTCCAATGGTTGTTGTGAAGTGACTCTTGGGTATTCCGAACTTTTGAGCTAATAACCACTTATCAGTGAGTACATACCGTGTTTGTTCGTTTGTGACTGAGTTACCTTGCTCAGGATGATAGTTTCAAGTTCCACCTGTTTGCCTGTGAATTTCATGAAGTCACTGTTTTAATAGCTGAGTAGTATTCCATTGTGTAAATGTACCACATTTTCTGTATCCATTCCTCTGTTGAGGGACATTTGGGTTGTTTCTACTTTCTGGCTATTATAAATATGGCTGCTAAGAACATAATGTAGCATGTGTCTTTATTACATGTTGGAACATCTTCTGGGTATATGCCCAGAATATACTGAATAGCTGGGTCCTCAGGTAGTATTATGTTAATTTTTCTAAGGGTCCTCCAAACTGATTTCCAGAGAGGTTGTATAGGCTTGCAATCCCACCAGCAATGGAGGATTGTTCCTCTTTCTCCACATCCTTGCCAACATCTGCTGTCCCCTGAGTTTTTGATCTTAGACATACTGATTGGTGTGAGGTGGAATCTCAGGGTTGTTTTGATTTGCATTTCCCTGATGACTAAGGATGTTGAACATTTCTTTAGGTGCTTCTCAGCTCTACAGGTTTCCTCAGTTGAGAATTCTCTGTTTAGCTCTGTTACCCATTTTTTGATAGGGTTATTTGGATCTCTGTAGTCTAACTTCTTGTGTTCTTTGTATATATTGGATATTAGCCCTCTATTGGATGTATGACTGGTAAAGATCATTTGCAAATCTGTTGGTTGCCATTTTGTCCTATTTGCAGTGTCCTTTGCCTTACAGAAGCTTTGTAGTTTCATGAGGTCCCAGTTGTCAATTTTTGACTTTAGAGCAAAGGCCATTGGTTTTCTATTCAGGAACATTTCCCCTGTGTCCATGTGTTCCAGACTTTTCCCCACTTTCTCTTCTATTAGATTCAATGTATCTGGTTTTATGTGGAGGTCCTTGATCCACTTGGACTTGAGCTTTGTACAGGGAGATGAGAATGGACCAATTCGCATTCTTCTACTTGTAGACCGTCAGTAGAACCAGCACCATTTGTTGAAAATGCTGTCTTTTTTCCACTGGATGGTTTTAGCTCTTTTGTCAAAGATCAAGTGACCATAAGTGTGTGGGTACATTTCTGGGTCTTCAATTCTTTTCCATTGATCTACCTGCCTGTCACTGTACCAATACCATGCAGTTTTTATCACTACTGCTCTGTAGTATAGCTCGAGGTCAGGGAGGCTGATTTCCCCAGAAGTCCTTTTATTGTTGAGAATAGTTTTTGCTATCCTGGGTGTTTTGTTATTCCAAATGAATTTGAGAATTGCTCTTTCTGAGACTATGAAGAATTGAGTTGGAATTTTGATGGGGATTGCACTGAATCTGTAGATTGCTTTCGGCAGGATGGCTATTTTAACTATATTAATCCTGCCAATCCATGAGCATGGGAGATCTTTCCATCTTCTGAGGTCTTCAATTTCTTTCTTCAGAGACTTGGAGTTCTTGTCATACAGATATTTCATTTGTTTGTATCCCTTTGGCCTCCTTTTGTTGTCTAATTGCTCTAGCTAGAAAGTCAAGTACTATATTGAATAGATAGGGAAAGAAAGGGCATCCTTGTCTAGTTGCTGATTTTAGTGGGATTGCTTGAAGTTTCTCTCCATTTAGTTTGATGTTGGCCACTGGTTTGCTATATATTGCTTTTACTATGTTTAGGTATGCTCCTTGAATTCCTGATCTTTCCAAGACTTTAATCATGAAAGGAATCTGAATTTTGTCAAATGCTTTTTCTGCATCTAATGAAATGACCATGTAGTTTTTTCTTTGAGTTTGTTTATTTAGTGGATTACATTGATGGATTTCTGGGTATTGAACCATCCCTGCATCCCTGGGATGAAGCCTACTTGATCTTGGTGAATGATCATTTTGATGTGTTCTTGAATTCGGTTTGCGAGAATTTTATTGAGTATTTTTGCATCGATATTCATAAGAAAAATTGATCTGAAGTTTCCTTTTATTGTTGGGTCTTTGTGAGGTTATGTTATCAGTGTAACTGTGGCTTCATAGAATGAATTGGGAAGTGTTTCTTCTGATTCTATTTTGTGGAATAGATTGAAGAGTATTGGTATTAGGTCTTTCTTGAAGGTCTGATAGAATTCTGGACTGAATCCATCTGTTCCTGGGTTTTTGTTTTTTTGTTTTGTTTTGTTTTGTTTTGTTTTGTTTGGTTGGGAGACTTTAAATGACTGCTTCTATTTCTTTAGGCATTATGGGACTGCTTAGTTGGTTTATCTGATCCTGACTTAACATTGGTATTTGGTATCTGTCTACAAACTTGTCCATTTCATCCAGATTTTGTTGCATATAGGCATTTGTAGTAGGATCTGATAATTTTTTTGAATTTACTCAGAATCCGTTGTTATATCTTCCTTTTCATTTCTAATTTTGATAATTTGCATACTGTCTCTGTGCCCTCTGGTTAGTCTGGCTAAGGGTTTATCTATGTTGTTGATTTTCTCAAAGAACCAGCTCCTGATTTTGTTGATTCTTTATATAGTTCTTTTAGTTTCTACTTAGTTGATTGCAGCCCTTAATTTGATTATTTCCTGCCTTCTACACCTTTTGGGTGTATTAGATTCTTTTACTCTAGAACTTTCAAGTGTGCTGTTAAGCTGCTAGTATATGCTCTCTCCAGTTTTTTTTTTTTTTATTTTTTGAGGCATTCAGAACTATGAGTTTCCTCTTAACACTGCTTTCATTGCATTCCATAGGTTGGGTACGTTGTACTTTCATATTCATTAAATTCTAGGAAGTCTTTCATTTCTTTCTTTATTTCTTCCTTGACCAAGGTATCATTAAGCAGAGCATTGTTCAGCTTCCATGTGTATATGGGCTTTCTGTTGTTATTGTTGCCATTGAAGACCAGCCGTATTTCATAGTGATCTGAGAGGAGGCATGGGATTATTTCAATTTTCTTATATCTGTTGAGGTTTGTTTTGTGACCAATTATATGATCAGTTTTGGAGAAGGTACCATGAGGTGCTGAGAAGAAGGTATATTCTTTTGATTTAGGATAAAATGTTCTATAGATATCTGTTAAATTCATTTGGTCCATAACTTCTTTAAGTTTCACTGTGTCTCTGTTTAGTTTGTGTTTCCAAGATCTGTCCATTGATGATAGAGGGGTTTTGATATCTCCCACCATAATTGTGTGAGGTGCAATGTGTGCTTTGAGCTTTGGTAAAGTTTCTTTTATGAATGTGGGAGCCCTTTCTGTTCGGGCCATAGATGTTCAGAATTGAGAGTTCTTCTTGGTAGATTTTTCTTTTGATAAGTATGAAGTGTCCTTCCTTATCTTTTTTGATGACTTTTGGTTAAAAGTCGATTTTATTCAATATTAGAATGGCTACTCCGGCCTGTTACTTGGGGCCATTTGCCTGGAAAATTGTTTTCCATCATTTTACTCTGAGGTAGTGTTTGTCTTTAACAAGGTGGTGCGTTTCCTGGATGCAGCAAAATGCTGGGTCCTGTTTATGGATCCAGTCTGTCAGTCTATGTCTTCTTATTGGGGAATTGATTCCATTGATGTTAAGAAATATTAAGGAATAGTGATTGTTGCTTCCTGTTATTTTCAATTTTATTTTTATGTTTGTGAGGGTATCTTCTTTTGAGTTTCTTGAAAGATTATTTTCTTGCTTTTTCTAGGGTGTAGTTTCACTCCTTGAGTTGGCGTATTCTTTGTAGGGCTAGGTTTGTGGACACATACTGTGCAATTTTGGTTTTGTCATATAATATTTTGGTTTCACCATCTATGATTATTGAGAGTTTTGCTGGGTATAGCAGCCTGGGCTGGCATTTGTGTTCTCTTAGGGTCTATATAAGATCTATCCAGGATCTTCTAGCTTTCATAGTCTCTGGTGAGAAGTCTGATGTAATTCTGATAGGTCTGCCTTTATATGTTACTTGATCTTTTTCCCTTACTGCTTTTAATATTCTTTCCCTATTTTGTGTATTTGGTGTTTTGACTATAATGTGAAAGGAGGAATTTCTTTTCTGGTCCAATCTATTTGGAGTTCTGTAGGCTTCTTGTATATTTATGTTCATCTCTTTCTTTAGGGTAAGGAAGTTTTCTTATATAATTTTGTTGAAGATATTTACTAGTTTTTTAAGTTGGGAATCTTCACTCTCTTCTATACCTATTATTCTCAGGTTCTGTCCTCTCATTTTATGCTGGATATCCTGGATGTTTTGGGTCAGGGGCTTTTTTGCATTTTGCATTTTCTTTGATTGTTGTGCCAATGTTTTCTATGGTATCTTCTGTACCTGAGATTCTCTCTTCTATCTCTTGTATTCTGTTTGTGATGCTTGCATCTATGACTCCTGACCTCTTTCCTAGGTTTTCTAACTCTAGGGTTGTCTCCCTTTGTGATTTCTTTATTGTTTCGATTTCTATTTTTGGTTCCTGGATGGTTTATTCATTTCCTTCATCTGTTTGATTGTGTTTTCCTGTAATTCTTTAAGAGATTTTTGTGTTTCTTCTTTAAGGGCTTCTAGTTTTTTACCTGTGTTCTCTTGTATTTCTTTAAGGGAATTATTTATTTCCTTCTTAAAATCTATCATCCTCATGACATGTGATTTTAATCTGAGTCTTGCATTTCTGGTATGTTGGGGTATCCAGGGCTTGCTGTGGTGGGAGAACTGGGTTCTGATGATGCCAAGTAGCCTTGGTTTCAGTTTCTTGTGTTCTTGCCCTTGACTTTTGCCATCTCGTTATCTCTGGTGTTAGCTGGTCTTACTCTCTCTCACTGTGGCTTGTCTTTCGTGCAAGCCTAGGTGTCAATACTCCTTGAAGACCAGTTCTCTCTGAGAGGAATTTGGGCTTGGAGAGCTTTGGTCCAGGGTCAGTTCTGGGGTGCAGACTGAAACCAGAAGGATCTAGTCCCCAGCTGTCCTTGTTTCCTGTGTCCTGATGGCTTTGCAAGGGTCCCTCTTGATCCTGTGAATTTGAACAGAAGTGGTGATCTTGCCTATGCTTGAAGGTGTGTTGGCACTCCTGGGATACCAGCTCTCTTCTGGTACTATTTGAGTATGGAGCCCTGTGTCACTGGATCCGTTCCCTGACTACCAAAAGAAACCAGAAGACCACTCCTCAGTCCCTGTGTCCTGAGGATTCCAGGTGGGTTCCTCTGCTCACACTCCTGGGAGTCTAGCTTTCTTCTGCCACTATTTAAGCCATCACATTTAATTCAGACCAAAGTGGAGTGATGATAAACACAACTGAGGTTCAGCCAATAAATACTTAATTTGTGAAAGAATTGTCATTGCATTAAAGTATTTGTTTAGGAAATAAATTAGAATGTTTTGAAAGATTAACATATGGCAGAAAAACAATTGCTACATTGAAGCTTGATGACATTTATACATAGGAGAGACTGAAGAAATGCTGACTGGCTCTCTAATAGGGACCTTAGTACTAAATCCCAAAACCTCTCTTATGCAGAAAGCATAATTTGATCTGCAGTCTGTTTTTAAATCAGTTCATCTGAAAACTCAATATGAAGGGAGATAAAGTTTATGGTGCCAAATTATAGCTTTTAGTTATTCTATTCAAAGACATTTTGCTTTAGTGTAGGCTAAAGAACATGAAACAACATATCCACAGTAAGAAGGCATTAACCACATAGGGATGCATCTGAGGTCAATCAGATTTGTGGTTTGCTATAAAACTTTCTAGGAGTTTTCCCCTCTTGGGACAAACTGATAATGTCATATTACATTATATATCTCTATCCAGGCTTTTTTCTTTTTTATAGATATAAGATATTGGACTGTTTGATCTCCTTAAGATTAATGTTCATCTTCTCCTATTAGTACTAAATCAGTCATTGTTAGGACTAAATAAATGCTTTATGAAAATTTCTTCAACTTGGAATATTAATACAAAAGAAAGAAAGGAAGGAAAGCTAAAAAAGAAGAGAGTGGATTTATGGGTAGAGAAGCAAATATATTTCTCAGTGATTTTTAAGGCCTCTGATGCCTAATGATAGCAGTATGAAGTAGAACCTGATCAATGACAAGAAAAAGACACTGTAAGAAGCACTGCTGTGAGTTGCTGGCCTTCTTCATTAAACTAAAAATGTAGCAGCAAAATCTTGCAGTATGTCAGGTAATGTCAATGTAAACCACATCTCTGATTGAGGTATTGCCAAGAGAGGCTAAACTATTGAGTCGAGTAAAAACTATTATGCTACCATAAATACTCCTTTGCATTTAAGTTTGTTTTCCTTCTTTTCAAATTCTGATTTACTGGTCTTTTGCTTTTTTTAATTTCTGCATTTTAAAAATTGTTTTTATTAGAGAGAGAGAGAGAGAGAGAGAGAAGTTGGGTGGGGGGAGAGGAGCAGGGAAGAAGAATTAGGGAAGGGAATAAAATGATCAAATTATTGGTAGAATTGTGTGAAATTTTTTTCAATAAAAATAGTTTAATGATATATTAAAAACCCTTAAAGAAGTGCTGAAAATTATTTGATTCTATAAATTAAAGGACAACAACATCTGCATTGTGGATTGAAAGGTCCATGATTAAGTGAGTTCACAGTGTTGAATTCAGTGGGGATTAAGAGCATGGAACACAAGCAAGTACTCAACTCTCCTGCTGTGCCTGGGGTCTGACCCTCCAGAGATGAAGACAGTCTTAAGATTTCCATTGCTGTGAATGAGACACCATGACCAAGGCAACTCTTATAAAACCTAACATTTAGTTATTTAATTGGGGCTGGCTTACAGTTTCAGAGTTTTATTCCACTACCATCATGGCAGGAAGCATGGCAGCTTTCAGGCAGACATGGTGCTAGAGGAACTAAGAGTTCTACATCTTGATCTGAAGGCAGTCAGGAAGAGACAGTTCTCTGCCAACAGCCAGGAGGAGCCTGGAATTGCACACTGGACAGAGACTGAGAATAGGTGATCTTAAAGCCCCGTCCAAGCAGTGGCACACTTTATTCAACAAGGCCACACCTCCTAATAGTGCCATTTCCTAAGGCCAAGCATTCAAACACATGAATCTATTATTGCTACACCTATGCTAACCACCACAGGAATTGTGTTTTTTCACTTGAGCTTTCCTTCACATTTAAACTTTTATCATTTCCAAAGCTGTTCTTTCTTTCTTTGTAAGAATATTGGTTATTGATCTAGTTAAATACATTTTGTTCTGTCTTTAACCTGCAACTGCCCCACTCTGCCTTGTTTGCATATGTCTAAATTTGGAGGCTAATCTCTGTGAAGTAGCTTACACACTGGTTTAGGGCTACCTTCTTAATTAGTTCTGCTTATAATAGCATAACCTGTAAATAGTACTAAAGTGAAGAAATTTATTAGGACTGGATGGTACCTGTCAGACAATGGCCCATGCAGTTATGTTAAAAACTGATTTAAGTCAATATTTTTAGGGAAAGAAATTTATTTGTAAGAATGAGTTAATTTCCATATTGTACTTTATACTGAGACTATATGCCCAGCTCTTTCTTCCACCTATTATATCCGTCATCAGGTCTGTCCTCAGTCAGAACTCATACATGGCCTGAATATTCATTTTCTGATCTGAGAATTGACTTGTATCATAATCTTCTCTAATTGGGATTATTATCAACCAAAAGAACAAATTCTTTATTTTTTCCTTTTTTAAAATTAAATTATTTTATTTATTTACATTCCAAATATTGCCTTCTTTCCTGGTCTCCCCTCCCTGAGTTCTTCACCCTATCCTCCTCCTCCCATCATCTGAGATGGTGCTATCCCCCCAGCCTCACCTCATCCCCACCAGCATCCCTCTTTCCTGGAGCATCAAGTTTCCACAGGATTAAGCACAACTTCCCCCGCTGAGTCCAAACAAGGTAGTCAGTCCTCTGTTACATATGTGCCAGAAGGCCATGGACCAGCCCATGTATGCTATTTGGTTGGTGTCTTAGTCTCTGGGAGCTCTGAGAAGTCCATATTAGTTGACATTGTCATTCTTCGAGGAGTTGCAATCCCCATCAGCTTCTTCAATCCTTCCCCTAACTATTCCATAAGGGTCCTTGACCTCAATCCAATGGTTGGCTGTAAGTATCTGCATCTGTCTCAGGTGCTGGTAGAACCTTTCAGACAACAGCCATGCCATACTCCTATCTGCAAGCACAACATGACCCCACTAATAGTGTCAGGGTTTGGTGGTATGCACGCAGGGGATGGATCCCATGTTGGGCTGGTCACTAGATGTCTTCTCCTTCATTCTGTTTCATTTTTGTCCTTGCATTTCCTTTCCATAGGAAAAATTCTGGGTCAAAACTTTTGAAGATGGGTAGATGGCCCCAAGCCTCAATTGGGGGCCATGTTTATCTACTGGAGGTGGTTTCTTGAAGTTCCATTTCCCTATTGTTGGGCATTTTGGTTTAGGTCATCCCCATTGAGCTCTGGGAGCCTCTCACATCCCAGGTCTCTGGGACTTTCTAGAGGTTCTCCCCGTACCCCACTACTGCATATTTCTATTCATTCTCCTGGTTCTCTGTGCTTCTCTGCTGTCTCCCCCCCATAGCTAACTGCCATGTTTGGTGACAGAAAAAGATGGCAAATGGCCTGAAGTGAGCCTATGAGAGGATTTTTAGAGTATCTGTTTTTTATTCTGTATTCAGACATCAAGATTTTGGTAGCTTGAACTTGATTTGGAGGGATAGAATTTCCAACTCAGAAGCTGGAAAACTCTACAAAAGAGGTTTATTACTTTTATTTGTCTTCTCTGCTTCTGGTTGCTAGTTATTAATAATAGACCACTGACCTTAATGTTTACAAGTAGCACAGTCTTGGCCAAGTTTGGAGGTGTTTTAATATGTTCAATATGAAGAAAATTCTCATCTCAGTTTCTTGTATTCAAAAAATGTATTTTGAATATAATGTGGTACATTGTATTAACTTCCTTAGTAAATACTTCCTCATTAATTTTAAGTAACTTTTACTGTTAGTATTTAGACAATTAAAAGTAATTACTTTAAATAGAAAGACTTTTCCTGGACTCTAGGCTTCTCCTCTTCTTCTCTGTACATCCTGTCTGCCATATTTTCTTTATCATATACTTGCTCTCTAGCATAGTATATGGTTTTCTATAGGTTAAAAGGAATGCAGCCATGAAATTGTGAGCTAAAACCTCAAATGTCATAAGACAACACAAATCTTCTCTTCTGTTTTTTATTTTGAGTATATTGTTCCAGTTAAGTTGTCATAGTGATGGAAAGTTGTTTAATATAAGTGTATGAAAGGGAAGGGTGTAGCAGTGCCCAATCTACACCACTCAATTCTATCTTGGCTGCAGAGGCTCATTCCTGTTACCTGCCCCAGTGCTATATATTCCCAAATGAGAGAGACACACACACAGCTTTTATATTTTGATATGCCTAAAAGATCTCAATGGTTGGGCTACTTCCTAACCTCCAGGTTGCTAACGTACTTGTTATGATATGATCTGCGTTATGATCGCAGGATGGGATGGTAGTGGCTCCAGAAACTACACCAGGCCAAACAGTTCCACGTGGGGAGTTTATTGGAAGAGGGAGGGATAAGGTGGCAACGAGAAGAGACGGGGAAAGAAGAGAGAGAGATCAGAGGGGTCTTCTGTTTATATATGGAGAGTGATGCAGTCACAAGTAAAGGTGGGAGGTGGGCCAAGTGGATTCTGGGAATAAGGTGGCTGTTGCCTTGGCAACAGGTGGGCGGGTAGCTCAGTCACCTGGGTGTGATGCCACCGGTTTGGAGGTCCTGATGCCAACAGTACCTCCCTCTGATATTCCCCAGTTACTGCTTATTAAAACCCATATTCTATGTTTGCTGCTATAGATCATGATGTGGAACCCTCTTGGGCCACAATCTCCAGCTCCTACATGAAGACTATGGGCTCTCTCTCTCTCTCTCCCTCTCTCTCTCTCTCTCCCTCTCCCCCTCCCTCCTATGCCTTTCAGGAATGATGTCTCCTCACGTTCTGCAACATGGAGACTCTTCTTCCTTCTTCCTTCTGCCTTGGTCCCTTGCCCAGGACCTGCCAGTCCTCTCTGCTCAACCACTAGCTGTCTGCATCTTTACTTTCCAATCAGCACCAACTGCAGGCAGAATCCCTGCAAACAGGTTTTGGGGGAACATAATTAGCATGAGAATACAAGCAGCTACAGGAGACCAACAAAGGAGCATTTGCATCTTAATCAAAGTATGCAGATAAAGTTGGATGAGATCTTCTTGTAGTTGTAGTGGAAAGTGCAGATGCTGTGGAAAGCAGTCATGGCTCAAATGTAACACTAGAAAGAAACATTATCCTTCAGTGACAGAGTTCTTGACCATAGGAATTTACCCTTTGGCTTTCAAGTAGCCAATTAGATTCTGTCTCCTAGGAATTTGATCTGAGTTTAATGGGCTCATTCATTTTAGTGCACTTAATCTGTATGAAATCCAACCAGAGCCAGCAGAGATGGTGTACATAGAAGAAGAGCAGAAAATAAATCAGAAACATTTATAAAAAAACAAAGTGGAAATGAGTGAGCAAACCAGGTATCATTCATGCTCTTTATTGGCATTTCTTATAATTTTCCAATAACCAAACTTCTTTTAACCATGCCTCTTTGAATTTACCATAACTGTGTGTCTGTTACAGACAAATAGACAATTCCCAACTAAGAGAGTCTTGATGGGCATGGGTGAGAATTGACCTAAACCAAGTAACATTCACAATGTATAGAAAGTACCACAACTTAAAAGCAGAAGTATGCTGTCCCTTTGACATGTGGAGAATTTCACAAGAGAAGTTAGAGAGTTGGGAAGCAGCCATGTCACTTCCCTTGCCTCTTCTACCATGCTTGACACCAGTATTTTATTTGTTCCTATAAAGATATTTTAATAATTAAAGCTGCTTTAAAATATATTCTTCAAGTCTTCTTTCTGTTTATCTGTCTTTAACTCAAAATCTTTAATAAAAATATCCTATAAACATTCTTATGATAGAAACAATGGTTTAATAAATTAATGATTTATAGAATTCTTTCAAGCTGCTTTTGACTGTGTATATAATAAATGCTTATTAAGAGAATACAGGAAGTTGACAGCAATGACAAAATATTGCAGTTTTATCTTTGATTCCTTTCTGAGGCTAAAATACCAGATTGCCAGAGCATTGTAAACTGCATCCATCATTCCTAATTTCTCAATTCCAAGCACATTTTCTCAGAAGAAAATGAAACAATATTTTTTTTGTCAGCTTTAACATTTTGCCAGTTTCACACATAGTTAGTAACCACTATATTCATTTCAATATTAAAACTGATCTTTATTTAGTTACCTACATTATACCAACTAAGACTGTTTAATAATTAGAGCAAAGCCACTGTCACACCAACAATGATCCAACAAAATTCATATGCTGTGGTGTGTATAAGGTTTTGTTTTTAATTTAATACATTATAACTTTTGTGACATGGAGAGTTTGTTGTTCAGGAGAAGATGAAACCAGCTTTTAAAACTCATAAGCATTATGGAACAATATATTATCACCTTTCCTGATAAGAGAAAAATTAATGTGGGTTCCTGTTGATTGAATTCTGGGATATATGAGTTCATAGACTTATCAGCTTCTATGTCAGTAAAAGATCACTGAGCATTTTCAAGAAAAATACAGATGGTACTAAGAGTGAATAGCCAATGGAATGGAACTTGAGTCCCTTTCATGTATCTCTGATCTCTTGGGTGCTGCATGGATCTAATATACTTAGATTCTCTACCTGTTATTTTTGGATATAGCTCATTTGCTAAGTATTCATGTGATAGAACATCAGAGTCTTGTAGTTATGCTAAGAGGTGGTAAGGCCTTTATAAGCTAGATCCTAAGTGGGGGGAGATTAGGGCTTTGAATAATTCTCACAGGCAATTACAGTTTGGCCTCTTCTTAGACAAAGAGTAAGTCTGATTGTCTCACTGTGAGACTGCATCTTTTCGTATACATTCTGACCATCATGATGTCATCCACAATGAAATCTTCACTAAAGCTGAACTGACACCAGCACCATGTTCTTGAACTTGTTTAGCTGTCACCCATCATTTGATTCCAGGAGTGATCAGTGCCAGGAGGAGCAAGATGATGAGGATTCATACCTTAAGAATGAAATCATACTGTGAACATATCTATGTGTTTCATTCAGCACACTGGTATTCACCAGACCCTGACTCCTTAATTTTAGACTCCCCATCCTCCACATGTGTGAAAAATAAATATCTGTTCTTCTAAAATTATCTAGCCTGTGCTGTTCTTTTATATAGCCTTACAAAAAAATGGATAGACATATTATAAAAGTATCAATTTATAAACCAAGTGCTTTGATTCCTGTTAATTTTTAGTGCCACACCTGTCTCACCACAGTCCATCAACAATTTGACTTATCTTTAGCATTAATCTTGATTAATGCTTTACCTAGCTAATTTGCTGTGGTTCTCTGAATACAGAGGGAAAAAATTCTTTCTTTTGCCAGATTACTTCTGATGGACGAATTTTATTTTATTCTCTGCATAACTCAAAAAGAACATGAGAACAGCAGTGGAAAGACTACCCCAATTATATTGCACTTAGAGCATCTGCAGAGCTGGTCTTGGAGTCTGGGCCAAGGAAACCACAGCTGTGAAGCTCTACTCTTGCTCCTAGTACAGATGCCAAAGCAGATGGAAGGGCAGGGATCATCTGCAGAAAGGCTGCAGATCTGCAAGCTAGTGGAGAGTGAAAGGCCCAGCAGACATCTCTGAAATGCTTAGATTGATGGGCTCTCACTCCCAGGAGCAACAGAGGCGACAAACTGCCCACTCGGAGCCATAGACAGCAACATGATGGATGGCATGCAAGCTGTAGTCTTCAGTCCCTTTGCAGCTATGATCCTTTTTCCCATCAGGCATCCATTTGGGTGCCCTTGCCTAGAAATTGTTTTGAGGCTGCTGGTGTTTCAAACGCTGAAGAAAACAGTTCCATGCAGGGTACATGCCAAGATACAAAGCTATTCTCAGAAGCAGGAAAGAAAGAATAAATCCAGGGCTACAAATCTGCAAAAGAAACATATTAAATACCTTCTCCCTGGAGAGAAATAGGACTTTTCATGTTACTGTGTTAAATTTACCATAGGATTATGCCTGCTAAAACATCAGCTCTTGAAATGCACCACTGGGTGGGAGAGGTTGACAGGATGATTATGCTTGAGGGCCTACTGTTATCTATGTCCTTTGGACTGTAGTGTGGAAAAGCTTCAGAGACACTAATTAATTCTGCCCCACAGTTAGGGGTGGGAACCACTGTCCCAGTAGGAGGCTGAGCTACCTAGCTCTGTCTGAGGTCAGAGAACCAGGAAAACACTTCATGATCTATCTAGGCTGATCCTCTGAAAAAGCAACTCTTTAATCTTCCTTAGAGTTACAGTCTTTGGCCCTTTTGCTAAACATTTCATCTTGCACAATTTTCTGCTGTCCTTACCATTCCAATGAAGCAGTAAGACTGATAAAGCCACTCTACGGCCAGTAGCAATCCACTCTTTTCAAATGCTGACTAAATTTTAAACTAGGAATATCATTTCCTAGATTCTTATAATCACCAAATTTTTTCTTAAACACAATTGAAATATATCTATTGTATTTCATATAACTCTAAGTAAATACCTTATTGGACACCTCCAACTCTGAAATTCTAAAACAGGGACAGTCTGAATTCCTGCTAGGTATGGTGGAAAAAATAGCTTTGTGCAGAGCAAGAAATGAACAACCCTAACAAACGAAAAATCAAAAAAACAACATCCACAAGTGAAAGAGGCAACAGAACTTTTTAACAGATGAGTTTTTGCTTGAGAATATCACTATGGACTTCAAAATGTATTCAGATGTCATTTAAATATCACATATGTACTTAAAATAGTTAAAGCAGCATTACTGAAAAGTCATTAGGAGTGGATGTGCCCATTGATTGCAACTCTTTTTCTCATGGGTGGGGCTAAGGATTGAATACAGAGGAATGTGTGTGGTAGGCAAGTATTCCATTACTGATCTACTACTGAGCTATATACCCAGCTGATCAGAGCATCTCTTAATGCTTATCAGAGAAGCTTCTTTTTACAGTAGATGGAGATTAAAGAAGGAACCCAGAGCTGCTCAACAGGCATAGAATAGCAGATTTCAGAGTACATATATTTATAAATGGGTCATCAATATTATAAATCCCTCTTCTTCCTGGGTTCATGGAAGGGATGTTGGAAAGAGTTTCAGAGACAGTGTTGGTGTATGACTACAAGGAAACAGTCTTCTGGCTAGAACAGGGCAGCTGTCACAGTGGTTGTGACAGTATGGACAAGCACTAGACAATCTCAAGCCAGCCCAAATCACAACAAGAAGAGGGGAGGGGAACATGAAGTCTCACCACTAATTTATTAGCTATTGCCAATTGAGAGCTTCGGGAAGAAGACAGTTTTCCTAAAGAGTGTTGACCCTGGTCTTGTCCCATTCCAAAGAATACATTGACAACACCAATTGAGTCTGATGGGGGAAAAAAGACACAAAGTTTTGTGGGTTGGGTAGGAGGTGAATGGAGGTGGATTTGGAAAGAGTGGGGAAAGAGGGTTAATCTAATGAAAATGCATTGTATAAAATCCTCAAGGAGCAGACAACTAGCTTGTAGTTAGTATTAATTTATCCATGTGTTGGGCTAAGTATAAAGAGTGTTGAAATCTGTATAAAAATCTGTCACTAAGTATAATAATAGTAGTAAGCTAAGGATAGTTTTGGTATATTTAGAATCTTACAGGGTTTTACTTGCTTATTTGATATGATGGTGTGTGTGTGTGTGTGTGTGTGTGTGTGTGTGTGTGTATGTGTGTGTGTGTGTAAAGGATGGAAGGATGGTAGGAGGGATCACATAAGAAAGGAGATGTGGAGGAAAGTATTCAATTCTGACTTGATAGGACATGATTTCAGGGGACTGAGCCATGCATAGCTGCTTGTACATGATAATTTATAGGAAATGATTAAGAGAGTAATGCAACAAGAGATTTTATAAATTTAACAATTCCAAAAATTAACCTTTACAAACAAATTACTATCGTGTACTCTAATTAAGTACCAAACCATTGATCATTTAGAAAGATATTGAGGCATAATAGGTGTTGAACTAGCAGAAATTATGGTCTGTATCTATCATTTACACAGAACCAATAGTATTCTAGTGTATAGTCAAGCTAGTGAAAATTTGAGCTATATCTCATGCTGTACTAATTTCTCCATGATTTTTGATTAGCCATATATTTAGCTGAATTATTTTTATCTGTAAATTGGGAGGTGAGCTAGTAATATCTTTATTTGATTTATTTTACAATGACATGATTAGAATAATATTAAAACAATCATCCACAAAATCTTTGACATAGTTTTTTCTGAGAAACTATTTTATGATCATTTAGGATATACTTTTTGTTCTTTCAGGCTATAGCAATATTTTCAAAACATTATAGAAATTCATGAAGTATAGTCTGTGTTATGTCTGTGAACTAAACTTAACTAGTTGAAGATGCCAAAAAACCTTGTGGTATGTTAATAAAGCGCTGGTTACCTAACTCACACCAACTGTTTTTCCTTTCTCTGTTGTCCTCTCTTTCCCATGAGTATCTAGGATCACTGTTGGAGCACATGACCTAGATCACAACATTTGAACTCTGAGTTGTGACCCCATGTGGCATCTCATAACTGAATGTCAGAGTCATTAAAAATTTGGCAATAGTGCAATATTTCTGAATGTGCCAGACTGCTAATTAATTCAAAATCAGACATGTAAAGAATCTAAGGTGATTCTGGCAGAGCTCTGTCATATATTATTGTGTGACTATACAAGTAGCACTGGTTCTGAACACAGGGCCTGTGCACCTTGCTGTGTGCATAGTGACACCATGTATAACAACCAACTTCCCAGAAAGAACTTGGCTCATATCTGAAATATAATAAGGTTATGAATTGAAATGGTTCCACTATATACACAAAGTTCATTGCTCAAAGAGAAACACACTGTGCTGATTATTGAAATTGAATACTTTTAATTTGTTCCTTCTTAAATTATCAAATTTGTATGTGATTGTTTTATTTTAGAATATTTTAGTTTTAAAATATTGCTTTTTGAGTTGCTAGAGTATGTTTTATAAATCTTTGTTGAATTAATTTTGGCTTGGAACTAGAATATAGATTTGGATAATTTTGCCAATTTGTGCTAGACACTCAACTGAAGTAACATTCTCAACATTGCTGACTATAAAATCAAACTATAGATAAATCTGAAAAACACTAAGGATGTTATATCTTGAGATATCAACTATGCAGTCAAGGTTAAATTCTTACAAAAATGGTAAAATTATATACACATCAAATAATTGTCCTAAAATAAATTTTGTTATGATTTATTGTGAGAGAGGGGAAACTGTGCTCAGGATGAGGCAAGAATCTATTTTCAAGGAAAAAGATAAACTATTTTCAATCAAAATATAAAAAATATATAATAGATATAAAATTATATAATAAAAGATATCCACCATATGGTCCCATATATATATGAGACAGTAAATCCCTCATTAAAATCTTCTTCACTATTTATTACAGAAATACACAACCAATCAAAAGGCAAAGTTGAGAAGCCCAATTCCAGCTGGTACATCTGCAGCACAGCTCCTTCACCCAGGGCTCAGGGAAGGCGTAGAAAGAGTGTAAGAGCCAGAGATCAGAAGTTTTCTGCAAGAGTCTTTCTCCTAGAAGTGTCAAAAGCTATACCCATAAAGTCTCAACAACATTGCTGCCTAAATATGAGTGGAACAAAGTCCACACTAATAGACATGTTAATGTGGAAGTGGGGAAACTCATAAGGCTTCAATCTTAGACCAACTTGTCAAACCTGTCTCTCCTTTGGTCCTGGATGGACCCAAAGCCTCCAAATATGCCAAGTTTCTAATCATGAAGTAAGAAAAATAAGAACTCAGGAGCATTGCATTTGCAGTATCTACAGCTCACTAAATACTCCTAAATATTGTAAGCAGAAGTAACTTTTCCACAATGTTTTATTAATACAGCTGCTGCCTTAAACTTTGATATTGAGAAAGGCCCTGGCTAAGTTTAGTTTATGAGCTCCCTTGGTAGTTTTATTTTTCTTCTTTTTAAATTTATTTTATTTTACTAAACAGGTCTATGCAAACCTTTGTAAAGATGTTCTGTGGACCATGTCATGTATAATTGTTTATTTTGCTAGATTTTAAACATGCTAAGCACTTCATACTGCTTTTCTTCTTATTTTCTGCTATTATGTTTTATATGTTATTGTGTTCTCGCTGAGATCAATGTTCTTTCATTGTTTGGGTTGAAAATATTCTGTTACAGCGTGGTGCTAAAGGAGGCATTACACATTTTCAGGAAATCCTTTTCTCAGAAAAATCAAAACATACTTCTCTTTAAGTATACAATATATTTGTTTTATTTTGAAATCTTTATGAAACATTTTTTTGAGGACTGAAATTGTCAAATTCTCATATTTTGTGAAATCATGGCCTTTTTCCCAATAAAATGTTCTTTTTCTGACTTATCGCATAAGAGATCTTCCTAGGATATGGCCATTAACATGAGACCTAAAATTTGTGTATCCCATTAGATAAGCACTATTATATGTAGTTCATGATTCTTTTAAGGCCTTTTGGGGACCATATGGTGGATATCTTTTATTATATAATTTTATATCTATTATATATTTTTTATATTTTGATTGAAAATAGTTTATCTTTTTCCTTGGAAATAGATTCTTGTCTCATCCTGAGCACAGTTTCCCCTGTCTCCACTCCTTTCTAGATTGCATCCACACCTTCCCTCTCCCAGAGATCCACCTCCCTTTTTCTCTTCAGAAAAGAGTAGGCCTCTAAGAGACAGGCAGGCTTCACAAAACAAGTACAATAAGACAAAGAGAAAGCTCTCCTAGCAAGGTTGGACAAAAGTCAAAACATTTCAGTTCTTAAAAATTAGAGGCCAGAAAATCCATAATACATAGGTCTAATGATTTGTATTTTAAATGTGCAGTATAAGAGTTGCGTCCTATGGTATGTTTTTATAACTTAATGTAGACTTGGGAAACAAAAACACTTATCATCTAAAATTGACACTGAGTTCATAGAGCAGTTTTTGAAATTGTGTCAGGCAGATGCATACATGATATTTGTAAGTATTATTACAGAAAGTGCATGAGTATATATACTTAATCATAAGATATATATGTATGATATATGTAATATAAATATATGACTTACAAACTGTACATACACATAGACATATGGATATAGTCCTTATACAAATTTTTTATCTCATGTGTAATAATTTGACTTGGGTGTCTACTGTGCACATATTTAAGTCACTTTTCTTTAGTAATCCTATTTCCCTACCATCTCTTCCTTAACATTGTGACTTTATGAGAAGTTCATGAAACTTCATAGATTCAGAGACTTGTCTACAACTGAGTCTCTCTCTTTTATCAGATAGTTGTTATTTTTCTGAGAGTAGATTTTCTTCAGAAATTCAAGTGTTCTAAACAATTTACTATTCTAATATCCATATCTTTAAAATGGAAGAAGCTATTTTAAAGTGTCTTTATCTGTAGAAAGGAGAAGGTTGAGGTCTTGGGCTTAGGACTCTCATAGGCTTCAAAGCCAACAGATTAGTCAGGAATCTTAGAATTTCTGCTGTTCCAGACTTTGTCTCTGCTTCTTATTGCATATAAACTTCATTTTTTTCCAGGCTTTAATGGCTTTACACTGAATCTAAGTCAAATAAGTCCAGATTCTCCCCTGGTGATATGTCCAGATACAAATATTATTTTTCTCAGTTGCCATCTTAGATTTCCGGCAGTGTGACAGGGACAGCTTATTTGGGGTACAAGTTGCTCTTCTGACTCAGTATATACTAGGTAATCAAACACAGCATGGTGACTCCCACAACAAGAGATCATTGTGAGTTGGACAGACATATCAAAAAAGATTTTTAGTTGTAGTTCAAACTGGGTATACTAAGCTCAACCCTCATAACTTACACATAAGCTTTCAAAGTATAGCAAGCATGTGGTCCAGGGTAAATGGGTCTTTTTAATTTTTTTAGAGATCTTACATTATTTTTTGTTTTATAAGAATTAAAGTAAATAAAATGCCGTGATAAATGTTGGATTTAGTGAAAAGGAAATATCCTCAGAGACTAGGAATAGTAATCACTATGCAAGATCAAGAAATACAAGACTTGGAAATTGCTTTTCCACCATAAAAGCTGAATAAATAGAGATAAATCTACTAGACAGAAGAATGTAAAGGACTAAAAGGACCTGAGAAATATGTCACTCCCAACATCAGTCAATGGAAGTTTTCAGGTTTAAATTTTAATGCCCAACTGGCAGAGATGTTGTGATTACATTTAATTCAAATGCCATTTATATTTCCTGGTTCCCAAACAGAATTCTTTGGGGAATGTGGCTGAACAAATGTTTAGGGGATGGAAGCCTTCTCAAATAAATTAGCATAGGATTCTCATTTCAAGATGCCACACTAAAAACAACCTAGGTGATGTGGATGTTTCTATATTTCTGTGAATCCTTTTTTGCAAGTGCCCCTCACCCCCACCCTAGGGATCAAAGCTCACATGCCCAAGAAAAAGCAGTTAGAGCTTACATAGAGCACACAGATTCACTGCTAAACATTTCACACTATTCTGTCCAATGAAGAAAGCAGAGTTCTGGGAAATTTGATCAGAAGAATTAGGAATTTGTTATTCATAACTACAAACTAAAAAAAGAAAAAAACAAAAAGAAGGAATAGACAAAACAAACAAACATAAAAACAACCCAAGGTTTAGGAGTTGCTATCAGGAGGCATGTGTCTGGGATCACTGAATGCCTCTGTTATGGTTTGTCTATGTTCACCGCAGAACATGGCAGTATTACAAGGTGTGGCCCTGTTGGAGTAGGTGTGGCTTTGTTAGAGCAGGTGTGTCACTGGGTGTGGGCTTTAAGACCCTCATCTTAGCTGCCTGGAAGCCAGTATTCTGCTAGTAGCCTTCAGATGAAGATGTAGAACTTTCAACTCTTCCTGAACCGTGTCTGCTTAGATGCTGACATGCTCCCACCTTAATAATGGACTGAACCTCTGAACCTGTAAGCCAGCCCCAACTAAATGTTGTCCTTTATAAGACTTGCCATGGTCATGGTGTCTGTTCCCAGCAGTAAAACACTAAGGCAGCCTCCTATGTCACTAAGTGTTGGTATATATAGGAGTGTCTATATGGAACTTCCTTTGAGATGAACCAAGGAAATATGATATGGAAAAACAGTAAGACACAAGAAAGTTAAAGAATAAAATAATGTTTCAGAAACGACCTCAAAATATTGAGAGGTCATAGACTATTAGTCAATACCCTATATCACAAGGTATACTATGAAAATTTTCAGAATGACAATTAACATAATTATACTAACTTTACAGATTTACATAGTATTCATCATGACATAAAACTTCTGACTTAGCATTGAAGACATGTGGCTAATGCCAGTATATTTTATCCCTTTGGTGTAGTAAGCATGGCATGTACCTATTTAGAGCCTAAACCAGTAGGCATATATGTTAACAACTTGATTGCCTTAAAATTCCCATATAAGCACTATGTAATATATAATTTGATGATTTAGATATGAAAGCATTTATGTTCTATTGAGAAATGATTTATTTTTGAAAACCTCTCAAAATTTAAAGCATGTTTGGAAGTATAGTGTAAACACCTGTTTTTATTTTTTCTGAAGAATTTGAGAGAAAGTTGGTAACTGAATTCTCCAGACATTTTAATTTCTGACACACAATGAGCTCAGTGCAACTGTAGTGCAGGTATACAGTCAGATGTTCAAGCAGTAAAGTGCCTCCATCCTCCTCAGGCCACAGTTTGGTGTTGCTAAGTCCAAATATGTTTGTTTCATCTGCAAAATGATTCAGATAGGGCCATTTGCATGAATTATTCTGTTGATGTCATAATTTTAAGTCTTTCTAGCTCAACTTACATTTCACCACTCAATTTTGTAGGATGATCACAGACATGATCTCATATTCTCATTGTATCATAAAGAGCAGTCCGTGCTTGCAAATAATGAACAACTGAGATTGGGGAAATAAAGCAGCCTTTCCTTCAAACTTTCAATTAATTGCATTCCACGGATTTATAGCTTTGTATTTTATTTATCAGGTTGTAATACGTCACTATTGTAACATTTTATCTCATTATTCCTGTTAGATTTTTCTTAGGCAATATACCAATGAATATTGAATTAGAGAATACTCAAATAGTTCAATAGATTTCTCTGAGTCTCTGGTTATGACATATTAATCTAATAGTTAATAAATAGTCTTGCTTTATACACACTTAGATTTAAGGGGAACCTATATTTGTATCTATTGATGACTCATTAACATTGCTTTCATTATTTTTGTGTAATGTGTGAGTAGAAGGTGTATTGTGTGTGTCAGGGAATTGAGGATAGATAGATAGGTAGGTGTGCTCATCTGTGAATGTGTTTGTCTTCAGGACATAGGTGTGCAGAACATAGGAATGTAAGCAATTAGTGTGCAGGGCATAGGTGTGCTCATTTGTGAGTGTGCCTTGTGTGAAGACCAGAACTTGATATCAGCTGTCCTCCTATATCACTGTTAATCTTTTTTTTTTTTTTTTTTTTATTTTGAAACAAGGTTTTTCTCTGAACCTGAAACTCACTGTTTTTAGATACTGGTTGCTCAGTGAGCTCCTTGCAAATTTTTGTCTCTGACTCTTATGTGGTTATTGTAGACCCAAACTCGGGTCCTCATTCTTCCTCAGCAAAAAACACTTGTTCATAGAATCATCTCCACAGAGCCCCAGTGTTTTGATTAACATTGAAATTATCACCAGCAAATCCCCAAACTCATAGCTGATTAAAGCTCGTGTAATTCTCACATAAACATAAGGAGCATCACAGCTCTCTTTTACCTAGGAATACTGTACTTCCATTTCATTTAAACAGTACATGTAACAACAGAGACATGAAAATCATAGCAGCACAAAAAACCCCTTTCTTTCTTTCTTTCTTTCTTTCTTTCTTTCTTTCTTTCTTTCTTTCTTCCCTTCCTTCTTTTTTATTATTTGTTTTATTTAAGAAACCCTTTAAATAAGATACCTTTCTACAGTCTGAGAATGCTATACATTGAAGAGTTTTGAAATGCTAGTTCTCACCTGGGAGCATATGTATTAGGCAACTCAAATATTTCCTGATGCACTTATATCTGCTATTGAACAAGAATGATTAACTTTGGAGGTACATATAAAATTACATGAAAAGGAAAACTCAGACATATGAAAACTGAAGCAATTGTGGTTGCCTGCATTTGGATATCCAAAATGGGGCATCTAGTTACTGGAGTACACCTAAGGGAACTTCAAAGTTTCTTAGCCACATTGTCTTCATTCTTTAAGCTGGTCTTTAATTTCGGGAATAAAGATATTTCAAATATACATTATTTCATCTGATTGTAGAACTTTTTCTGTATGTGACATAGATTATTGTTATTTATATTCTATCAGCCATAATTAAGTCCCATAGAAATTAGGGTGTATTTTGGGTCATCAGATGACAAACTAAGTATCTATTCCTGTAGAAAAAAATAGAGAAAACAGGCAGGATTGCTCACTGGAACCAATTTCATGTGAGCTAGAAGAAAGGAATGGGTCATTTAAGCCTTATGAAATTTATAATTCTTTAATTGTCTCTATGTCTGACTTATATAAACCGAGTTGTACTGTTTTTGTTGTCATGGTTTTATCAGAAATGTGTTAGTCATGAAGTTAGGTCCATTAAAGAGGCAAGTCTATGTTTAAACTCTGGTTCCTCTTCATGTCCACATTATTACTTGTATGAGCTGTGTAACCTCATGTGATAGTGCATATGAAGCTCACAGTCTGTTAGCTAGAAGATACCCTCTGAAATTCACTTTAACTGTGCTTGTGGAATTGACACCAACTCCTACACAGTAAGTGAAATTTAAATATTTATTTGATTAGACAAAGGGTTTCACTGTTGTTTGCAGATGGAACAAAGCCTGGAGGAACAAGAACTCTGTGGCTATTTAACTAGAAATAATATTAAAAATTAACTTCACAGCTCAGGAACTCGCCCTTACTATCAACATATTTCACACCACCTTCACTGCGGAGCCACTGACCTCTGAGTGTGTGATTATTACCAGACTCTCTTTTCCAGTTAGGTTATTTCACACTGTGATGAAGCTGTGGGCAGGAGAGTAATGCATAATTTCAAGGAATTTTAGATGAGAAAAAGGAACATCATGTTCACATCATGGACCAGTGATCAGACAGTTATTTATGTGCTTGGCCCAATACACATGCTCTACCTCATATCTAGCAGATCTTCCATCCCTAGCAATGTAGCTAACATTCTGTGTGCATGGAATTAGCAGGGACTACTAAATTTTATTAGCAGTTGAGGTGAGAAAGAAATATGACAGGCTTTGCCCCACCCCATTTCCTTTGAGGATGCTTAAAATTCCACCAGACAAACTTGAGTAAATGAAAAGGACTCAGATGTCCTATGATAGTCCTCTGGACTAGATAACAAACTGCTTTAACTTTACCCCAGTTTCTTTTTCGGGACCAAAGTGTCTTTGGGAACATTTGATGCTGGTTATCAGCCTATTTGATTGGGACAGCAAACTAGTTATGTTTGACAGGACCTGCAAATGAATGGGGTGCATCAAAAACAGCATGACTAAACACTCTAAGAAGATGAAGAGAACAAACCATTGTAAAGTAAGAGCTGTAGGCAAGACAAAGAAAGTGGGGCAAAGATACTAGACTCTAAACAAAGTGTTTATTATAGAAGTTAGGCCCTGGTTCTTCCTTCCAGCCCCATGATTCCAGAAATAAGATTCAGACTCAAAATATATTTACAAATACCTTGTTCAAATAGCTAGGCCAATCTCTGACTAGATATAACTTAAAATACTGTTCTAGCCTATACTGTGTCACATGTCTGGTTACCTGTGCTCAGGTATAAAGTGTCTGACTTGTCACATCATCCCAGTGAATCTCCTCAACTCTTTCTCTCCCAGAATTCTCTCTCCTCCTGATGTTTGACCTTCTATTTCCTGCTTAAGCTATAGGTCATACACTTTTTACTTGACAGGTAAGGCATCCATACTATGTCTATGTACCATGTATCTAAACTATGTCTGTAGGCAGTGTTTAGTTGTCAAGACATGTAAGACTTTTTTTACTCATATGCATAAATGGATTCTAGAAATTAAAGTACAATGGAGTGAAATATTTTTGTGTGTGAATGTGTGTATAATGTGTGTGTGTATATGTGGATGTTTATATGTCTGTATCTCTCTCTCTCTCTTTCTGTGTGTGTGTGTGTGTGTGTGTGTGTGTGTGTGTGTGTGTATGTGTCGTGGTGCACAGGCTGGGTCAGAAGGCAAACTCAAGTATTAGTTTTCAGTCCTCATTTTCTATTTTGATTGAAGCAATGTCTTTTGTTCAGACCTGAGCAGACCAAGGTAGCAGGCCTATGAGCTTAAAGGTTCTTCTGTTTTTCCACTATTCTGGTTATTTTTTGTCAACTAGACTGAAAACTAGGAAGAGTCAAACTCAACTGAGGAATCTCCTCCATTATGTTGGTCTGTCTGCATGTCTATGGTAGCATTTTCATGATTTTTGATTGATATAGAAGTGTCCAGAACACTGTGTGAAGTCCCATTCCTGGGATGGTGGGCTTGGGATATATAAGACAGATAGCTGAGGAAGTCAGAGGAAGCAAGACAGTTAAAAACTGTTCCTCGTGGTCTCTACCTCAATGTCTACAGTGTTCTTCCATTCTCTCTGCTTCAGTTTCTGTCTCCAAGTTCTTAACTGAGATCCTACCATGACTTTCCTGTGTGATGGACTATGACACAGAAGTTTTAGATGAAATAAACTTTTCTTCTCCAAGATGCTTTTTGTCAGTGTTTTATCACAGCAACAGAAAGCAAAGTAGACTAGCCAACCACCTCTCCTTAGGAGCTCTGAGATCACAGATGCTACTCTATCCTGTTGTAGGTGAGTTCTGGCTATCCAATCTCTAGCACTTATCCACTGAATCTTCCTTCACTCTGAGGGAAATATGTTTCTTTTCTCATTTATTGGTTGATACAGTGTGTGTGTGTCAGTGCACTAGTGCCATAGCATGTATATGACTGTCAGATGAAAACGTACAAGAATCAGTTTTCTGTTTCCATCATGTGGATTGTGAGAATCAAATTAAAGTTGTTAGTCTTCATAACTAGCACATTTGTGTGCTATTCCATCTCCCTGGACCACAAAGGATGCATTTTTAAGAGACGAAAGCTTGACCCCTTGGAGGTCAATATATATGAAATGAAAACATTATAAAGTTTGTTATGATAATCTGTTAACATGCAAGGGTATACTATAGAGTTTCCTAGATCACCAGCAATACTAGAAAAAGCCCTGCAACTTGGAATTGGAATGGAAAAGCCATGGGAATTAAATTCTTAACTTCCAGACATTCAACCTTCTCAGATCACTCAGCAGCCGAGATCTGCTGAATAGTGCACATGGTTTTAATTTCGGTAATTACAGAGATTTTAAGAGAAAGAGAATCAGAAATGGTACTTAATAGTAGTATAGTCAGAGCTTCAAATACAAAATGAGCATAGAGAAAGAAGAGAAGCCCTAACATTCTTTATATCTGTGCTTCCCAAACTAATCACCTGTCTGTGTTTTGAGCTATTTCTGCATCTACCAGGGGACATTAACAATTACTGCCCATCATAAAAAGCAGAGCACCAGAGGGCCAGAAGTACAAATATCTAAGAACATTTTCTGTATGGAAACAGAAGGCACAGCATACTCTCTTAAAATGCAAGAGTGGGCTGCAGAAGCAGAAGACTCAGCTTTGAGTATCAGACACAATATTGTCTCCTTTTTCCTTAATGAAGCCGTGTTAGAGGTTTTATAGATCCTGAATCACAGAAAAAGAACACCATTCTACAGATGCCTACAAAATCCTCTAAAGAGCTCTAGAAAACACTCATGAATAGCATTCTCAACATTTCATATGGTAAAACTTGGAAGTATCTTAGAGGTCTCAACTGTTTTTACTAGTATTCATTGCTATCATGTACAACCATAACGTTGAATCCCTGGGAATGATGTTTTTGGTCATACAAATATCACTAGCCTTTATTCTCCTCCCTTAAAGTAGTTTCAAATCTGTAGTGAAGCTATGTTCAAGAGTTAGATCGGATTTTAAACCTTATTCATTTTGTTCCAAGCATTTGGCAAATGATTTTAAAAAATACAATTTTCAGTTCTCAAATGGGGTATCCTATGTCTGTTTGGTTTATTAAATAAGATGATTTATACAACATATCTGGTATAAAATAGATAACAAAGTAAATATGTAGTTATTAATCCATCAGAATTTACCCAGGGAATTACTAAACAGCACATTTCTAGTAATCTAGTAGATCTACAATATTCCCATAGAAATAGAAAATGTGGAAGCATGCTTACAACTTCCATCCATAAAGTAAATATTGAATGTTCCAGTGTAAAAGTATTTCATTATTTTTATCCTGTGGGTATACAAACAAGAGTTGAAACTAAAAGCCATGGAAGGAAAATGGGTACAGATTTTGGTTTTCACATAAAGGATAAAACTTTAAGAAGAAATGTAATTGGTATAAACTAAATCATAAATAAAATTTCTTAGAAAAATCAGAAGAGTAAGCTTCATGTGGATTCTATTATGGAACGCAATAAGTCAAGAAAGCTATAGAAAATGGGGTGGCCTCTGATGTGCTGGAGAAGAGAAATTCCAAATATGCGTATAATTAAATATTGAGTTCCAATTTCCTATTATCAAGAGTTGGTGCTGGATAAAGAAGAGGGTTGACTGTCGTGTCACCTGTCCCTTAGAAAAGCTGAATGTTCAAGTCTTATTCCCAATATGATGGAATTTGGAGGTGAGGTAGGAACTCTGAAAATAGCTATTTCAGAATGGTAGAGGCTTTGTGATTGAGATTAGTGCCCTGATAGTGATAGATACTAGGTTGTTTGTTCTCTGCTTCTTCTCATGCACGACTATATGGAGAAGAAATTAGCTATCTGCACGGCAGGAACAAAAAAATTATCAGAGATCAGATATGGCCTTTATCAGACAACTGATTACAGTCTTCCTAGTGGTAAAATAATAAGTGTTTGTGACCAAAGCATCATAGTCTAAGGTACATATACTGCTCCAATCTGACATAACACACAGGCTATGAAGCATCCAGATGATTAAGGGTAGCACAGCATTAAAAAACATTGAACAGAATAATGAATATAAAAGCAAATTTTAGTGGGCTCAAGTTATATTTGATAAAAGACTACTTCATTTTCTATATTCATATGTCAACAGAACCCAGAAATCTTCTCATTGTATCCCATTCCCCTTATGTACACTTCAGTGAAATCATTGTTTGAACTTGTGATATATATAAATAGCCCTTCTTTGACTTACAAAACATTGTCTTTTGAGTTTTTCCTTAGCATTGCTGATTTTCTCAAGAAAGAAGGAAACAAGCTCTCTCTCTCTATGTGTATGTATATATATATATATAAAACCAACTGAGATATACATTATTTATTGCTCTTACTGTCAATATTGGATACCTTTGTAAACACTAATGAATGGCCATACTGTTTGCAGCTTGAGGAATTACTCCAGCCCATTTTCTAACTGATAAACCTATCTTACTCTTAAGCAGAAATATTTTAAATATAAAAATATTAATAGTATTTCTACAAGGCATTTAGTCTCCCAAGCACTCGTTGCACTCAAATGGAAGTAGAGATTTTATGTCAACATGAAGTAGCACTGGAATTCTGAAAAGTTAATAGATTTAGCTATCATAAGACATCGCCTTCCTAAGCTAAACTGAGACTTCTGGGAATAAGCATGTTATTGATATAAACTAGTACTGTATAATATTTTCTACAAATTGTCATTATAAGAACTTAGAGGCTTGGTTATAGTCTAAATTTTGCAGTCTAGAATTGTTAATATCATTTGGTATTTTCAACCTCTTCTAATAGAATCATACTGGACTGCTTCTTCCAAATGCATGCATTGGCCTAATAATTGAAAGCTCATGGAAAGAAAGATCATATTAAAACCCTAATTTCTACCAAGCAAAAGTTAATAGGGAATATTAACTTTTCCCTATTTCCCACTTGGAGCAAAGAGAGGCACCAGGTGGTTCACAGGACCTT
Organism: Rhynchomys soricoides; assembly: GCA_019843965.1. NCBI lineage: Eukaryota > Metazoa > Chordata > Mammalia > Rodentia > Muridae > Rhynchomys > Rhynchomys soricoides. The sequence goes on from JADRCH010000140.1 coordinate 1,086,947, forward strand.
CAGGTAAAACAAATGAGATTTTATTAGGCTGACAGATACAATTTTTGCCTCTGTGTCAAGGGATAAGAGGGGTGTTGATTTGAGTCGCTTATTAACCAGGCGTGTTTAGCTCAGCAATATCACTCATCACTGGGCTTTTTAATCTGCCAAGAGATGGGGACCATTTGCACTTATGAACTGTGTGTAATTATGGTGATTCAGATCTTGCCTGATAATGAATCTTCCATCACAGTGTGTGCCCTCGGTCCTTTGTTTTCTGTTCTTCTCAGTGAAAAGAGAGCAAAGAGAATTCTACTTTGAACCTGACCTGAGTGGAATACGGATGTCTATAAAAATGTCCTTCTATAAAAAAATGTACTTGCTTTTTCCTTTCTGTCTTCTGTTTTAGTTTCAGAGAGGGTATAGAAAGCGTGTGTGTGCTAAGACAAACTAATGAACCACATTCATCTTTTATAGTTATTTCATAGTAACAGGTAGAGAAAATTAGAAAAGAATCCTTATGTGACTGTAACAAGGTGGGACTTCCTAGGTAGAGAGAAGATAGGCTGTGCTTGGCTCATCTGTCTCCTATTCAGCCTTTTGATTATTGTCTACCATGGTCTCAGCTCCGTGTTTACTTGTAGTTACTCCACAAGTGTATGGCCTTGTGTTCTTAATGAGTTCAGCTCCTATTCTTACAGCTGAGATAACTCCATTCCTAAAAAGTCCATGAAACCTTCAAAACTACAACTGAGCACAGTAATTTGTAACACTGTATCTACCTTGAAAAGCAATCAGGTTCCTTTTTGTATTTTCTAGCCATCCTTCTTTTTCTGAAAGCTGTGTTAACCTCTGCTGACACAGTAAGGGTTATGAGAGCTAATGGCATTTTTGCCACCTAGGACTGTCTATAATGAGAAAGAAACTCTATTCAAAGAAATGAATCTTTACTATTTTATATTTCAGAGACCAAGCTAGACTAGGTGGTGAAACTTTTCTGTGTAAGGATTTGGAAGCTGGTTCTTGCTCCAATGCTGTCATTTTCCTTCCAAGAGAACATTTTCCCAAACTAACTCTGTGTGTTCTGTGGTCCTTTCTTAACAATCTAACAGGTGGAGAGAGTGATAGTGTAGTGGTGTAGGGGGATTGAATAACTTATTCTGATTGTTGTATTTGGAAACAATAAATTAGGCAGGCTCAGATTAGGTTTATCCAATTTTCACTTTGGGTAAAGTTACCTTCCACAAAGCATGATTTACCTGACAAATGAATATCCATGCCCTGGTTTCCTGGATCTGGAAGAACAATTCTCTCTGCATTATCAACATGACAACGATGTCTCACTTAGGCTTCCTTCTTCAGACTTTCCTTTCCATGATAGAAAGATGCATTTCTGTCTAGAGTATAGCAAGTTCATGTGTTAAAAATGTCTCATTAAGCTTTTTGGCTTGCTTTGTCTTTTAACACAAATATTTAGTGAGTATTTAGTCAGACATTCTCAACTATATTTCTGTTTGTTGCATGAATTACTTTCTTATTCAACTTTCATATTTTTATTTTGGGCTATGTTTAAAAATATTTGAAAAGAGAATTTTCATTTGAGGATACGATGTGCTCTAAGTGGAAAAGAAACAAGGGGTAGTTCTGGTTGATCCTACCATATACCTTTGGGAGTGTATTATCTCAAAATAAAATAGTGTGTGTGTGTGTGTATCTGCCTGTGTAGAAAAAAAGAGAAAATAATCTTAAACTTGATAGTGGTTTTAAGAGAGTTTTGTAAAGATGATTTTAAGACACTCTAAGGAAGAGGTTTATACTTTTCTATATATGATCTAAAAGATAGAAGCAGCAGAATTTTCATTTGGTAGCTAGAATTCTAGAATAGTTTTAATAAATGATAATAACAAACTTAAAAATAATAACATTTTATAATATGTGCCAATTTCTACCCAGTGAAAGCACTTTGTAAAAGATTGTGGGAAATGGACACGGCATACACCTTTAATCCCAGAAGTCAGAGACTGAGTTAGGCAGATTTCTATGAGTTTGAAGTTAATCTGATCTATATACTAAGTTCCAGGCTATCTAAGGCTGCAGAATGAGAAACTTTCTTTAAAAATATACAAACAAAACAATCAAAACCAAAGCAAACAAACAAATAACAAAAACCAAAATCAATCAAACAAACAAAAAAACACCATCACCAACAAAAATACAAAGAAAAAATAAAACAAGGAGACAACATTAACAAAATTATGATGTCATAACAAGAATGCACAATGTGGTAGTAGAGTCATGCCTTTCATCCACCATGTTCTCAAATTATTTTATCTTTCTTCCTCCTTCATGTAAGTCAATCCTGGAGAACCTTATGAGTACAGAGAACTGAGGATCTCTCATTTGCAGTGCAGAACATGTTTGCTATTAATTCAGCTAATAAACAGCTTGGAACATTACTATTGTGCCCCCAAATGTAGCTGTTATGTACATTATGTCCCTGTGTCTAGCTATTATTTATTCATCTCATACAAGATTAAATTAGAATTTATTTTTTGTAGTGGCTAATTATATGCAGAAACTGTTTTAGTTAACTTTTTACTTGCTGTGATGAAGCACCATAACAAAGAATAATAGCATAACAGAATAATAGGATAATGAGTTTATTGGGAACTTATAGTTTCAGAAGATGAGTCCATGATCACCATGGCAGGAACTATGGCAGTGGGCAGGAAGGCATGGAATGATTTGGAAGAGTAGCTTGAAGATTACATCCTGGTTCATATGTACAAGATAGACAGAGAGGAACACACACACACACACACACACACACACACACACATACCTGTAAGGCAAAGGATACTGTAAATAGGACAAAATGGCAACCCACAGATTGGGAAAAGATCTTTATCAATCTTACATCTTATAGAGGGCTAATATCCAACATATACAAGGAACTATATAATTTAAATGGAGTAAGAAGCATGTGCAAAGACTTCTGTCCATTCTTAAATATATCAGAAAACTTCACTGTCTCTGAGAGTTAGCATTAGAATTGTTTACATTTCATATTGGAAACCTCCATGCATACATGAATTAAATATATTTGAAAAACCGTTTTGAAGGAAATCCTAGATTTTAGTCACTGTCACTTATTTATAGCGAGGAGAAAGAAGATATGTTTAACTGAAAACATTTAGTGACAATGTTGTGATAGGAACTAAAACATCTTTAGTTGAGGTCTGCATAGAGAAGGAAATTTGTTGCAAAATATTTACAGCTTCGTTTGCAAAAATGATGACTAGCAGATATTTTTATTCCTTCTATTTCACTAATGGATGAAGGAATGCTGATCAGCCACTGTTGTTGTGTGGGGTTAATGCCATAATAGGACACTAGGGTGGTACTCTTTCTTAGGAAACAGCACATAACAGTTCAGAACAGGCAAGTATATTTAATAAGAAAACAAGATTGCTGGTAGAACAAACACTTTAAGCACTCTTCTCCTTTTTGGCCCCAGTACAATTATTTCTTGAAACCTCCATTTTTAATAAAGCCTACCATAGAAATGTTTATTTTTTAATTTCACCCTCTTTTATATCTATTCCTCTGTTTCTTTGTCATATTTTCTGTTACTTGATGATTTCCTACTATATCTAGAGAAATTATGTGCTTTCAAAAATGTTAGCTCTGATTATGTTTTAGTCAGGTTTAACAAAGGAAAATTTATAAAGTATCTCTGCTTTCTTATATGAAAGAAGAGGCAATATATATTTTCAAAGTTAGAATTAACTGAGAAAATATATGTAGATTATCTAACAGAAAGTCTTGTAGATAAAACACTTGACACGTTTTCTTCCCCTTTTCCTTTTTTTCTCAGTTGTATTTGTTTCCTCTGATAGATGAAAATGATGTCATCAGTAAAGAGCTAGGACCTTGCAGCTTAGCCAGTAAACACTTCAAGAGCTATGCAACTATTTGATGTTAGTCTGGGTATAAGTCAATGTATAGAGTGAGAGTTATAGTTCAGTAATCCAGCCATGTTTCTACAACCCCTAAGAGATATGCTTTTATTAAAAGAAGAGAAACTCTGATTTAACACGGATCGTCATGCTATCACTGCATTGCAGAACCAAAAGAAATTACAACTGAGCAACAATGTCTACTTTTACTGGCAATTTGAAGTAGGTAGGGTTTCCTTTTAGAATATACTCTTATGGATAAGTGTGTTTTCAGAGGTCAGAGTGATGGAGAAGTTATGAGATGTATCTATAATATATAAAAGTAGACTCATTAGATTTGATAACTGGAATGATTGGTGCCTATAAAATTGGTAAGGATTTTGGGGTGTTTCTCAGACTGTTTCCAGAGCTATTGGCATGTGGGATAGTAAAAGAAGTGAGAAGATACTTACCCTGAATGTAGGCATCGCCATCTGGTAGACCAGGGCACAGATGGAATGAAAAGCAGGAAAGCTTGCCAGTATGAACAGTGGACTCTTCTCATAAGGAGCGCATTCCGAGTATGCATATTGATCTCTTCTGGGGTAGTGTACTTCTATCCTCTTTGTCATCACCCACAGACAGAAGAATCCTAGTTCTTCAGCCTTTAAACGTGACCTATTATCTGTGACTCTCTAGTAAATACCTTGATCTTCAGCTTCCAACTAGATGCTATACTAGTTACACTATTCAGAGGCTTCCAGCATTGGGAACTAAGCCGTGACTATTCTCTTGGGTCCACAGCTTCCAGGTGAACATTTTGGCACTATCCAGCCCATGATTCTGTAAACCATAAACCACTGCAGTTACTCTCTTCTTGTAATTATGTGTATCATTAATTTCATGTTTTCCTGGAGAATTATTATTAATATATCTATCATCAGTCTTTTATTAAAAAGTTGGAAATTCTAACAACATAAATTCTAGGTCTACATACATTTTTATAACTTTACTCTTAGAATCTAAAGATCACAGGCATATGTTACTTTTGAAAACTGTTAAAAATCAAACATAAAATGAAAAACCCAGGCATTAAGTTATGTCAGATGATCCTGCTATCCATACTTCTATGATATTGATAATAAACTCTCTGAAATGCAGATTTTTTAGTCCTGCTATTGCTATTCTGTAGTTAAGGTGTATTTAGGAGTTCTGGATTTCAGTGTATCTTAGGAAATCCTATGTAAGTCGTCTCTGGATTTTACTGAAAATGTTTGCCTTATACTCTTCTTTATAAATAACTTCTACAACTGCTTCTTGGGGGCTGCTAAGCAATGGAGATTAGTGGGATAGTTGTAATGTCTGGAGCTGAGAGAAAGAAATCCAATTAAGAAATGTAAATTCTTCTTCATGCTGAGAGAATACAAAGCAATAAAAGTATGAGTTCTGCTATGTTGCAGCGGGCCTTCTGGGAGTCCATAAAGGGTGAGTGATCCTTACTGAGCAGCTGGACTGTCATCATCACTGCTGGCTTTTATGGTACCAGATGAGGCACTCCTGGAAGAAATCTCTTCAGTGTTTTTAAGTCAGTCTGTGAATCTCTTTAAATGCTTGAAATTCATAATTAACTATTTAGTATGGGGGGGTAGTGTTAAAATATAAAATGAATGCAATCCTTTCTGCGGATGATTATCTGATTTCTATTTGTTCCTTACAATACAGCTGTGGAAAAAAAAATTTTTTTAAAGAGTCCTGGTGGTTGAGGGTAAGGGAGAGATGTTTTTTTCCAGTAATCTTGGTAGAAACTGGTGAGTGCTTTACAAAGGGCTATTACTTCTAGTTGTTGCATGATCCATCATGGTTTTGAGATTTGAAAGCAGGTTACAATGCAAAGCTGGAGCCATCATCTGCTACTGAGAAATGTAAATGAAAGATGCAAAAGTGAGCAGGAGTTTGGCATGAGATATTTTACTGCTTTTATAAGTCAGTGGAGGCAGAGAACTAAGAGAAACTTATTTATTTTTTCTTGTTTGTTTTTTGTTTTAATGATTAAAAATATTGTTTTCATTTTTTCTGCCTGGGAGGATTCTCTATAGTTTTGTTAAAATAGTACTTATCACGTCAAATACTTGTGCCATATTTTCTACTGCAGGAAATGAACTTGTTCAGAAAACCTTTTCAGGGGCATGCCTGAGTATGTTTCCTTTCCTTCCTCATCTTCCAGTGTTTGTAAATTCTGTCTCTCCTCAGTAATTCTATACCCACACCTAAAAGGTACACCTTGTAGAAGCAAATCTAATTTCCCAAGAAGATACCTATATGACAGCATGCATGTCCACTCTGTCTATCTTTCAACGCATTTTGCAGTGTTGATTTAAAGGCTGCTATTTATACAAACCAATCTGCTGTTGTAGCAACAGCAAGGCTCCTGATAAACTTTGTTTGTTAAAAATATACTTTCAGGCCAGGCAGTGGTGGCGCACGCCTGTAATCCCAGCACTCGGGAGGCAGAGGCAGGTGGATTTCTGAGTTCGAGGCCAGCCTGGTCTACAGAGTGAGTTCCAGGGCAGCCAGGGCTACACAGAGGAACCCTGTCTCGAAAAAAAAAAAGAAAAGAAAAAAAAATACTTTCAGATAGTCAGAATAGCCTGAAAAGACAAAACTGAGCCTTTCTCCCTGTGTAGAGAGTATTTTAGTCTCCTGGGTTGAAGGACTGCTTTATTAGCACAGAAAAAAAAGAGGGAAAATTAGAGATTCCCAGAACAATTATAAATAAATAATTGAATTTAGAATCTCATTTTGAAATAATTTTCTATCATAAAACAAACTTAAGAAATATAGAGATAACTAAAGTTTGGTGAATAGTGTAACCATTTAAGGATATTTTTAAGTTAAGATTTAATGTATTATTTTCGTTTCCAGTGAACTTAGTATTGGCAGAAATGTTGGAAAATCATGTGTTCAGCTCCCTCAACAGTGGACCTAGCAGAAATAATTAGCTATTTAGGTGGTCTCTGACAGTCTGCATTAAGCCAAATGAAAGCTGCACATGTTGAACTTTCAAACTTAACACAGAAGCTTGTTTGGGGGCCTTATTTAATGAAGGAGAACTAAGAATTCAACTAAATACACAATATGTATGGATTCATTGTCTCTGCATTTATCTCAGCCATGATAGCCTATCCCCTGCTTTTTCAGCATTTTATTCCTGAATTAACTAATTAATCAATTCAATAGAAAGCATATGCTGCTTGCTCAGTTTCTCTTAATTGCAGTGCCTTACATAATTCATATCCTATCTCTTTTGTCATTTGTTTGGAAGCTTGTTATTTATTTATTTATTTATCTTAGTGACTCCACATTCCTCTGCTGATGAGTTCTTCACTGCTGATTTCTAGACATGATTTCAGTTATGTTTTGGCCTTTGGGTTATTTCCTCGAGAGCTAGATTACAGTGGAAAACCAGAAAAGTCTCACCTCACCCATGGTCCCCAAAGCAGATCACTGATTTGAGTGGAACAGATACTTCCATTCATATCTTAGGAAGAGAAAGCCAGATGAAGTTGAGATAAAGGTTGCAATGTGTGACATAGACATGGATTATAAATTTAATATTGACAGTAACACCCTCTACTAGTGCCTATTGGAAATATGGGTGGAGACCTTATGTAGTAGAACATGAGCATTATCTTAAATATTGTGCTACCTCTCAATAGCTAAGTGATTGGAAGAAACCTTTAAATGGCTTCAATCCTTATTATCTCCATTTTAATAAAAATAATTCATGTTAATTGTCCAATTGTGTTTTTTGCCTGTATGCCTGTGCACCTTGTGCTTGCCTGGTCTCCACAGATGTCATAAGAGGAAATCAAATTCCCTGGAACCAGAGTTAAGTGGGCTTCCATGTGAGTGTTAGGAATCAAGCCTGAGTCCATTGAGAGAACAACAAATGCTCTTAACTAATTAACCATCTCTATAGCCCTGTGATTATCATCTTTATAAATGGGGAATAATATTAAACGTCACAAGATATGTAACTCTACTCATGAAGAGTTTGGGAGAGTGCCTGCTCCTGACGGTCTTAATGTGGACTCATCTGTGATGCTCTCTCCCCGCCTCTAGTGTTCTCAGATTTTCCTATCTGTAATATTCACTACTTCTACCACTGTATAATTTCCCTTCTGGCCCCATATTACTCACAAGACAATTTTCACTATAAAATATTAAAATTCCCTAATTTGCTTGATTAATTTGATAAATACAGTTTACAAAAGAAGAAAAGCTTTCATTTGTATTTATAAAGTTAGATTTAAATGAGATCACTGAAAGTCGAGTTGTTTATCTTAAGGGAATAATTGGTGATTCGTTTTTCTCTCTCTGAGTAATGAATTGTTATATATTTAATTGCTATTTTGAGAAAGGTATTCCTCCAAATGGGCATTAGGGAGAGGACAGATTTTAATTAAACCATTTAGCACATCCTGAATAACCCCACCAGGAGGCATGATAAAGGTATGGTTAATTGGCTCAGAGAGATGGTAGCGGTGTGGGGACTTCAAACACAAAGTTAACTGCAGAGATAATTCCAAATCTATGTCCTTAATCTATAGCATAAAGAGCACTGAACATTTGAAAATCAGACTTGGCCAGTCTTTTAATTTTTCTCTTGAAAGTTTTCCAACTGCATGTACATGTTCTGTTTCATGAATGAGTTTAGAGAGGGAGGGGCTTCCTTTCCCTTAAGCTCTCTGGAAGTGTGGCTCTCCTAGTACTCTGTGCCACTGTGCCTTGTCATGTTTCCTCTTCTCTCCTTCCTTCCTTTCTTTCCCTCATTTATCCTGGAAATTAATACTTTCCTAAGGATCATTGACAGTATATTGGCACACCAAGGTAGGGTGACAACTGAAGGCTGAGTCTCTTCCATGCTCTAGTTTGTCATCATCAGGCATTGTAAGAAAACCAAAGATCTAAAGAAATGATCAGAGAATGAACCTAAAGTCAATGGCAGGACAGTCATGTAGCTGGCAAGCCAATGGCAAAGTAACTGTCTGAAGTTAAATCTGGAAGCCTGGAAAACAGGCTTCCAGGGAGCAAGTTCAAGAGGAGTAGAATTGAAAGAGGTTGGAGAAAAATAATTGGCAGAGAATAATTGGTTTATATGTTAGTATTCTAGGTATGTTACAAAACCTTTAGATAACAGTATGAAATACAAAATAAAATAACACTATAATTATGACTATTTTTCTAGTAAGTATTTTTGAAAACTATAAGGAATGTGTACATTAACAGATGACATAAAACCAGACATAGGACTAGTGAGTGGATCTGCAGGTAAAGGCTTTCCACCAAGCCTGATGACCTGAGTTTGATCCCCAAGATCTATTTGGTAGATGTTTTTTGATCACTGAAGCTAACATTCTACCACATGTTCTTTTATTCATTGTTATTCTTATTCGGGGCTGACAAAAATATCTGCAACATCATTCATTTGTCTTGAGTAAGATCTAGAAAGAATGTGTTGAATGACGCCTTTCTGTAGTTAAACATCTGATGTTTGACTATTGACATTTTCTCTTCTATTTCTCATTTATTTAAGCTCATATTGTATACCTTCCATCTTTCTAACTGTCCTTATCACTACTGAAGCAACTACTATATTCTTCTAATTTGTGTATTCATTCTTTACTTTTAATATCTTTTAAACAACTCAGTTCTTACTGTCTTTTCTACCAGTTTATTTTTCATATCATTTCTTATTCTTATAGTGCCAATGTCTTTTTGAAAGTAATTTAAGTATTACGCCTTTTGTAAATTATTGACTTACACATCCCAGTTCATGGGGTTTCCTCAGTAGTCTTTCATAATTCTTGCTAGTATTGTGTGACTAGCTAATTTTTTTGTATTTGTCACATATAGCATAGTTATTTGACTTGAAAAATTCTACTCTATAGATCTACTGCCCCAAAGTATCCATGTGAATTTAGAAAGTGTTCCTGAACCCCAGGACAAGAGATCCCAGAATGTTTCTCTTTGTTAATCCTGTATCAAATAAATCTTCTAACATGGATTCGTTGTGCATATTTTGAAAAAAAGCTGGGAAAACCCATTTCTCTAGTTTCTCTCCCTCAGGTTGAAATTTAAAAAACAAGGAAGCATGAAGAAAGTGATTGAATGAGTCATCTTTTGAGGAAGAATTAAATTGCTTTGTATTATGTAGGAAACATTGTGTGTGCCAAAAATGGAGTCAACTTGGAAGTGGATTTTCAGCCTGTCAGACTTCCAGAAAAGAATTTAACTGATTGATGCATTGATTATAGTTTTGTAAGAACCCAGGTGGAGGACCTTGTAAAATCATGCCAGGAATCCTGATACACACAGCTTACAATATAATATATAAATGTTTTTATAAGTCTCTGAGATTTTGGTATTCTTTTATGTAGACATAGACAAGAGTTAACCTTTGCTGTAGAAGTCACAGCATAAAAAGGAGGAATAAGTATGGGAAAATATTTTTGTTCTTTTACATATTTTTGTTTTTATTTATTTTTATACTTAAAATTTTTATTTCATAAAACATATTTTGATCATGTTCCACCTCAAATTCTTCCATATTTGCTCTATCTTTCTACCTATCTATGCCCCTTTTCTCTCTTTGAAAACAAACCCCCAGCTAAGAAACAAAAACAAAAATCCCACAGGAAAACAAATAAACAAACAAACAAACAATAAAACTCACAAAGACCAATGTGAAAAAAGTTGTGTGTGTGTGTGTGTGTGTGTGTGTGTGTGTATGTGTGTTGGCCAACTAATTCTGGGCATAAGGTCTGCTCTTGAGTATGATTGATATTCCAACATTGATACTCCAGTGAAGAAAACGGATTTCCTCTTTGCCAGGAGGTATTGATTGCAAATAACTTCTTGTTTAAGGGTGGAACTCTGAGTATAGTTTTCTCTCTTAGGGATGAGACCTCATCTGGGTAGAACCTATGTCAGTCTTCTGCAAACTGCCATAGTCTCTGAGAGTTTATATGCCTATTAGTCTTGTATCTGGAAGATATCTTCCTTAGAGTCAGACATCTCCTCTGGCTCTAATAATCTTTCTGCCTCCTCTTCTGCATAGATCCTTAAAATTGAGAGGAGTGATTTGATGATAACATCTCATTTAGGACTGAGTGCTCCGAAGTCTCTCATGTTCTGCACATTGTTCAGTTGTGGGGCTCTTTATTAATTATTGTCTACTGTAAGTAGAAGCTTCTCTAATGTGGGTTGAGTGAGGCACTGAACTACAGCTATGCTAGTATGGAGTTAGGAATCGTTATTGCTATTTTCCTTTAGAAGAATAGAAGTAATTAATTTTCCATGAGGCCTATGATACCCTTTTCAGTGTTAGGTCTTTTGATACTTTAGGATTGTCAGGTATGGATCCCATATCATAGAATGGGCCTTAAATGCAATCAAAAGTGGTTGGTTACTTATCTGTATAACATTTGTGTCACTGTTATGCTAGTATATCTTGCAGAGATGTTGCTATTGTAGATAACAGGATTTATAAATGGGTGTTAATAATAATTATTTTTTCTCCTCTGGTAGTGATATAGAGTTCCTTCCAGTATCCTGAATGATAGATTATAGTGGTGAAGCTTCGGAACCAGCTGGACATAAGCAAATGTTGTCTTCAGTAGTAAGGCCTTACCATATTGTTGTGGAGAACAACCAATAACTGTGGTAATACCCGGTGAGTTTCAGAGGGTTTCCATTGACCAATGACTCAACAAGATGTGACCCATTTCTGAAATGTGTGTTTGAGTTGGTTGCTTAAAGTGTCTACTTGGATCGTTGTTTCTCCTTTTATTTAGTTTCTTCATATAGATTCCTTGTATATATTGCATATTTTCAGAAGTTTCTAAAATCAGTTTCTATATGGCTCCTCAAATAGCCCCTCCTTAGTGTTAGTTGGCCCTTCTTCTTTACTCTTTTCTCCAACCCCTCTTATTATTTAATTTTTCTATCTTATTTTTTTTCTTTATTTTCCCACAACATCCTATTCTATTTTCCCTTCCTTTGGAGAACCTCTACTCTCTTTGAACTATTACAAGGTATGCAATCTCTGATTATTTGGCTTGTAGCATACATATCAGAGGCTTAAAAGCTAGTACACACATACAATAGAAAACACACAATATTTGTCTTAACAGAAGGGGGAAAGATCACTTGTGATCATGAAGGATTAATATTATAAAATGGCTACCCTTCCAAAATAAATCTACCAATTCAATGCAGTATCCATCAAAATTACAATAGAATACTTTACAGAAAATTTTTTTATTTTGTTTTTGTAAAAGGTTTTAGAGTTTTTATTTATATATTTTAATTTATTTCATTTTATATTTGTTTCATTTTATATTTATTTACATATTTTAATATATTTAATTTTATTTATTAAAATGAAAACATAATTACATATTTTTCTGTTTTCCCTTTCCTGCCTTCAACCTTTCACATACACTCTTTTTGCTCTTTCTAAAATTCAGGGTCTTTATATCTTTGATTGTTGTTACATATATATCTCTATAGAATCCTAAATATATAAATACAACATCTTGGTTCATATAATATTACTTCCTTTTTTTTTGAATCTCAATTTGAATGTTATTTTCTTTCTTTCTTTTTTTTTCTTACTTTATTTAAATTTCAAATGTTTTCCCCTTTCCAGATCTCCCCTTTGGAACCTCCCCATTTCCTACCCCCTTCCTCTGCCACTATGGGAGTATTCTCCCACCCACCCACCCACCCACACTCATCTTCCATCTTTGGCATTCTCCTCTACTGGGGTATCTAACACTTTCAGTCCCAAGGGCCTCTCCTCCCTCTGATGGCCAATAAGACCCTCCTCTGCCACACATGTGGCCAGCACCATGGGTCCCCCCATGTGTATGATTTGGTTGGTGGATCAATCTCCAGGAGTATCGGGGGTCAGGCCAGTTGCCACTGTTGCTGCCTCCCTGGGGATGCAAAATCCCTCAGCTCCTTCAGTACCTTCTCCAAGTCCTCCATCTGGGAACTCATACTCAGCCCTATGGTTGCTGTGAAGTGACTCTTGGATATTTCAAACTTTTGGGCTAATAACCACTTAACAGTGAGAACATACCATGTTCATTCTTTTGTGACTCTGTTACCTCAGTCAGGATGATATTTTCAAGTTCCATCCATTTGTCTGAGAATTTCATGAAGTCATTGTTTTTAATAGTTGAGTAGTATTCCATTGTATAAATGTACCACATTTTCTGTATCCATTCCTCTGTGGAGGGACATTTGGGTTGTTTCCAGCTTCTGGCTATTATAAATAGGGCTGCTATGAACATAGTGGAACATGTGTCTTTATTACATGTTAGAGCATCTTCTGGGTATATGCCCAGGAGTGGAATAGTTGGGTTAGTATTATGTTCATTTTTCTGAGGGTCCGCCAAACTGATTTCCAGAGAGGTTGTATCAACTTGCATTCCCACCAGCAATGGAGGAGTGTTCTTCTTTCTCCACATCCTCACCAACATCTGCTGTCACCTGAGTTTTTGATCTTAGCCATTCTGACTGGTGTGAGGTGAAATCTCAGGGTTGTTTTGATTTGCATTTCCCTGATGACTAAGGATGTTGAACATTTCTTTAGTTGCTTCTCGGTCATTCGAGTTTCCTCAGTTGAGAATTCTCTGTTTAGCTCTCTTCCCCATTTTTTTTTTTTTTTTTTTGATAGGGTTATTTGGATCTCTGGAGTCTAGCTTCTTGGGTTCTTTGTATACATTGAATATTAGCCCTCTATCAGATGTAGGATTGGTTAAGATCTTTTCCCAATCTGTAAGTTGCCATTTTGTCCTATTTACAGTGTCCTTTGCCTTACAGAAGCTTTGTAATTTTATGAGTTCCCATCTGTTGATTCTTCATCTTAGAGCACAAGCCATTGGTGTTCTGTTCAAGAACTTTTCCCTTGTGCCCATGTGTTCGAGACTTTTCCCCATTTTCTCTTCTATTAGATTCAATGTATCTGGTTTTATGTGGAGGTCCTTGATCCACTTGGACTTGAGCTTTGTACAGGGAGATAGGAATGGATCAATTCACAATCTTCTACATGTAGACCGTCAGTTGAACCAGCACCATTTGTTGAAGATGCTGTCTTTTTTCCACTGTATGGTTTTAGCTCCTTTGTCAAAGATCAGGTGACCATACGTGTGTGGGTTCATTTCTGGGTCTTCAATTCTATTCCATTGATCTCCCTGCCTGTCACTGTACCAATACTATGCAGTTTTTATCACTACTGCTCTGTAGTACAGCTTGAAGTCAGGGAGTCTGATTCCTCCAGAAGTCCTTTTATTGTTGAGAATAGTTTTTGCTATCCTGGGTTTTTTGTTATTCCATATGAATTTTGTCTTCAAGTTCATGTGGAAAGGCATCCATCCACAAAGCAAAAGAGTGGTTAAAACAATCCTTAATAATGAATCCTAGATTTTAAGACACACTATCATGTAGTTTTGGCACAAGAGCAAGCACATCGATCAATGGAATAGAACTGAAGAACCAGATATAAAGCCGCACACCTAAGAACCCTTTTTGCCAAGGAAGCCAAAATTCACACTGGAGAAATGACAACATTTATAACCAGTGGTATTTGTCACACTGGATAACTGAATGTTAAAAAATGAAAATAGACAGCAATCACCATACAGAAAACTTAGCTCCAAGTGAATTTATGCCTCAACATAAGACCAGATACCCTGGATCTGATAGAGGGCAAAGTAGGAAACAGTCTTGAACTCATAGGTACAGGAAAGGATTTACTGAACAGAGTATCATTAACATAAACACTAAGAACAAACATTAATAATTGGGCCCTCATAAAGCTGAAAAGATTCTGTATGACAATGGGTACCATTCATTGGGTAAAGCAGAAACCTACAGAGTAGGATATGACCTTTACCAATCATTCATATGATAAAGTGCTAATAATCTACAATATATAAAGAACTACAAAAAACATGGTCATCAAGAAAATGAAGAACTCAATTAAAAATAGAGTATAGTTCTAACCACAGAGTTCTCAAAAGGTGAAACATGAATAGTTGAAAAAACATTTAAAGAAATGTTCAACAGTCTACCTGAGCCATCAAGAAACACAAGTTAAGGAACATGGTAATGGTGTACACCTTTAATATCAACACTTGACCAGAGGCAGGGGAATTTCTGAGAGTTTGAGGCCAGCCTGTTTCCAGGACAGTGAGGGTGATGTAGAAAGACCCTGTCTCAAAAAACAAACAAACAAACACAAATAACCAACCAAACAAAAAACAAAACCCCAAACAAACAAACAAAACAACAACAAACCAAATTAAAACTACTATAAACTTTCATTTTACATCAGTCAGAAGGCCAAAAGTAATGAAAACAAATGGCTGCTGATGCTGGTGAGGGTGTAGGGAAAGGAAAACATCTATTCCTTGCTGGTGAGAGTACAAACTAGGACATCCACTATGGAAATCAATGTGGTGATTCCTAAGGTACATGGGTTAGATATATTTTAAGATGCATTTATACTATTCCTATGTATATACGCCAAGGACACGTATCCTACTGTAGAGGTAGTTGTTCATCTGTAGTCTATGCTGCCCTGTTATAACAGCTAGAAACTGGAAACAGCCTAGATTTCCATAAAATGAGGCATGGATAATGAAAATTTGATATATTTACACAATGGAATATTATTCAGCTGTTAAAAAATGAAGTTATTAGAGTTGTTCAAAAATGGATGAAGATAGAAAAATATTTATCCTGAGTGAATTTGTCTCAGAGTAGACCCCTAAATATCCTTTGCAGAATGTACAAGCTGCAGTATGAGATGTAGATTTCCATCACAGAAGGAGAATATTTTAAAACTTGAGACACGGATGGCATGTGCTAATCCAGTGGGCTATTAAAACAAACTAACAAACAATACCATAAAACAAAATAACCATAACAACAACAACAATGGCAGCAGCAGCAACAACAACAATAAAACTTGAAAAAACTATAACAGCAATGAAAAATAACTGTGAATTTTGCTGTACATTCCTGGAAAAGTTTTGGAAACAACCCAAATGGCTAAGAAAACTACATTAATTTACCTAAACAATTTGCCATCTTGTAAGTAAAAGTGATGCCTTTCAAACCTAATAACCGAACTTCAAAGTTTAGAGTTCTTTGCACTATATTTTATTACATAAATCAGTAGTATACTAGTTTAGAAGACAATAGCCATTTTAGGAAATTTGAAACTCTGAATATAAAATAGATACTTAACTAGTACTGTAAATAAGGAATTGAATTTAGTACCTAATTCATATTATCTAATTTAATTCACATATCACAGACAAAACACAGAAAAACAAATAAAGGACAAGTTCAAAAAATTAAAATAAACTCAGGCAAGCAATAAAAGGTGCCAATTTATAAGTGATGAGAGTAATTTAAATCCATGTCAATACAATTCTAAAGACAGTGTAACGGTGAAATAGAATAACCCAAATAGAAATGTTCAAAGTCTGAAAGAGGTAGAAAAATTTAATCCATTGATAGTTCTACTTCAATGACCAGTTTTTCACAAAATGTTTGCAAATTAAATTTGAAAAATAGCTATTCTATTTCATAATTCAAAATAAAATTACAGAACACAACACACTAAGAGCATATTATGTTTGTATATCTATCACTAGGAATGACCAACAATATCAGGATTAGCTTTAAGGAAAAATACCAAGATGGCCTACAGAAAACACACCTATGTGTTCATAATGATTGAAGGAGATCATACAGTCTGGATGGAGTTAGGGAGGCAATGGGAACTGTGGACATTGCAATTAAATCTAAACTTAATGTTTAGGTTAAAATAAAGAAAATTTAAACCAATAAAATCTATTTGGATTTTTCTGGTAGTCTAGGTTATAGGGGGACAGAACAAGAAGAATGATTGAATGTATATATGTCTATATACTGGAAGGCTTGGATGCTCCCTAGAGGGTCATTAATATTGAGTCCATGCTAATATTCAAGAAGATGGAATCTGAAGACAGCAGAGACTGTATTCACTGCTAGATTGGCTCATTAAGAAGGAAATGGAATATGCATACATGCATAGGGTTGGATTCCTCTTTCTCCTCCTATCCCGAAACCCAGCCCATTGGATGGTACCCGCATGCAGTGTGGATCTCTTGCCCAGACTGCAGTCATTGTACCACATTTCAATCTTTTCTGGAAACACTTCCAGAAATGTACTCGGAAGTGAATTTCACCAGTTCTACACATCTTATAATACAGTTGAAACAATGATAGAGTCCAACTACAATGTGAAAACAATTTTCAGCAATGATACCAGGTATGGCTTTGTGACTTTCCCTCATCTGCTTGTCTCATTTGTATTTCAGTTTACCTACAAATAAAATAGGAATAATTATGATACTTAACTCAGAGGTCTTTTGTGAAGATGGAATTATATATAATTATTCTCAGAGCTCCTTAACTAGATATGTTTTATTTATATATTCTAAATTGCACAATTGTTTTAGGAAATTAAAAATAGTGCACAGTTATGTAACTACTGTAGAGGCATGCTATGTGGTCTAGACTTTTTCCTCTCGTGGGTTTGAGGGATTGTATGTTTGGATAAAATTGTTCTCAAATGAACAGTATTTTGAGTAGTTCACAGCTTAAGGGCTGACACCTTTGCTTCTGCTTCTCCCAAATGTGACACGTTTAGAATAATTGTGTGTAGGTGACAGCAAGCATCAGCTTCATGACAAAATACATTTTCCTGCACAGTAGATTTCTCTTTATCTTTAACAGAGATTTAATTCTGTTTGAGACGAAATAAAATGCCAGAACTCTTTTAATCCATCCAAATAGATCTTCCTAAACAACCATGACCTCATCCAAATGGATCTTCCTAAACAATCATGATCTCCATGTGTCCTCTCAAAGACAGCCTTTTTAAAAATTCTTTAATCCTTTTTTACAGTCCAGACTTCATCCCCCTCCTGATCTGCCCCCTGACCATCCCCCCAAAGACAACATTTTTATGAGGAATAAACAATCTTAAGGAACAAGGCTATATTTATCTGCATAGCTATTTTGCAAGACATGAAAACAAATCTTATGCCTGTCTTTATAACAACAGAAAATAAGAAAGGGCAAATAATTTCTTTGGCTAAAATTGAGAAGTAAAATTCCTAATGAAAGAAATCATCATTCCAAGCCTAATGGTAAGAAAGTCCTTCTGAATTTTTATGTGGAGGGTTAATATCTGGAGTATAAGGTTAGTTTCTCTTTTCTGCTCTAAAGTAGCCAGAGAAACCAGAGCACCATGACTTACAAACAAAACCAAAGGGCATGATTTTCTTACGAGTGCTGTGAATATAGTAGTAAAATGGAAATTAACACAGTTGTAAAGGACTGAAGAAATTTCAGTAACAACATAAATTATTAATAGAAAAAGTACCTTATGCTGAACTCATTAATGATATTCAGATTTGCGACCTACTTAGAATGAGCTTTCCTCTCTGTATTTGGAACAGGCTGGTATAGATAGAAACAGATTTTCTGTAGTGAATCATTAAAGTTGCTGGGTGCGCCTACTTTCAAAGGGCAAGTGAAGATGTTCATAGGATGCACTGGTTAGGAATCTTTATAGAAACCTGATGTTTTTCTTAACAAGAAACTTTTTACCATCTGTAGTGCTCAAATTCAGCAATCCTTCCTAATGCTAACAAAGTGGCTGCTTTGGCAGATCAGTCTAAGAGAGATCCTGTAGAATTGTCTGTTTTGAAAAGGTAACTTCTAATCTACCTCTAGAAGAGAGGGTCTCCTTAGGGTTTTCGGGTTTCACTAGAGGGGATCTTTCCGTGCTTGAAGCATTTCCATTTGTTTGCTAGTAGAAGGAAAGACTAAAGCCAAAACCCAAAAAAGCACACCCAAGAGAGGAATGAGCATATGTACCTCGTAATTTCAATCATAATAATGGAAAATATAGTTGCGGTTAGTGAATCAACAGTTGTTTTCTAAAAAAGCCAAGATAAGTATGATGTAGGTTAGAAGATAATCCAGTCCTAACGTCAATCATTTTAAGAAGGAAATTTGCATGCTTAAACAAAAAGTTTAGTGAGCAATCAGTGACTCAACTCTGACACTAAATCTAAAAGTGCTTTGTCAGAGACGTTGCCAATGTTGTTTATAGTTCTAAAAGCACAAGGAAAGAATTCACCCTAATCTTAGAGTGTCATACGAATCACAGTACGATGAAAGGGTCCCAAAAGGAGGCAACAGAGTCAAAGACAACTCCTTCTCCCACTGTTAAGTCTCACAAGAAGACCAAGTTACACAACTGAAACCCATATGCACAGGGCCTACATCAGTCCTACACAGGTTCCTGGTTTAGTGGTTCAGTCTCTTTGAGCCCTTATGAGTTCAGGTTGGTTGATTCTGTGGGGCATGTATTCCTCCTGTTCTCTACCTGACTGGCTGCTACCATCCTTCCTTGGCTCTTCTGAAGAGTTCTCCAAGTTCTCCCCAGTGTTCAACTGTGGGTCTCTGCATCTGCTTCCATCAGTTGTGTCTATTTTAAACTAAAAACGAAAGTTCCTTAAAAGAAAAGTTAGAAAGCTTCCAGTGTCCCTGCCATCATCACTGTATTGAATGTGTGTTTCTCTGGAACCTTAGACCAATCCACTATTGATTTGTGCAAAGTAAATATTCAGTAAGAAAATATGTGATATTCCTAAGTGCACCAATTATATAAACTTAAGAAAGAAGGATATGCACTGATTTTACAGAAATAATTGTAAATCAAATGCAGATTTTCAGCACATATAAAAATACTACCTACTTTAAAGTAGGGATTCATTGACTGACAATAGAATGTATGATATGTAACTTGAATTTAATTATACAATTACTAGTGCAATGTCTTTTCTTATGCCTTAATTCATAGCTCATCTTCTCCCTTCCCTATTCCCTCCCTCCCTCCCTCCCTCCTTCTTTCATCTTGTATTTTATTTAGAATGTAAGGCAATAGAGGAATGAAAAGTATGCTTAGTTCTGCACCTAGGAATTGTCTTCAAGCCATAATGGATACAAATTCACCAATGTACAATACCAAAAATTTTTGAGTTTGACTCATAGAAAACAAAACAAAATACACTTATCTTTATTAAATACTGTTAACTATTGGGCACTGAAATGTAAAAGCTTCCCCACAGCCAAAGAAATATAAACAGAGTGAACAGTCTACAGAAAGAAAGAAAATCTTTGCCACATGTTTCTCAACTATATAAAGAAATGTACAAATTAAGCCCTAAATTAAAACTCCTAATTAGTAAATAGGACATTGCACAAGACCCCTCAGGCTCTGCCTGATGTTTGGCTGTGGGACCCTGCATCTGCATCCATCCACTGCTGGATAAAGCCTCTAAGGAGACAGTTATGCTAGGTTTCTGTCTGCAAGCATAGCAGGCTATCATTAATAGTGTTACAGGCTGGCTCTCCTACATGGAATGGGTCTCAAATTGGGGCAACCAGTGGGTGGCTGTTCCCTCAGTCTCTGCTCTATCTTTATCCCTGCACATCTTGTAGACAAGACAAATTCCGGGCTGACGGTGTTGTGAATGGATTGACATTCCCTTCCTTCCTCTGAAAGTTCTGCTTAGCTGTAAGAGGTGGCCATTTCAGTTTCTATATCCCCCTTTGTAAGTATCTGTAAGCTAGGGTCACCCACATAGCCTTCCCAGACCCTCTCTCATCTCAGGCCTCCAGCTAGTCACCAGAGATGTGTCCCCCTCTGCTGATTTCAATTCTCCCAGACCTTTCTCACCCCAACTCTCCTCACACCTGGTCACCACCCAGTTCCCCTCTTTACCTCCTCTCCTACCTAGTTCCCTCAATCCATCCATCTCCGATGAGCGTTTAGTTTCAGCTTCCTAGTGAGATTTGTGCATCCTCTTTTGGCACCTCCTAATTACCCAGTTTCTTTGGGTCTGTGGATTGTAGTTATCTTGCACTTTATGGCTAATGTGCTCTTACAGGTGAGTACATACCATGCATGCCTTTTTGACCCTGTTACCACAGTCAGGATGTTATTCTCAAATTTCATTCTTTTTCCTGCAAAATTCAAGAGTGGGTGATAGAAGTGAGAAGTTGGAGGAGTCAAGGACACCAGAAGACCCATAGTCAAATAACCTGGAACATCAACCAAATAGCATGTAGTCTGGTCCTAGACCCCCCTACACATAAGTAGCAAATGTACAGCTTGAAGTTCATGTGGGTCCCTAACAAGAGGAGCAGGGCTTGTCTTGGTCTCTGTTCCCTGCCATTGCATCCCCTACTTGGACTGCCTTCCTCAGTGGGAGCGGATGTGCCTAGACCTACTGGGACTGGATACCCCAGGATGGGGTGGTATACAAGGCGGGGCCTTCTCTAAGGAGGAGTGGGACAATGGAGGGACGTATTTGTAAGGGTGGGACTGGGAAGAGAAGGGGGGGTGCTGTGATTGGGATGTAAAGTAAATAAAATAAAAATTATAAAAGGGAAGAAATATGCAAATAGAGGATGGTGGATATAAATAGCATGTTGAGTTAAAAAATTAGAACACTGAATTGAACACATAGTCCTCAAAGTGACTAATAAATATACTTGAAAATGTTCACCATCTATAGACATTAAAAAAATATAAAATTAAAAAAGGTTTAGATTCCATCTTACTCTAGCCAAAATGGCTAGCCTTTAAAAAAAAAAGACAACAAGTCAACAAGTACTGGCAAGAATATTGGAGAAGCTGAATTCTTATCCACTTTTGATGGGAATACAATCATTATATATGCATACTGAGGTGGGTCAAGGACAAGAAACTGGAGAGGGGCTGTTGGTTACCATCAAGATACAAGTCGGACCATTTTCCTTGTGGTGACTTTGTCCATGGTAGCTGCTCTAGCTCTTCCTTTGTGCTCCTTTCCCTACGCATTGGAATAGGGTTTTCCTAACATCACTTTCATTTTAAACTTTTTTATCTTCCAAAAAAGCATTTAGTGATACACACTTCTTTCAAGGACTCACTTTGTCACCATGGTCACAGTTAGTACCTCGTATTTGTTCAACTAAGTAATTATTTTTTCCCTACCAGCTACTGAATTTTCTGTATATTTGCCAAATTTGGACACGTCTTTTAAATAAAACTACGCAATTTTCTGTTGTTGCTCATTTGAAAATTAACATGATGCCTTCATTTTCATAATCTATATCAGCATTGCATTACTTTTTATTCTTTTTATTTAAATGACTATATGTGCTATTTTACTTATTTAGAGTTAGACAAATACTGAGTTGATTCTATTTTTCAGAAACTATAAATTAATGCTTTACAAATTTTTGTGCATTCATATTTTAGGGGGTGGAGTAAATGCCTAGAAGCTAAATTGATGGTGAATAATATTTTATTTTTTTGAGAATTGGAATTGTTCTAATCTCAAGTGACCTCATTATTTACAAACTACCAGCAATATATTGTTTTGTATACTCACTGATATATGTGTCTTTTAAAGACTTTAATAAAAAGCCTTTTTATTGTTTCTTGTTGAATTTAACAACATGTACCCCAATCCCACTTATCACCCCATCCCTTTGTATCCAACCCCTGTCTGTGCAAACTTTCCCCAAAAGAAATAAAAACCAAAATATTCAAAATAAACAAAACAAAACATAAAAAAATCTTGTCATAGAAGGAGTAGTGTGTCACCCTTTGTCCCATAGTATAGCCTTTGTCTACACTTCTTTACTTGTAATTCTCATTGCAAGGAGTCATTGGTCTGGATTCAGGCCTCTTGCTTCTGCAACATCATCAATACTAGATTGTCACTCTCTCAAGTGCTACAGCAGGTAAGGGGCAAGGCCAGTTACCTGCCTCTCTACTCTGAGCCCAAGGCCAGCTCTCCTGACTGCTGTAGATGGCTAGGGGTGAGAGGAGGAAGGGAATTTCCTTCCACCCATGCCATCCTACAGCAGACAGCTGATTGGGCCAGCTCTCCAGCACTCATGCCCTTTGGGGCCTGCTTACTCATGCTGCCCCCTATCACCACTACCAGGGACAGCTGTACTGTGCTGCTCAGGTAAAATGCAGGGTATGCTCTCCTGAGTGCTGCAACACTGAGAGGTGAGTCTAGCTCTCCAGAGTGCCAAAGTCAGTGAGGGGTGGGAACAGCTCTACACATCCCTTGGATATCAATGTGGTCAGGTGGCAGCCCAACAAAGGTCATCCACATGGTCTTTTGTGGTAATATGAGCATTTAAACAGATCCTTGATGGTATATTGCCATAGACCCAGACATGTTAATTGTTCAGTTGTACATACAACAAAAATTTAAACCATTCTACAGCTTTCATGAGGTTATTTTTGTGGTGCTAATTTTCTTGCATTATAGTTTTGATTTACTAGTTAGAATTATGCCAATGTATCTACTTACCTTAAAATCTCTCTCTCTCTGTCTGTCTCTCTCTCTCCTCTCAAAAATGCTTAAAACAAATGATTATACCTCACAAGGCACTGCACTGAAGCTCCACTGGTCTAATCACAGATGAAGACTGACATTAAGTGAAGTAAATAATCATTAAAGGATTTTAACAGTTGGCTGGGTAGTTGCCTTGATTAGGAAGACACTACCTTGCACATTATTCAAGGCAAGCACAATGATATATTTTCCAAGTTAAAGAAGCTTTATAGTTTACAAAGGTTATTTTCAGTGATAGTACAAGGGAAAAAGATGAAGATTCTCAGAACACTTTTCTATCTAATTGCATTGTATTTACACATAATCAATGTGTAGTAGACTTTTGAAGTTAAGTAAAAATATCCACTACTAGTGCCAAGTCTATGCATATTTGCCATACTCTATCCTCATACTGCTTGTGTAGACTTCATAGACCTCAGGACTAGAAAAGAAGCCCTCATACTCTAACAAAGAGCCGAGTGCATCATGGGACTGTGGTGCAAATGCCATCACAGCCATTTTAAAGGGAATCGTCAAAGAGGTTGGTGATCATATGACTTGCTTATTCTCTGGGTTTTGTGCTTCAAGCTCTGAAAGATCACAAACAGACAAGTGATGATGCATTTTCTAGCTTGCTTTGCTGTCAGCTTAACATAGCCTAGAGTCACCAGCCATGGGATTCTTAATTAAATGATTACCCATATAAGAATGGCTTGTAGGCATGTCTGTGGGGATTATCTTAATTGGTAAGTGATGTAAGAGGGCCCATTCCATTCAGGATGGCATCCACATTATGAATGGGCCTGGGATGTCTGCAAAAGTTAAGCGTGAACCAGTGAGCAAGCCATCAAGGAACATTCTTCTATGATTTCTGTTCTACTTCTTCAGGTGGGCATTCCCAAGTTAGAGGTAATATTGCATGAAATAGCAAGTAGGCTTGTTGTGGGCTACCTTGGGTTCTTGCCCTGACTTCTCCACAATGATGAGCTGTAACCTGTAAGTTGAAAGTAATCGTTTTCTCCTCTAAGTTGCTTTTAGTCAGAGTGCTTTATGAGAGTACCAGAAGGCAAACTAGAATAGCTTGTGAATCATGCTTTTAAACTTCTGAAATCCATTTCTCAGTTCAAGACATTCTTCACTGTGGGTTTGCATAGGTCATCACTACAAAAATAATTTCAGGAAAAATATAGGCTGGTTTAAATTTTTGTTGTATTCAAGATTGAACAATTAGGAAAGAAATCTATGGGCTAATGGTTTTAAAGTATCTATATCAATTTTAGGCTTAAGGTTTATAGTTTATACATATTTTGGACAGAATTAATGTACAAGCATCATAACAATTCATTTAGAATAGAATTTAACATTTTCCGCATGGTTTGAATACCCAGTCTTCATTAAAAATACTTTCTTATTATGATAATTAGGCAATGGTTCAATTCATGCCAAATTTCTAGTAAAGTTCTTTCTAACTATTAATTATAGCTTAATAAAAGCTTCCAAGTGAATCAAAATTTTAATGTTTCAATGGGTTATAATTTCCCTGGTCTCATAAAGATAAACTAAGTTAAAGGGACAAACTTAATTGGAAAATGGAATTCTGATCTCATTCTGTTTTTGTGCCTAAATTTATGACAGAGAAAGTATGGGAATTAAGCTACCACCAAGCTTAGTGTTGGTGAAAATATTTATATTATCATCTGGCTATGGTATTCCAGACTTGTCAACAAAGCATTCAGAAGGCTGAGAGAAAAGATCTACAGGAGTTTGCGGTCAACCTGGGCTACAGATAGTGTACTGTGCCAGCCAAAGATAAATAGTGAAAGATCCTGACTAAGTGTGTGTGTGTGTGTGTGTGTGTGTGTGTGTGTGTGAATGTGTGCATGCGCATGCACATGCGAATGTATGATTGGGTACTTTCTGTGTTGCCTGTACTTACTTCTATTGTGTTTTGTTACTGGTTGCTGGAAAGTGCTATATATCCTATATCTACCAATAGACTCAAACTCTGAATTCTGTAAGTTTTAAAACTATTTATTAGTGTCTATCACAAAATATATATCATAATGTTATTTATATACTTGAAATGGAAATAATTTGTTCAAGAGCTTATATGTATGTGTATGGTTATAATAAAGAACCTCTAATCTTTATCTCAGATTCCTATCCCAGAACCTTGAAACTTGACATTTTCCCAGTGGTAAGCACATCTTATCATTTTTATGTTAGATCAGTAGGGTTTATGTGACAGGGGTGATTTTTGGCGGTCTCTTGGATAGCTGATGCAAGTGAGATGACTCAGGATTGGGACAAAAACTACCCATATGATGATAGTGCTGAGACTTTAACCCAAGTATGATTCTGACTGCTGGGCAGAGGAAACAAGCAGAAGACTGAATTCCTTTATATAGCCAATAATCCAAACATCAGTTCATGATATAATTTCAATAGAAACTGTGTATTCTGAGACCAGAGAGAGTGCTGTGGCTGTTGAACATTTTTTCTTTTTATTTTATGGGAGGGTAGCATATTTCCCTATGGAAAGAAGACATTTTAGGATGCTACAGACATGCTCTTCAATCTCTGTCACTTCTGTATCCTTTAAAATAGTATATATTCACAAGTATAGAGTTTTTCTGAGTTCAGTAGGTCATTCTAGTGAGCTGTCAAACTGAGGGAATCATGGATACCCACAACTATATATTAAGTAAGCCTAAACTTGGGTTGCTTGAATACATCCAAACTTATAATTAGTGTCTAAAGTAAGAGAAGTATTATTGAGGACAATATAGTCAGGAAGAGTACGTTCAGTTCTACTTAAGAATAGCAATATATATCCTGGATCATCTTTCTTTTCAATCAGAGTTTTGAAACAGTTATTTTTAATTAAATTTTTTGAAATAGAAATTTAAGTTCTTACCATTAGTTATTATGATGTCGACAATCTCAGAATAGTCAACCCATAGCTTTAATTTAGAATACCCTCAGAATTCTGTCATGAATTACTAAGATTTTCCAAAGATTCTCTATTATATGATGATATAAATATAATCTAAAGACTGCAGGCACAGGCAACACCCTTTGAATAGACTTTTAAATAAGATGGTATGGACTGTGTCATCTTCTACACTTTGCCTCAAATATTGAATTTTTCTTCTCTTTTCTTAATATCATTTACTTTTCAAACAATGGCCATTTTTAATAATGGGCCTTGTCCTCTTCTCTTGGGTCAGGGCTTTTCTTGATTATCTTACCACCTAGTCAAGAAGGCCTTATTTCTAAGAATCCTTCAACAGAATTAGAACACAGTTCTGCACATGCTAAGATTATATGTGAAGCAGTGTAGTTCATTGATCATTACTGTGGGCTGCAGAATCAAACTAACACGACAACATCTTTGATGCACCACCAATTAGCCAAGTCATCTTGAACAATTTCTTTTCCCCCACTCCATTCTGTTCCCAAGGTATTTTATTAAGTATAGCAAATATTCCAAACTCTGAACCTGAGATATGAAGCACATCTAATTCCATGAGTTTGAACAAGAAATACTTCTTACCTATTGTTTTCATGACTTGGTAGCAGGGGCTTGGCTTTTATTAAAATCCTTGTTCTCTTTTGTCATTTTTACATAACAGAAGTAGCAAAACAGTTCATTATGTCACACATTCTTTTAAATGTTTCACATGTACTAACTTTTAAAATTCTCTATAAATTAAGAGGAAGGCACCATTTTACCCCAGTTTCATAAGTGATTATGTAAGACACAATGAATTAAAATAAAAACTTCAACTAACAATAAGGTTCCCAATCCCAAGTGGTACATCTCCAATGATACCTTCACAGCTAAGGTTCAGGGTACATCCCAGAAGAGAGGGCACAAAAATTCTAAAAGCCAGAGAACCATGATGTCCACAGGAGATAAGAAAGTATCCTCTATACCCTATTTAGAAGTTGTACCTGTAAAATCTCAACAACATAATTGACCAAACAAGACCTGAACAATAATAATACCAACTGGCATACCAATACAGTTGGAGAAAATTTCACAAGGTCACACCAGTGGATGAGGAGTTACATACAATAAATATCTGCTGCAGAAGAAGAATCTATCTTCTTCAGGGACATGTCCCCTGAAAGGTTATGTAATAGTATATGGTCAGCCTTAAACATGTACTTACTAAATCATCTATCTATCTATCTATCTATCTAACTATCTATCTATCTATCTTCTATCTATCTATCTATCTATCTATCCATCCATTACCTATAATCTCTTGTGTGTGTCTGTACATGTTTATGTATAAAGCAATAGTTAAATAAAAAGTTATATATTTGTCAGTACACATGAAGTTGAAAGAAGGAGAGGGAGGAAATGATGTGAGTATAGTACTCATATATAAAAACTGATAATAGCATATATATATATATGAATACTTCTTATCCAAATTCTTGGGACTGGATGTGCTTCAGATCTCATGTTTTAAATTTGAACATTTGCATATACTTAATAAAATACCCAAGGAAGAAGGCTGGGAGGGGGCAAAAGTATTTGTTCAAGACTAGTTGGCTAATTAGTGGTGAATCCAAGATATAGTCATTACAGTTTGATACTGGAGCTCACATTCATGATCAGTGAACTATGCGGTGTTATATAAAATCTTAGAATATGCAGAATTGTGCTCTAATTCTGTCTTAACACTTTTGTTCATGAAACATACAAGAGCAGGTAACTTATTTCTATAGTCTCTGTCCTTATTACCCTCATTTGTATGTTCTCTTCCTACTATTTGGAAATCCTTGCCCATTTCCCAAATGCCCAGAACTTCTCTAGCTTCCAATCTTCTTGATTTACTCAAAAGTTCTTCTCAATATCTTCTCATGATTGACTCTTACTCACTCATTCAGTCTGTAACCTTCCCTTGATGCCTAGCATGGGGAAAAAGCCATTTCTGCTCCCTTCAGTATTTACAGGTAATCATCATGATACTTAATGAAACCTTCCTTGTACCTGAATATTTAAGGAGACAAACTTACTTGATGCAAGTTTTTCTCCTTACACATTTCTCAGTGCTCTAACATGTCTCTGCCCCTGAGGAGTAACACAAATTCTAGATCATAATTACTATTATGGTTTGAGTGTAATGAATATACTATAGGCTAGTACACTGAATGCTATTCTTCAGCTAGTTATGCTGCTTTTTGTGTTTGTGGTAGAAGTGGGAGGTTGTGGATCTCTTAAGAGGTAGGGTGTGGTTGACAAATGAGATCACTATAGGTAGACTTTGAAGGACACACCTAGTGGTCTCTGGCTACAAGTTCTGTTTCCTAGTTGACTATCCCATTCTCTTGCTGCTGTGAACTGAGCTACCTTGCTTCCATTATCACGATACAGTTAAACCTTAGAAACTATGAGTCAAAACAAATCATTATTCCCTTATACAGTTTCTGTCACTTGTCAGTTTTAAGGTAAAAGTAATTAATATAATATTTCATTAAACATTTATAACCTATGTGAAGAATTCAATGAAACTAAATTATATATCTGAAACCCTAGTATGTAACAAGAGATTTCACTGTTTTATAACTTGATAATTCTTGAGTACTGTAGAGAGGGTAGGCCAGAGGACTTATTTCAAATGTACTTACAGGATTGACTTAAATTTTATATGGTCTTAGACTGTGGAATGAATTTGAAGAGAAAGAAAAGTAAGCTAAATAATGTCATCTCTTTCCCCATCTTTTCTCAATTTTATCTAGTCTTGAAAGAGTCTTAAAATACCAAAGTAAAGTCATTACAATCTAAATATTTTAACACTTCAAACACACACACATATTTATGTATATACACATAAGCTCTACATATATTCATTATTGTGAGTGTGCATATTTGCACACGTGTGTCTATTTTTGCATACCCTCATGTGATATTTGACAAAGTATGCTATTTAAAATTACATAATACCATAAAAATCATAAGTGATTCATTTTTTAAAATCATTGTATTTTCTACACTATCACCTTAATAGCTACTGCTCAGAAGGACTTGTATTGATCTCATCTTGGATTTTGCAATTCAGTAGAGGTCTGAAAGCATGAATGGGTACATAATGAGTAGCTACATAGTGGCAAAATATGAGTAAAATGGTTCGCCATTGTCAGAATTTGCATATCTTGACTTCTCTCATTATTTAGACCTATTTCTTATAGAAAGGAAAGGTCTGCTGGCTGGTATATGTGAACTATTCTGAAAACAGCAAAGTTTATGCCAATGGTTGTCAAGTGTCCTAATGCTGTGACCCTTTAATACATCTCCTCAGTTTGTGGTAACCGCACCCATAAAAATATTTCGTTGCTACTTAACTATAATTTTGCTACTCTTATGAATCATAATGTAAAAATATTCAGGACATCTGATATGTGACCCCCTTGAAAGTCTCATTTTACACACAAGGGGTTGTGATCTACAGGCTGAATACCACTGGTCTATGCTACCACTAAAGCTATGTACCTACAAGCTCTGGCCAGGAAAGGCTAATTTGATTTTTGTTGCTGTTGTTGTTGTTTTTGTTGTTTTTAATGAACATACACTACTCCTATTCTGTGATGAGTCTTCTTACTTTTGTCCTGATAGCTAATACTAGTAGAGTGTGAGGAAGCACTTCCCCTCACTTCTCTGGAAGTCTCAAAGAATGTCAAGGGTCAGGTATTACATAACATTGATACTTCATTAGTCTTGCAAGTTGCTAACTTTCTCTATATAATACATAATTAATGTAAGGTGTCTATCACGAAAAGTAGCAAAACCCCTCCCTATTCTTTATTGAGAACTTAGCATGTGGAAAACTTTGTACTAAAATCAAGGCGATTCTCTGAGAAAACTTAAATTGTTTCACTATTTAATGTGGCATAGATTGTGGGTGATAAACCCACAATCAACTGGGCTTTCTGTTTCCAGCACTTATGTTCTCAACTATTTTGTAGACTGACTTCTCACCATAAGCATAGGAGGGAGGCTCACATCACAAGACAATAAGTAATGTTGACTTAATGATAACTCTACAATAGAGGATCATTATTCGTTATTCTAGGGAATTGGATTCAATCAGATAGTCTTATTTGCAAAAGAACAGAATGATCTACAAATCCATCTCTATTCTTTAAAAGAAAAAACAGATAGGTCTACAAAGGTAAGGGTAAAATTATTTCTGGGAAATACTTAGCTGATATTTGCAGAGACTACTTTTGGACAATACAGACTGATGTTGCCTAGATATTTGTAGATATTAGAAAGCTGAGAATAACAGGGTCTAATATACCCAACAGACCTTTGATCAAGTAAAAGTATCTGCATGATCAAAATAACATTAGGCAGGCTTAGATATATATGTAAATCTATGATATGGAAGGAAGGGGTGACTGTAACACAAATTAGAACCATATGGATCATTTAAGTCAATTTATAAAGACTTCAAAACTATGATGATGAAATATGATTTAAGCAGTGTAACAACAGAGATAATTTGAATGCCCTGATCTGACAAGAATAAACATTAATAGTTGAATTCAAATGCATACATTTCTAGTTTCTAATTACAGATGTTTCTACACATATGGACTAAGTGAACATATTTACTCCCTCCGATAAACAAATTAAAACTATTGTACCAGCCCTTTTTCTTCACATGATACTATAACAACTGACAAAACATCTTGAGTATAATATTTTGCTAGTGATGTGTTGTTACTTGAAGACTCTTATGCACTGAACATTTACTATCTGATGAACTATTTATATAATTTCTCACAAAACACAGGTTAAGCTGCTCTTGATGATGTTTGCTTAATGTAACCACCAAATCTTAAGAAAAGTACCTCTGTTGGGGAGTGGTGACCTCCAATCAGAAGGTACATATAAAAATGTCTATTGACTATCTAACACTTTAATATTATATAAGAGAAAGAAAAATAAATGCTTTACTATGGGTTACACAAGCCCATTTGGAAATAAGCTAGATCATTTTTGTAACAACTCAACTTGTCTCCCTATAGCAATTTTTGATGTTGATGGTGTCCACTGTAATCTTTAATTCATCCTTACTCTGTCTAATCATAGAATCATTAGTTCTCTCTCTCTCTCCTTTCTCTCTCTCTCTCTCTCTCTCTTTCTCTCTCTCTCTCTGTGTATGTGTATGAGTGCTTGTTGAGGTAGAGGCCAGAAGTATATGCCTGGTGTTATACTGTATTGCTTTCTACACATATTTTTTTTTTTTTAAATAATGTCAGGTTTTTCACCAAACCTGGAACTCTGATACATCTACACTGACTAGGATTCTGCAGTATTAGAATTACACATTCCTGGTAGTGTAACTGGGTGTTTATGTGGGTGCTTAGGGTTCAAACTCAGGACCTTCTACTTGCATGGTGTGAACACTTTACCCATTGGACCATCTCATTAGACCATAATGGTCTAGCTATTGTTTACCTCCTACTTCTTCCTATATTCTCTGTCCACATTCTCCTCCTCTCTATTTTTTCACATTGCATTTATGATCTTGAATGTAGCTATGTTTTTGTGGCTGAATTCTTGAAAATCCATTTAACTGTAAGATATTGTATGAGACCTCGTTCCACTCTGCTATCCATACAGGCCTCTTCCCTAGGTCTCATTTGTAACTTCTGTGGGAACTGTTACACATTTTCTAATTACTTTCATTGCTTATAAGTAATTTGTGTTTCTTGTCCATCTATTCCAGTAGCAAATTTTCATAAATCCTAACTCCTTTAAATTATATTAAGGTTTTATTTTTAAAGAAGTGAAATATAAGAAAGTATCTAAGTGAGTAGAGATCTAGGGCATTCATTTGAACAATGCTCAAAAACACAAATAGTCACTCAGATAGGAAAATTAAACAAATGAAAATCTCTAAGAATTTCATGTTCTCATAGAACTTTAACAGTTTAAATAATAAGTATTAATCCATTTAATAACATCAAACTTCTTATATTCAGCTACTTATGAGAAAATCAAATCCTTTAAAATATATCAAATATTGTGAAAAGAAGAAAGAAAAGAGCAGGGAAAGAAGTAGGAGGAGAAAAAGGAAGAACAGGAAGAAAAGGGTAACTTGCATAAAAACTGTAGCCTATTTCTTATTAGTATGGCAGACATTAGAGACAGAATTTAGCAAGCAGAAACCATGTATCGAATTTATGGCATCTCTCCTTTTCTTCTAATCTTCATGATACTTTTTCATGTAAGTACATTATTCAGTCCTCTGTCAGAACCACTGTACCACATCTCCATCTGTTTCTTTAAAACAGTACTTACTTAATTAGATTATATGTTGTACAATGTAGAGTATCTGTGTATCCTCTACTATTTTTGAGAACAGGTCAATTAAACCTGGGTTTATATTTTGTCACTTCGGTTACAAACCAGTCAATCCCATGGTTTTAATGAACAATTAATTTTTTATGTTCTATTTCTAAAAATCAATTGAGATAAATGATGATTTCTTTGAAAGTCCCTGTTAAGGGCTAAGGTAATTATCATTATCATCATAGGCGAAACAAAAAGTTAAAAAACTCAAGATTTATTTGTCTCAAATCCAAGGCTAGAGTCTTTGAAAATATTACTTATGAATGCTAAATTATAGGTTTTGAAATTAAAAAGTACTTTTGCCCTTTGTAATTTTTTAGTGTTTTGAGACCGTTATGTCTATATATCTACATACATAGGAAGGCATAAGAAAGCTAATAGCCACTGAGAACCAGTAATATTTTATAATTTTCATGACATATATAATCAGATGGAGAAAGATTAGGCCTATTTTGTAATTACAGTTTCTTCATGGATATATATTGATGAATGGTCATTATCGATTTTGCTTTCTACTTGAATTGGCGTCATCATATTGAGTAGCTGACATTTTAATTCAACTGCCTGAAAAGTCAACTTAATGTTAGCTACAAAATTACCTGATTCAAATGCATGGAGTTCTAAAATCCATTAAGTTTTATGAGCAGAGCAAAAAGTTTACTCCATTGGCACATAATTTTATTTTTATAGTCAGGAGATAACAATAACATGAAATCATTACTACTCATGAAAATATGTCTTATGCACAATATGGGGTAAAGGAATAAAAGATTAATTATTTTGAGATAAGTGGTTCTGAATATGTTATAGAAAGCAGGGAAAATATCCACACTCTCCCTAGAATTGGACTACCATTCTAGTAACAAGTACAATGTAATTGTCACCAAATGTAATATGAATGAAACACTCAATTATGCTTCATGATGCATCTGAAAGCTATCTATTCTGAATCCACTGTCATGAAATGGAAAAGGGAGGAGTGAAAGACAATATTATCTATTAAACAATAGTTGGATGTCAAGTTATGTCAGAATGAAAGGCAGAGCCTTCCTCAACAGCTGGCAAATTGTCACCTCTTCTGCATTGATCTTCATAGTTATCTGCCTTAGATTATTTTATCTTGTTACTGCTTCTTTCCATTACAGTAGGGGCACTTTATCCTTCAAGTTTTCTTCAGAAAGCTAATTTTTGTTCCCCAAATCTCTTCAGAATATTTTATTTGATCAACATTTTACTGATGGAATATGTGCTGTGGTAAAACATAATTTACCATTAACATTTCTCTTGGGTTATGTATCTCAAAGGTTCCAGCATAGACACATTTTATTCTTTTGATTCTGTCAAACAAAATAATAAGGCCTCCACCAACAGTATGCAGGAAAACTGAGTGATAATGGCTCTCAGTTTTAAAGGGTGAACTTTAAATACTATTTCTTTTGTCTTACTTCTTCTTGGGCTTCATGTAGTCTGTGAATTGTGTCTTAGGCTAATATCCACTTATCAATGAGTGCATACATGTTTATCTTTTGTGACTGGGTTACCTCATTAAGGATGATATTTTCTAATTCCACTCATTTGCCTAAAAATTTCATGAATTCATTGTTTTATTAGCTGAGTAGTACTCCATTGTGTAAATGTACCACATTTTCTGTATCCATTTCTCTGTTGAAGATCATCTAGGTTCTTTCCAGATTCTGGCTATTTATAAATAAGGCTGCTATGAACATAGTGAAGCATGTGTCCTTGTTATATGTTGGAGCATCTTTTGGATATATGCCTAGGAGTGGTATAGTTGGGTCCTCAGGTACTACTATGCTTCAGTCCTTCTTAGAAGGGGGAACAAAATACTCACGGGAGGAAATATGGAGACAAAGTGTGGAGCAGAGACTGAAGGAAAGGCCATCCAGAGACTCTCCCACCTAGGGATCCATCCCATATGCAGACACCAAACCCAGACACTATTGTGAATACCAAGAAGTGCTTGCTGACAGGAGCCTGTCATGCATGTTCATTTTGAATTACAACTGTAACAACTTGTCATAGACTTTTATGATATAAACAGTACAGGTGTATTAACCTATAGTTCCATATGTTATTAGAATGGCTTCAGTATCTTAGACTAAAATCAGCAGGTTCTCTGGGTACTGTCCATTCTTGAGGCTGTAAGCAAATTTCAATTTTCTTGTATTTCATCTTCTTCTTCTATTATTATTATTATTATTATTATTATTATTATTATTATTATTATTATTAGTCTAGTTGTTATCCCCTCTTGGTCTACCCTCTGACAATTCCTCATCCCATTCATCCTCCCTCTTCTCCAAGAGGATGTCCCCACCCCTCACCCCACCCCACAATATCTCCTTACTCTTTGGGGTCTCAAGTTTCTCACTGAGCCACCAACCAGGCATCATTTCATCTCCTAACAGTTCTTTGTGCTTGTGTGTCTCATCTTCTAACCCAGCCACATGCCTTGAGTCCTTTATACATGCATGCTCATTTGACCCTTGCTTTAGTTTTAATTATATTTCTTGATGCAAGAAGTAGTTCTTTACCTTTATGGAATTGTGTGATTTTAATGTACTAACAAGGATAATGTATGGAATTTTCACCATTTCAAAGTCCCTGAGCTTAATCCTACCACCAAAGTCCCTTTGGTTAGGAAGGTAGTATATTTACATATTTCAGGGATAAAGGTATGAACATATTTTGGTGGGTGAAAGATTATTAGATTATCATATACAGTGGAAAAATCTTAAATTTCTTCAGGTCTCTAGCAGATTTAAGTAAACTTCTTTATCTGGGAGAGAAGAACTTTACAATGTTAAGTGATGATACCTACTGCTTTCCACTCTCAGATTCCTGACCATCCAATCAGTGTAGGAGATGGGCTCCCTCTTGTGGCATGGACCTCAAGTTAAACCAGACATTGGATGGCTACTCCCACAAATTCTGCTCTACCATTGCTACATGTCATCTTGTGTGTGGAGAGTTTTGTGGGTGGCTTGGTGTGTAGGCTTATCTTTCCATAGCCTGCAGAGAAACTTTTTGGGCCAAAGAGACCAGAACTTAAGGGTGAAGGCTTCATGCTCACACCAGCTCAATCCCTCTACATTCAATGACTTGTGTGAATGTTGCCTTCAGCAATGGGATCCCCCACTGTCATAGATACACATAGGACTAACAAAAGAAAAAAATCAATGAAACAATTCCTAATGATATTTTGCTGTGCTTAGAGATCAGTCATCAGAGAGGCTCCCTCCCACAGCAAATGAGAACAGATGTGGAGACATACAGCCAGACATTATGTAGAGAGAGAATCTAAATTGGAGATTGCCATTGGGTCCCTCCACTTTGAGATCTGAGAACCCAGTGGAAAAAGGGGTGGGAAGATTGTAGGAGTCAGAGGAAATACATGTCAGGGCTCACATGGATTCACAGAGACTCAAGGTTAAAGCAAGGGGCCTACTGCTATATGCATGGATGTAATCTTGGTGTTTATGTGGGACTCTAACAGTGAGAGCAGGAATATCTCTGACTCTTTTTCCTGCTCTTGGGATTCCTTTACAAATCTTTGTTTGCCTTGCCCAGCTTCTATAGGAGGGCTTTTGCTTTGTCTTGATGTATATTATTTTATCCTGTTTTACTCTTGTCTCTTGGAGGCCTGCTATCTTCTGAAGAAGAAATGAAGAGAGAGAGAGAGAGAGAGAGAGAGAGAGAGAGAGAGAGAGAGCATATTGAGGGAGGGAGGGAGGGAGGGAGAGAGGGAAGAGAGAAGGGGCCTGGGAGGTAAGAAAGGAGAGAAAACTATGGTCAGGATGTAGTGTATGAGAGAGAATCTCCTTTAAAATAACTTTGGAAAGCTCAAAATGATGAAGACATTTGACCAATCTGTCTGAACCCACAGCCTCACGAATAAAGTCTATTCCATGCTGCCCTATTGCCTGCTCTATTCTGTTATCAAAAAAGCTATTTACATTTAGTTCAGACACTGTATTCTCAAAAATACAATTGTCTGTTGATTTGACTAATGGTTCTCAAAGACAATATACACTTTGCGGAACTCTTTTCTATATTCTTCCTATACTTCTAGTTTAAAAAGTGTTTTTGCCTGTTTCTAACATTAGCAAACAGTAAAAACAAAACTATACTGTGACTTTGTTAGGAGACCCAGCCTCACAGAAAACTCCGTGAACTTTGTCTCTTACAATCTTTCTGCTTCCTCTTCCACAATGTTTTCTGAGCCTTATGCATAGGAACGTTTTGTGGCTGTATCTATTGGAACAAGGCTCCACAACTTTGTAATTTGATTATTGTTTTCTCTATTGGTCTCTGCTTGTTACAAAGAGAAGTTTTCTCTGGGGGTGGGGTGAGGGTGAAGACTACACTTACCCATGGGCATAAGGACAGACATTTAGGTTACTTTTAGGGACATCTATTCCCATAAATCTCATGAACATGTTTCTCCAAATATAAACTGATCAAAGACCTAAGATTACACAAATGGATATACCAAATGGATAAGGAAAATCTCACAAGCCCTGAATCTACAAAGGAACTTTAGACAACTAAACAACCTGGAGAGGAGGAGAAATAGCATTCCTGAAGAAAGAACAAACTAATTGGTTATTCAATATCAAATGGCTCTGAAAACACACACACACACACACACACACACACACACACACACACACACACATACACACTACTCTTTTTAATGATCAGGTTATATTTAGGAATATTTGTGTATATACATATGATAAATGCATTCAATTAAGTAAGGCAGGCCACGAATTTGAAAGAGAGCAAGGAGGACTATATAGGAGGCCTTGGAGGGATGAAACGGAAGGCAGAAATATAATTATATTATAATCTCAAAAATGTTTTACAGACTGTGACTTACTAAGTGATAGGCCTGAATTTAATACGTTTTCATTTCACTTTTAAGAGCAAAACAACACAGAAGCAAACAAACAAAACTCTATTAAGAAGAACATTAATCAAATCTCTCTGAGGTTCTCTATAACCATCGCATGTCTTCAATTCTGGATCCATTTACAACAAACTATCTAGCCACCTACCTGCAGCATTACTTCTTTCAGGGGTTCAGAATGCAGTGAGACTGCTTCCTCCTATGAGCAGCTCCCTGTTTTCCTGTGCTACTTCCAACCCT
This sequence comes from Rhynchomys soricoides, assembly GCA_019843965.1. Lineage (NCBI taxonomy): Eukaryota > Metazoa > Chordata > Mammalia > Rodentia > Muridae > Rhynchomys > Rhynchomys soricoides. The sequence continues at coordinate 1,124,963 of JADRCH010000140.1, forward strand.
GTCTGACTCGCTATTCAGTCAGGATAAATCCCAACTAACCTGACTGAAACTCGCTGACTGGTCTGTGCACTCTTTCCACTTCTGGTCTTAAATCACATTACCCTTTTTTTTTCTCCTTTTGCTCCACATATTTTCCATTCCCTGCCCCCAGGACTTCGTACTCTTTGTCCTAAAATGGAAGTGATCTTGTCCTCTAGGAAGCTTTTTTGTTATCCTTGTCTAGGTTCCTCTCTATCATTAGTTGGAAAACATATCACATTAAAGGTGTTAAGACAGTGAAAGTCAATCAAGATTTCTTCTCTGTTAAGGCTTTGCTCTCAGAGCTTTCAATATAGTATTTTCTAAACAATCCCAGAAACAATTTTGTAAAGTGCTTGTTAAGAGGAATTACAGATAGCTATGTGGCACACACAGGTACTGCATGGAGTCATTTGGGAGGTGCTGGCTGGCTATGAAGACAAAGCTTGCCCTTGACTATCATGCATTCAGTCATGGGGTTGTCTTTTACACAGGTGACTCTAAAACAAAGCTTCACTGTGTTCCTATTTTGATCACATTCAGAGATGCCAACTCACATTAAGAATGTTCTTATAAACTAATGTAGAAATTTATTAACTGAATGATTTATCCCAAGTGTTAAAACGCCATGGAAAATCAGAACAAAATTTTCTTGGTACCAACAAAAATAGGAGTTCTTAATACTAAAGATAGTTGGATCTCTCTGTGTGTGTGTGTGTGTGTGTGTGTGTGTGTGTGAACGTCATCAGAAGTTCATATCCTCCTGACCCAGAATGGAAGGTACATGTATTCATCCCTGGCCATGATAGTCTATGCTTTTTTTCATACTTTCATACTGATGAATTGAGAACCAATTGTGTAAGCAATAATTCTGATACACTCTTAGTGAAGGAGGACTCACTTTTCGTTTTACAGATTTGTTCTTTTTTCCTATTTTGCTTTAAAGAAAGTAGGTTGTATGCCTTTTAAACAATTTCTATGGGCCACTGTACTGTCTATTTTATCCAGTAATTCATCAAATTTCAACCATATTTGTTGGGATTTTTGTTTGTTTGGTTTGCTTTTTTTTTTATTTAGATAGTTATGTTTAAGATTAGTAACTACTCATGGAATAGCTGGTTTTCACAGAGAACTGAATTAAGGCAGGAGCCAGTTTTCTTTCAGGCTTTCTCTCCCAGCTCACCTTTGTCTATAAATAAATGCTCATGAGTAGTCCCCTTGTTTTCCCGTATGCTAAAATGTTACTCTATATTATTTCTAAAGCTTCTTCTAGTTCATATGTTTTATTATTAGAAACAAAATCATTGTGCTTTCCCTAAACACCAGAAAATTCCCTGAACAGTATAAATTATAGGTTGATTAAAGTCAGATTCATGAGCTTTTGTCATTTTACTTACATTTTTTCTTGCTAACTTCTTTATGGTTCAGTGAAAGATTAATTTTCTTATACATAAAAAATAGCTAGGGTCCAGATGGGTCTATGAGCTACTTTTTAATTATACAAGAATTCACATTTTAAAGAACAAATTATTTCAACTTAGTCAAGAAGAAGAAGACGATGCCTACAGAATATCAAAAGCCTCTTTTCCTCATATATTGGTGTAGGGCATCTGAAACAGGGGAGAATCTACTATGAACAGTTTTTTAAAAGAGAAATCAAAGTCAAGCTGCTTTTACACATCTGGCTTTGCCACATCTGTGTAGGTGGGAGGCATTTTGCCTTTCCATTTACTGAAGAGTTTGGTCATGACAAGCCATGTCTATTTCTCTGGTTATTTTGAAAGCTTTGAATCCAAAGGGATTGAAGTAGCTGAAATAAATTGCACTGATGCCAGTAAATAGTGATTTTGTAGCAGGGGCTGAGTGAGCATCTGCTTTGCCTAGAATCCTGGAGCCAAGTGTGATGTCTGGGGACAGGGAATAGAATTGGACTGACAGCTTAGTTTTTCTGCTGCCCTAAATTGACTGAAGTTAGCTGTGGAAATTGCCCAACTTCATCAATACAATTCAGTTTATCATATCATTGTTTTGAGTGATACCACCTGAGACTAGAGCCAATGTTTCCTTCTTACATCTCATGCACACCTTGCTGATAGATTACTGCCTTTACACAGAGATCTCTTGAGTAACCCTCCTTTAAAGTCCAAATGGCTGTTCTGCTAAGAGTTTTGGATATCACCAATATCCAGCTAATGATTGTTCTCTCTCATTGAGAATGAAAGCGAGGAAACCAGGAAGGTTTCTGTTACTGGTTAATGAAAAGCCAAATTACCAATTCCCAGCAGGATCCACCAAAAACTATAAACAGAAGAAAAAAATTACACAGTCACCACAGTGTTAGCATCTAGCCCATTATTTGGTAAATTGCTTTGAGATCGAGATGGAATAAATCAATGCTCAAGGAGCCTGGTTCATGGTTCTATATTTTAAATGATTATCAATATCTAAAATTCAGTAAGCCATAGCCTGATTGCATATCATGAAATGTTAGGGAAAAACTAAAAATTGAGGCATTTTTGCTTTTATCTTTAAGTTTTAAGACTGAGGACACCAGGCAGAGTGAGCCAGTGATAATGTGAGTTATTGGCATAAAGTCAGGTCTTCTTTTGAACTCATGTCCTGCATCTTATCTTCAAAAGGACTCAGAAGCAGTATTTACTTCCAGAAAATCTTTAGCCTCAACATCCATCACAGGATTCTTTATAGAACAAGAATCTTACATTGATGTTGTCTAACTGTGGAATAGCCACCATAAATCAAATAGGAAAGCTGACAGTATTTTTAAACTGTCAGAAACACCTGACTTAGATGCCTTTGCTTTTATTGTATGCCTGATTTTGCAGGTTGTCTTATCGCTGTATTCTCAGATCACTTGCTTTTGCACAGATGGGCAGCTCAAGCAATGACTAAGCATAGAACATTTATCTCATTCTGGTACCTTGAAATTTATTCTATAAGTTAACCTCACTCAGTAGTTTGTTCAGTTTAGCTTCTCCCTGGTATAAAAAAGTATGCTTACTGTAAGATAAACAATAAGTCCCATTATTGAAACAAGAAGAATAATTTTTAAAACATTATTGTCTTATTAGAGGCAGATTCTATTGATAGAGTTGTGTACCATTTCAAAGAGAGACATTGAAGTGGTATAACCCCACCTCCATCATTGAAAAATGGAGATCTCAGAGAATCTTGCCTTGTAGCCCAGACTGAACTGAAACACAAGGTCATTCTACCTATCCTTTCTAAGTTATAGACAGGTATTCTCTACCATGTTCACATCTACTAGAACAAAACATTTTAGAATGAATTAACTTGAATTAAATTGTATAGCAGTGTACTGAGCATAGTCATCATCAATGAGAAGTAATTCTGCTAGCTTCATCCCCAAGTTTACAACAATAAAAAGTATTTTTAAGTCACAAGTAAGCAAGTTAAAAACAACACAGGCATAATATTAAGTAAGTAAACTGTGAATGAGGAAAATGTTTTTGAAGTGACCTTATTGATGTATGGGTCACAAAGTATGCATTACCTACAATGGTGGCTGGAAGGGGCGTGACTCCCACAGGCTCATATGTTTGAAAACTTGGTACCCAATCAGTAGAACTGTTTGGGAAAGATTAGGAAGTGTAGCCTTATTGGAGGAGGTTGTGTCACAGGATAGTGAAAAGATGAGAGCACTTTGAGGCTTTGAAAGTTCCTGCCATCACTGGTGACACACAACAACTGGAGCAGGGGCAGTTTCTGACTGTTGCCTGCCTTTGGACCACTTTCTCCTAATTGGACTGCCTTGTTGAAAAGTTGCACCTAGTCCTATAGCAATTTAATCTGCCAAGGTGGGTTGATATACCTGGGGGACATACCCTTCTCTGAGGAGAAAGAGAGAAGGAGATAGGGGGAAGAGAGGAAGAGACAGGGAGGAGAAGAGGGAGGGGAATTTGAGATTGAGTTGTAAAGTAAATAAATAAATTAATTTAAAGAACTATTCATTATTATGAAGAGACAAGGAGACTTTGAAATGCTCATCCTTAAATAGGACTTCTGTATCACATCATTCTCTTCAAAGGTTTGGGGCTTATGCAGAGAAGGTAGTAGAAAGGGTGTAAGATCCAGAGGCGATGGAGGACTCCACAGAACCAGTGTTCCCAGATGGAAAGGAGTAGATGTACATATGAACATATAGTAACTGTGATGCATATACAATACCTGTACAAGCTCAAGCCAGACAAAATCTCAGCATGAAGAAAGGAGGTACACATGAAGCCACTACCTTACCTAAGGAGCCAATGTTATTTGATTGCTATTGACAATTATCTTCAGTAAAATGACACCTGGAACATCAGCCATATTTTAGAGGCAGGCTTATCATTTATAGTCAGCCAGCACAAACCAGACTTCATGGATTTTGCTATGTTTTGCCCTTTTTTGGGAGGGGGGGAGAGATAAGTGGAAGACATGAAGCTGCAAGACAGATGGCCTGGAAGGAGAAAGAAGATGATGAATATGACCAAAATATATTATGTGGGATCCTCAAAGTATAAGTAAAAACTGTATTAACAAACAACAGCAAAAATAAAACAACAAAATAAACAAATCAGTATTTGTTTGTAACTTTGCTGAATGATCTATTTCACTCATGCAACTTTTCAATATTTCAACTCAATTCTCTTTTCTTTGCTGCAGACTAGTTGTGTGAGTCATATATTAGTAAAAGTCTGGACTTCAGAAACTAACACTGAAGTTCTGGTGAGGAGGAAGGAAATATAAAGAGAACATGGCACATTTGGTAAATGTCTTATGTGACCCACAGAAAATAATAGTGGGATGTTTTTTACTCATTTCCTGAGGCTGTGGAGTTGCTGCATATGTTCTGTTGCACAATAGATAACATAGAAAGGCTGGAGGAAACGTGTGGTTTTCCACAGTGCTCCTTAAAAAATTAATCCATTGAATTGGATGGATGTTACTTTTTGATTGTTAATTCCAAATTGGAATTTGAAAGTATTCACAGACTTTATGAATGTTTTTACCAGATAATTTTAGCACTTTGATGGGATAATAAAAGCTATCACTTGAGAAATATACATATTATTCCTCCCAGAATGCTCAGTGGTACTAAGAGAGGGAACTGCCGTGGAGTGCCACAGGAAGTCTCTCTGTCCTCCAGACGTATTTACATCTTTTGCACTTTTGATCTTGTACAGAGATGAGTGTGAGGGGAGAGAACTGGCTATGGCTAGCATCTTATAAGATTTATGAACTGCTAAGTTTAGAAATGTCATTTTGTTATTGCCAGTGAACTGCTGGCATCTTTGTATGAGTCACTAAGAAAAAAATAGCAATCACCTCCTTTGCAAGAGCTGGTATGAGTAACACAAAATGGGTTCAATTAATCATTTTAACCATTGAATTCACTCTGGATAAACAAACTGTGTATCAGATGATATGCCCTAGAAAGGTAGTCATCCTTATAAAATGCTACTCTATGCAGCTATGCTCTTCTCATTATCGTATTGCAAATAGTTTTCTGAAAGAAAAAACTGTTCAAGCAAAATATTAAACAGCATTCATTTGTCATTTTCCTGCAGGGACTAGGCAGCAACCTGCTGAGGATGAAAATATGTGGTCATTACGAAGCTGATATTGAATTGTTTGTTTATCTTTTAGCAGAGGAGAGAGGTTTCAATGATGTTACTTTTTGATTGTTAATTTCAGACACTCTGCTTTCTACAGGCATATTTCTCTCTAGTGTTATTAATAGATGAATATGTAAACATGCTGTTTGTGTGTTTTTTAATGTTCACATAATTTTCTGTGCCGCAATCTCTTTTCAACCTAAGAAATGACAAGAGGTTTCATTTCCTTGTGAGTGTGTGGTGTCTTGTACTACAGTGAGTTAGGCGGCTTGCTCTTTGAGGGTTTAGAAACACTTGTCATAAATGGGGGAGTAAGGCTGCCTACGTTTGATAGGAATACAGATTTGGCTAATAGATCATTGAGAGACAGGATCCATGTGCATTTACTATCTGCTTCTTCTAATTCAGAAAAGCAACAGTCATTTTTTCTTCTTATTTTTAATTCAGGGAAATTGTTAGTTCTTTTTTCTCTTCTACTTCTCATTCTCATTACTTCCCTCTATCTCATCTTTGTCTTTATTAACTTATTCTCCCCTATGCTGACTCATAATACTGAATAGTGATCTAAGAAAGTGACAGGACACAACACACAACTAGTATTTAGTCTACTTGAAAGTAACTTATGACAATATCCTAGGACAACAATCTTCACAACATCTTAACTATGTTTAACATAGTTTTATTTCATGACATGCTTAGATAGCACAAGTACATCCCATCATTTTTTTTTTTCTGGAATTTTCTTATTCAAGACTATCAGTCTGTTGAGACATAAAAAGAGTTCTAGTCTCGACAAATTTATCTATAAACTTGCAGCCCATTTATGGCACTCTTCAGCACTCCAATTCTCTTCATGCCAGAGAATATAGAAGTTTACACATTCCTCAAACAATGTGTGCATTATACACAGCAGCATGCAGCTTGGTCTTTTTGGGGTCCACAGTCCCTGACTCAGTTGCCTGCCTAAGGATCCTCTTCCCTTAACTAGGCTGCTTTGTCTGGCCTCAGTGGGAGAGGATGTGCTTACTCCTGTATTGACTTGATGTGCCAGGGTTGGTTGGTATGGTGGTGTGGGGGAACTTCCACTTACAAGAGGAAAAGGGGAGGGAAATAAGGGAAAAGGGCTGTGTGGGGGGAGGTTACTAGGAAAAGAAGGGGGATTGCAATTGGCATGTAAAGTGGATAAATAAATAAATAGAAAAAATATGCATGCCTGCTGAAAGTAAATGATAAGTGGCAGTTAAACAGTTAAACATAAATGGAGCCAATTGGGGTTCTTCAAATTCTTACTGTCACATATGCTCCAAACAGTATGTTTAGCATGTGTAAATATTTGCCAACCTAAGAACCTGCTGAGAAAGAATTTGACTTCACTGCTAGGAATAAATAAAATATGCAGAAGTGAACCAACAAGCATGACTATCCTGGCTACTACCTTATTTGTTTCATATTTAGACAAGAGAGAGAGGAAAGTAGGATTCTGAGCATTGATGGGAAGTTTGGCTTACTTAGGTGACTGTGGATAACATTTGTGCTTGGAGACAGTACTTAGCCCAGATGTATCATGATAATACTGATTTGTGATCCTGTCTTCAGAAACAGACACTACTTTCCCTGAGTTAGCTGACGACAGGAGAATGTAGAGAAGTTTAAGAACAGTCACAATTGGGTCAAAACTGTACTTGCTCAATAAACTATAAAGTTACTCTTCCAGGCAGAAAGAAGACAATTGCAGGTTTTATTACTGCCTGAACGAAGTGGCTTAATTGCTCAGATATACTGCTAAGCCTCTCTGCATCATTAATTGTATTAATAGTCTGATCCTGCAGTGGAAGGAAACATGAAAAAATTAAATGGTAAAACTATAGGTTAAATAATTGGCTTATAGTAACATGGATTCCCCAATATTTGATTCTAAATGGATCTTCCTTTTCTGTGTGTGTGTACTATGTGATTTGACTTAAAAAAGTCTTTACTCTTTTCTCATTCACTCATAAAAATACTGCTTACCAACTATCACTAATAAGCTACAATAATTAATACATGGTAAAGATATTAACTACGCATTGTTTTGTTCTTAGTATGTGACACTTAATATACTTGAGATATATTATGATAGTTATCAATATAGCTCTTAAAATCTAAGCAATTGCCCAAGTTATTCACTGTAGCATTTTAGTGTTTTACTGTGAATGAATGACTAGCTGCCTTGCTCTGTAATGAGGATTTAATATCAGTGCTATAGACATCCCTCTTCCTTTCACAGAGAATAGAATTGAGGTCTGAGGAACTTGAGCCTTGCTCAAGTTTCAGTTTATTAGTGAGGAAACTTAGTTTGTCAATGAAGGTGATGCTCTTCTCAGTGCATCCCTGTGATTCTGCATAAATTCCAGCCTCATCTTGTTTCTTGCTTATGAGTGAGCCATAGATCTTTAGGCATAATATTACCACTAGCTAGGTAGATGATGGTCTTACATTTCAGTTACACAATTTGGTGCTTTTGGATATTATTTCTATCACATAAACCCAGAGAGCGTAATAAGAAATGAAATATAAACAAGAATCAAAGCTTCTGGTATTTTAATGGCCAAACTGCTATGAACACAGCATCATCATGGCATCATTATAGTATTGTTGCAGCTATTGGTTTTATAATAATATATAATGCTTCCGCTCATTAAAGTGTGATTAATGCATCTGTTTTATGATCCTCTTAGGCTCTACTTCCCTTCTTCCCTCCCCCTTCCATTTATCTTTATACCATTTTCCTTGGGCACTTTAGATGAGCAGCAGAATCACAGGTCTGTGTCTTAGTATATATATTTTATGGTTGGGGAAGTTAGGCCAGGATGATAACCCAAGGGGATATTAATAATTCTTGTTTTAACAAGACTAAATTTATACCATTGTCACACAGCTAATTATTCTGTTACACCCCTGGTGTTTAGGATTATGGAGTCATAAGGGGTAATGATAGTTAAAAAAATAACTTTTACAAAAGCTAATTTCCTATAACTTGTGCTACTGGCAAGAAATGCATTATTACTCTGCAATATTTGACTACTTATTGAACAAGAAAAGGGGATGTGTTTATACAGATATACAGTAATTCTGTGATCCAGAGTCATTTGTAACACACACACACACACACACACACACACACACACACAATGTTTATAAATTCAAAGGGTACCAGAGCCAAGATGCCTGAGTGACTTGGAAAACTCTATTATTTTGTTACAATATGAATTTCATGGGCTGCTGCATGAACAAACAGCTACATTCAGGTGGCAAGCTTCACTTTCTGGGTAACTTTTCTTTGTGAGGGGAAGAGACAATAAATAATCTTATGTTGAGCCTCCTCCTGTTTCCTAGAGTGTATAGACAACTTCCTGATCTTAGACTTATATGAGTGAAAAGAAACACATGCTAAGGGTCAGAATGAGGAATGACTACAAAAACAGATGATAGAGAATTTGTAAATAATATAATCCTCTGAAAATTCTAAAACAGTCATTAAATCACATATTCTTTTGAAAAGCATAATTCAGAGCACTTCTGCTGGGATACCACTAATTTCTCATTCAGTCATTAGGTTATAAGAAGGGGTCAAGAGTTCAATGACTTAATTTAACTTCTGTAACTGAAAAATGATATTCAACTCATCTACTAGGGGTTCATGCATATTTGAGGTAGCTCTTCTGGAGTATGTGAGAAATATGTGTTACACTTTTCACATCAATCTACTTAAAAATTACTGATGGAACAACATCAGGGTAAATAGGAGGGTTATTTTGGCTCCAAGTTACAGAGGACTTAACCATTCGACTCTGGATCTATTTTAAGGCAGAATATTATGGAGGAAACATAACAACTCATAGCATAATGAATATGCACACACTGGCTTATATTCCAGGTGTCTCTTATCCTTCTTACCTTTAGTAACACCATTCTATGAAGAACACAGGAGGGGACTGAAGGGATTAATTCATCTTTATTTAATTTCTTCATGAGATAATAGATAAAAGACTATCACAGATATGCCTAGAAGTGTGTCTTCCTAAGTATTTCTTTATCTGATCATGTTGACACTCATTACTAACCAACAAAATGTGATATCTAAATAGATATTATAGCAATGCTATCATTTTGCCATGCACTCCTATAAGGAATGTCCAATCTGTGGATATTGTCACAAGATATTTTAATCTACAAAGTTTGCACTTGAGAAAGACACAATCAAGTACAAGAAATGAATCTCAAAAAATTATCATGTTTTGAGTAAAGAGCCTATGCATAATTATCCTGGGGTTTTTGTGTCTAGTGGGCTGCAGATTAAATACATCTATGTAATTATGTTAGTAATTCATTTCCTCTAGGTTTCAGTAGAAATTCAGAAGTCTGAACTTAGCATTCTTCATAAATTATCAGTATCATGACTTACCTAAGTTATAGAAGGTTTAATGTAAAATGTTGGTTGTTTCCTTCCCCATTTTTCTTTTCTTCCCATCATATATACACTTATATACATGCATATGGTATATGTGTGTATTCTAAAGTTCTAATATGTTGCCAAGTTTGGAGAGAGTTCCATGAGCAGCTGAGAAAAAAGTACATCTTTGATGTTTTGTAAACATGCTTTGTAAATGTCTTTGGGATCGATATAATCTATGATGTCATTTAACTCGAGCCTTTCTCTGTTTAGTGTTGGTCTGGATGCCAGGTCTAATGGTGAGAGTGGGATATTGAAGTCACTCACTATTGTTATGTGAGGGTCAACATGTGATTTTTATATGTAGTAATGTTTTTTATGAAATTAGGTATCTTTGCCTTGCTGCATATATGTTTAGAATTATAGAATCTTCTTGGTGGTTCTGTGACATCTTATTTTTCTTAATCTGCTTTTGAATATTTAGTAGATACTATGACATCCTCCATGGCTTAGAGGGAAAATGCAGAGTAGCAAGTGGTAAGAAGTAGCTAACAGACAATCCCAAGTAGCTTTTTCATTTGTTGACCTGAGAAAGTTACTTCAATCCCTTGCATAGTAATTTAGAGTGAGAACTATATATCTAACAAAAATCATACAATGTAGAATATACTTTAATGTAGGGTCTCCCATGAAGATAAGTGAAGATCAAGTTCTACCAAGACATGAATGACTCAGAAGTTGGCTTGATTTCCTTGCTCTGTGAATTGTAGAAAATTATGAAATTGTTTTGCAACTCCAATTTTCTATTTATAGTTCAGTGTAAAAATTGATTAAGTAAAGTGTTAGGTTTTTAACAATTGCCTCTGCTTTAATACATATTTGTAAAGCAGAACTCCTTAAATATTAATCTTGTTGCTTGCCATGATTATTTTTTTTAAAAAAAATTGGTTATTTTGTTTATTTACATTTCAAATGTTATTCCCCTTCCTGGTTTCCTTTCTGAGGATCATCACATCCCCTCTCCACCTACCTCCCTGAGGGTATTCCCCCCCCCCCCCCTCTCCCCCCCCCCCCAATCCTGGCATTCCCCTACACTGGGGCATCAAGCTTTCACAGGACCAAGGCTTCCCTCCTTTTGATGCTAAACAAGGCCATTCTCTGCTACATATGCAGCTGGACCCATGGGTCCCTCCCTGTGTACTCTTTGGTTGGTGGTATAGTCCCTGGGTGCTTTGGGGGGGTCTATTTGGTTGATATTGTTGTTCTTTCTATGTGGTTGCAAACCTTTTCAGCTCCTTCAGTCCTTCCCCTAACTCCTCTATTGGGGTCCTCCTGCTCAGTCCGATGGTTGGCTACAAGCATCTGCATCTGTATCGGTAAGGCTCTGGTCTTTTGATGATTCTTATTTCCTATTTAACTTATACCGTTTACAAATACACACTAAAGATTAATACTTATATACTATGTTCAAGGTACCTGCTCTCATAAAACTGACAATTTATTTTTAAGGACTAGTCATCCTGGGTTAAATCTTATCTATATGGACCTTACAAACAGCTTTAAAATGTCCAATATTGGTGAAAATGTAGAGGTAATATCATGTAGCTAATACAAATGAAAACCTAAACATTATTTTAGAAAATATGTGAGATAAAAATGTTTGGTATAGGGTCTGGAGAGAGGGATGAGGGTTAAAAGCACTGGCTTCTCTTCCTGAGGACCTACATTAGATTTCTAGCACTTGCATGGCCTCTCACAACTGCCTGTAACTTCAGTTAAGAGAGTCTGATGCACTCTTCTGGACTCCATGAGCACCAGGCACACACATGGTTTGCTGGCAAATATACAGCAAAAAAACAATTCATATAAAATTAAAATTAAAGAAATCTTTTAAAGATATTTCTAAAAATATTGTTCATTATTTAGTATGATTCAACATTTATGTCCTTCATGACACAATTAGTTCACTCTCAGATACGTAACTATAACAGTGGAATGAATTTACATAAAAATATGCATAGAAATGCTGTTAAAAGCTTTGTCCATAATATACAGCAAACTAACAGCCAACACCAAATTAAATGGAGAGAAATTTGAAGCAATCCCACTAAAATCAGGGACAAGACAAAGCTGCCCACTCTCTCCTTCTTTATGCGGTGTAGTACTCTCTCTAGCTAGAGCAATTAGACAACAAAAGGGGTCAAAGAGATAGAAACTGGAACGGGAGAAGTCAAGATATCACTATTTTTGGATGGTATGATAGTATATATAAGTGACCCCAAAAATTTTACCAGAGAACTCTTAGAGCAGATAAACAACTTCAGCAAAGTGGCTGGATATAAAATTAACTCAAAGAAATCAGTAGCCTTCCTCTACACACAGGATAAATGGGCTGAGAAAGAAATTAGGGAAACAACACCCTTCACAACCCAGATGTCCCTCACCAGAAGAATGGATACAGAAAATGTGGTACATTTACACAATGGAGTACTATTAAGCTATTAAAATTAATGACTTCATAAATTTTGAAAATGAATGGAACTAAAAAATATCATCCTGAGTAAGGTAACCCAGACCCAAAAGGACATTCATGGTATGTACTAACTTATAAGTGGACATCAACCCAAAAGCTCAGAATACCCTTAATGCAACTCACAGACCATATGATGTTTAACAAAAAGTAAGGCCAAAGTGTGGATGCTTCAATCCCACTTAGAAAGGGGAACAAGTTCCCTGGACCCAATCGGGATAACATTATCCAAAATGCTCAACAGCAGGGAGATAGAACCTGAAGAGATCGCCTCCAGAAGATAGACATGGCTCCCCCTCCCCCCCAAATACAGGGATGGGGCCACCCATCCATCTCAAAATCTTTAACCCAGAATTGTTCCTATTTAAACAAAATGCAGGGACAAAAACAAAACAAAACAAAACAAAAACAAAAACAAAAAAACATGGAACAGAGACTGAAGGAAAGACCATTCAGAGACTGCCCCACCCAGGGATCCATCCCATCTGCAGACACCAAACCCTGACACTATTTCTGATGCTGAGAAGTACTTGCAGACAGGAGGTTGGTATTGCTGTTCTCTGAGAGGCTCTCCAAACACCTAAGACAGATGCAGATACTCACAGCCAACCTCTGGACTGACCCCTGGACTCCAATGGAACAGTTAGGGGAAGGACTGAAGGAGCTGAAGGGGATTGTAACCCTAAGAGAAGAACAATATCAAATAACCAGAACCCTCAGAGCTCCCAGGGACTAAACCACCAACCAAAGTTTACATGTGTACTGGCTGTTTTTGTGTGTCAACTTGACACAAGCTGGAGTTATCAGAAAAAGAAGCCTCCCTTGAGGAAACAAATGCCTTCATGAGATCCAGCTGTAAGGTATTTTCTCAATTTGTGATCAAGGGTGGGAGGGCCAATTGTGGATGGTGCCATCCTTGGGCTGGTAGTGCTGGGTTCTATAAGAAAGCAAGCTGAACAAGCCAAAGATAAGCAATCCAGTAAACAGCTTCCTTCCATGGCCTCTGCATCCACTCCTGCCTCCAAGTTCCTGCCCTGTGTGAGTTCCTGTCCTGACTTCCTTTGGTGATAAACAGAAATGTGGAAATGTAAGCTGAATAAGCCTTTTCCTCCCCAACTTACTTCTTGGTGATGATATTTTTGCAGGAATAGAAACCTTGACTAAGACAACATGAGTGGACCCATGGCTCTTGCTACACATGTAGCAGAGAACTACTTTGTCTTGCATTAAAGGAAGCAGAGGTGCTTGGTCCTTGTTGCCCCAGCAAAGGGGGCTGCTAGATGAATGAGGCAGGAGTGTTTGTGTGGATGAGAGAGCACCCTCTTAGAGGCAAATGAGAGGGGGCACAGTATGAGATGTATGTGAAGGGGAGGCCAGGAGGAGAACATTTGAAATGTAAATAAATAAGATAATTAAAAATAAAAAAGCTTTGTCCATGACAGATATAAATTGAGCAAAATGCATCATCGAAGTTAGAGTGGATAAAAACATAAGTAGAATATCTACATAAATAATATAAATGGATAACAATTTTAAGAATATCAATACATTCAATAATATAGATAGATCTTGCAAACATAGCAAAGTTCCCATAATGGCTGACCATTTTCTTTTACACTCCCAAGAGGCAAAGGCTTTTGGTGATGACATCCTAGGCAGCAGTTCTTTTTAGAGGGGTAATCAGTAATTGGAAAATTGCCTGAGGAGGGCTACTAGAGTGAACATTATGATATTAAGAATTCTCTGTAGTATCAAAACTGATGAAATATACAGGTTAAATGTGCCCTTTCTTTAAGAAAGCAAAATTGAAAAAGTTACAAGTTCTTTGGGTATTTTCCCAGCACGATTTGTCTGGTTGTTCAAAGGTTAAGCAGAGTTCAGAATCTACACCATAAATCAAGTTCAAGTTTTGACTATTTCTCAAACAGTAATACATTTGGAAAGTGTTGGGTTTAAAACACGCACACACACACACACACACACACACACACACACACACACAGAGATCAAACAGTATTTTAAAGTATTATCATACATTTTCTTCTGGGATGATATTTGATCTTGCAACTTCATTAAAAAAACACCTTTTTTAAATTTAAGGAAATACAGTAAAAAGTTACATGAAAAATAATTTGAAATCATAGCTACATGTGGGAACAGGAATTGGGAAAAGGGGGGAATGTGCAGGCAGAGCAAACAAAGATTCCCAGGCTTAGGATTCAGGAGAACAGCATTGAGGTGCAGCCTGTTTAGTTCATAAGCTTATCCTGACTGTTTAGTTTATAAGCTTATACCCAGTTTTCAGCCAGTGCAGTTAGGTTTCTAAGGGCAAATTGTGGGTAGGCATGTGTTGTTTAGCTGAATATGTCTCCTCTGCCCATGGCCCTATAGGTGAGGGACCAATCACCTAGGAGATTTCCATGATGACCCGGGAAGCAGCCACCACCCTGGCATCAGGCCCTTTGCATAGTTTCACCTTGTGCCTGAAGCCATCCCAGATTGTATACTATATTTGGCAGATCAGGTCTCCTTGAGGAGTAACAGAAGCCTATGGTGCTTCACTCTCCTTCCCAGTTCTTCCTCCACCAGGTTCTCTTTCACATCCCCCACAGCTATGCAAACTACCTTTCTTGTTGCTACAACAAAATGCTTGCCTAAAGAAACTAAGAGGAAATACTTTACTTTGGTCCATGGTTTGAGGGTATAGTCTACCACTGTAGGAGAAATATGGCAAAAGAACATGAGGTGATAGGAACAAGAGTTGATTTAGTCACATCGAGTCCACAGTCAAGAAGCAGAATTTCAGTGCAGGTCTCCAGCCTATGGGATGGTGCTTCCCACAGTCAGTGTGGATTTCCCTCTTAGATTAAGCCTTCTTGGGAATGCCCTAACAGACATGCTCAGAGGTGAGTATCCTAGACTATTTATAATCAAGTCAAGTTGACAATGAAGATTATATATCATAATGAACATTTTGACATTTAGTTCACACTGAACACATTTTAAACTTTGCATATAAGGTCTAACTTTAAAGAGCTTTATCCAGCTCTTTAATGGTTATTCAGAGAAATATTTAAGAAGGCTGGAGAACTGATCTGCAATTTAAGAAGTACACTAATCTTTGCATCAAAATACTTAATTCTAAAATAGATTGATATGTTCCTCCTCACTGGTAAACTTGTGGAAACCATTACTTTGATTAGAATGTACACAGATTGAGTAACTCAGGAACAAGATTCCAAGATAGAGTTTAACATAACAAAGATAAATGTTGAGTAGTGATTTTGCAAAATAATACCTGCAAAATAAAGAACTGATGGAGAAATAGGTAAAGTGCTAACTCAGGTTTTATGCCAGTCAAACTCAATTCAATGGAGAGTTCTAGAGTTTTGATCTTCTGTGAAGTTTATTTTGCTTCTCTCTCTCTCTCTCTCTCTCTCTCTCTCTCTCTCTCTCCCCTCTTTCTTTCCTTTTTTAGACCAATGATTATGTTTTCTCATCTATTAGTTTTAGATACATGCTAGCAAATGAGCAGGTAACTTGTACCTAACCCCATGAGCAAGGAAATTCTTTGAAAATGATTCAATTTTTGAGGAGTGCTGGCAGCTAAAACAGGTGGTTACTGTTAGACCTCTCAGCTTCTAGGTAAACACAGTCTTCATTTAGTAGAGAGCTACGCAACACACTGCCAACTGTCATCATCTACCATGGTCCATCTGTTGCCTACTTGGATTGTCTTCTTCATAAATATTCTGGAAATTGCTCTCTTGGGATTCTTCTAGATTTCTTTTTCTGAGTAAATTGAAAAGATGATTGGTGCTAGGGTCCATTCACTTTCTCTTCAGTTGTTCTGGGCATACAGAGCCAACTGACTCTTCCTTGTTCATTCCATTGTCCGTGTTCTATCACACTCATTCTACTAACAACACTATTGGAGACTTCAGGTTCTAAGGCTAAGTCATCATGCCTTTCTAAGATTAATTTTGTGCTTCTTGTGCATATATTTTCACAATACAAAGGAATAAAAGAGATGTCCAAACAGATCACCTATGTGTCATATATATTTTTTTCATGTTCATTGTGTACTAGCAGCTGCACCCCTTTTTGATTATCACATTCTGCTCCTGTCGGGATTATGCCTGATCTTCTTGCCCACTGATCCAGTTTTCCAGCTAGTCGTCCCAACTTATATTTCTTTTGGAAACCTTACAGCAGAAATGTTGCGTTTCTGTTAACCAAGACTACTAATCACTAAGTGTTGAAATAAAAGAAAAACAAGGCTCAAAATCCTCTAACATGCCTTTTGGAGTAACTCAACCAAGGTCACTTAAGCTTTCAGTTCTTTGTTTCCAGACCTGAACTGAGACTGGAAGACAACAGCATATAGAATGCTACCAACTCCATTGTTATGGTATAGCTTTGGTCAGAGAATTGCACTATGTTCCAAATAGAAATATAGCTTATCTATTTGAAGAATGTTATTGTTCTGGAGACTCTATGGAGAAAATGGTTTTACTTGAAACAAAATAAAACAATATTTTTATTTAAGAAGAAAAAAAAAAAAGATTCTCTCCTATAATACATTCTAATGCAACATTTCTTTCCTCCCCTCCTCCCAGAATACCTCCCACCTCCTCTTGACCCGAGATATACTGCTCCTCATTGTTCTTTAGAAAAGAAGCAAGCCTCCTTATGATCAATTGAACAATGCATAAAAGATGCAATAAAAATAGGCACAAACCCTTATATAAAGATTGAATGAAGCAACCAAGTAGGAGGAAAATGGGCTCATGAGCAGGCAAAAGAGTCACACCCCACTCCCACTGTTATGAGTCCACAGAATCAACTAAGCAGGGTTCATAGAGGTCACAGAGACTGAAATGGCAACTAGAGAGCCTGCATGCGTCTGCACTTGGCCCTTTGCACACATGTGTTGGCTATTTAGGTTGGGGATTTTCCTGGACTCATAATATTTTAAATTTGTATTCACCTTCTTACATTTAGTCCTATTTTTACTTTATTATAATTTTGAGAAAATACCCTGTTATTTTCTTTTAAAAAATATTTTACTCCTTTCTACTGTAATATTCTTCTTTATTTTTCTTCTGTCTCATTTACTTAGCTTGTCTTCTTTTTTATGTCATATGATGAATGCTATTAAAGGGGAAATGAACAAGGAGATGTATTCAGTTCAGTTCCTGGAGAGGGAAGCTGGTGACACAGGGAAAAACAAATCAATAAAATAGATAACAAGGTTAGCAACATAAGTTACAAAGACATGTGTAAAGAAATAAAATTTAACAAATAAGAAGCAATTAAAAAGAAAAACAGATTTTGTTTATTTTCCCCATATTTATTCATAGCTAGTATATGTGCAATCTTGCAGCAATTATGGAAATGAGTGTGGAGTTCCCAAAAAATGTTAGGAACATGTCTGCTAAATGATAGCACTCTTGAGCATTTACCCAAAGGATCCTACACACTACTTTAAAGATACTTGTCCATCCATGTTCATTGGTGCTATATTCAGAATAGGCAAGAAATGGAAAAAACCTAATGCGCATTAATTGATAAATAACACTAATTTTATAGGGAAAACTACCTGGTACTTTAGAAGCTTTATACATATGCATACCTCCTCCCAATACACATAAATGGCATTATCCTATCCCAGGGTAAGACAACACTGGCTAACACATAAAAGTTAGGTGCCTGGAACGAATTACTTTTTCTTATAGTTTTTTGACCAGTGAATTCTCACAGACCCTCAAACATTGTAGGAGTGCTAATGGTTATGGTTTACATCTTGGTGTTAAGATTTTGTAGCTGAAGCTATCCCAAATGCTTGAGTCATAACCATGAAGAAATAAGGTAGGTACCCACCTGTAAGATTCATAACTACCTGCTTGTTTTCAAAGAGTGAAATGTTATGTGTACCCTATCAAAGAAGTAATAATCTTACCCAACTGTAAACTCTTCAAGTTACAATAATATCTGGGTTGGCAAGAAGTATTCACTGTTGCAACATTGGAAACAACATCGTGCAAGTGACCTACCACACTCTGATTAAATTTAAAGTTATACAAATGGAATCCATACCTGGAACCATTGTGTAGGCCAAGAACTTGAAGCTAGATAGGTCATAAGCCCTAAGGAAGAACTTACTAGGTTTATTCTGCTAAATATGCATGGTATTCAGCTGAGTCCTTATGAGTAATTCTTATACTCATAGGTTAACACATCTATCAACCTTCAACAGAGACACTTATATTTGTCATGATGATTAACACCAAGACCCACAAACAGTCCAGAGCAGAGAATAAGAGACTAGAGAATATCCAGTCCTAAATAGGATACTTATTTATTGCCACAGACATCATTATGGAAGAGGGGCTAGAAATGCTACAGAGGTGGTAGAGGATGGCAAGGAAGTGCTGTATTTGGAAGACATTGGACAGCTTACAGATGAACTCAGTGCATGTCACAGTATGTATTAATCATTTGCAAGCTCAACTTAGACAAATCCCAACTTATAGATTTGGAGTAGGCATAAAGTCCCACTTCTAACCAAAGGGCTATTGGCAGCTAATTTTCTGGGAAAAAGAAAGTCAGTTTTCTTTAAAAGTATACCCCCTGTTAGATTGAAACCAGTTCAGTGAAAAGCCAAACATCCAAAAATATATAATCAGCATGAGTTGGACTTGATTTGTTAAAAAATAAAATAGAAAATGTTGACAAGTTGCATAGATATGGAAAGAAATGGATCTAGAAGTAATTGGGGGATGGAGCAATATCATAAGAACACACTGTCTGAAGTTCTCAAAGAACAAAAGAAAAGAAAGAAAGAAGAGAAAAAATGAAAAAATGGTGGGAACTGAATACTCAGTTAACTAACTAAAAGCAAAGTAAAAAAATCATCATGACTTTAAAAGCGGAGGAAGGAATGTTAAGGATAGACAATGTAGCTGAGGAAATACTGTACTTATATAACGAATAATCCAGAAGAAATTCATTTCCCAGTGCATGTTTTTGGCACCTTTGTCAAAATCTAGGTATACATAGATGTGTAAGTTTATTTCTGGTTTCTTTATTCTACTGCATTGGTCTACCTGTTAGTATTTTTGCCATTACTATGAGTGTTTGTCAGTATAACTGCAGAACAATTTGAGGTCAGGTAATGTGGTATCTCCAGCTGTGTTCTTTCTGCTTAAGATTGCTCTGCTAATGCCACATAGATCAATGCCTTACACAACCATCATCAAAGATGCTGTGTTGCAGTAGATGGAAATTAATACAGAGACTTACAGCCAGACAATGTGCTAAAAATGAGAGATTTGGGGGCCCTCAGTACTTAGCAGAGGTCTTCACCAAACCCTTCCCATGAGAGCTCCAGGAGCTATGAGGAAAAGGAGGCTCAATGATTATAAGAGCAAGAGGGGATATATGACACCAAGGAAAGACTGTCTTCCAGAAACAGCAGGATTGATGCACATGAGAACTCATGGAGTCTGTGACATCACAAAAAAGCATCTACACTGGTCCAAGCCAGATGGGGTCACTGGAGGAAAATGGACATGATCTCCCATCGCCAACCAAGAAGCTATCTCCAATCAACATCCACTTGTGAATGAACAATAATTTTTCACCAATGGAGTCTCACCATGCATATTTTCAACACTTAGGGGCAGGTTCCATACATACTCAGTAGTAGACGGCCAACACAAACACACTCGCTGGAATTTTTGCCTATGCTTTGTCTCATATTGCTTTGTTTGGGCTTTTTTTTTTTTTAACTAGTATATTATGGTAGTATGTTATGATTTCTGATTTTATGTTTTTATGGGTTTGTGTGTGTGTGTGTGTGTGAGAGAGAGAGAGAGAGAGAGAAAGAGAGAGAGAGAGAAAACGCATTGTGTGTGGGGTATTTGTACTGTTTCTTTCTTTGTATTTGTTTTAAATTATTTTTCATTGTTTGTTCACCTGTTTGTCTTCTAAATAATAGAGAAAGGGCATGAAGTTAGGAGGGTGGGAGATGAGGAAGATTGGAAGGAGTTAGGGGAGGGGAAATTATGATCAGAATAATATAAAATTATGTCTTCTGCAAGTAGTGACAGTTTGACTTTTTCCTTTCCTAGTTTTTCTTTTAAATCTCTGCTCTAGCTAGATGTAGTGATGACAAAACTGAGTATCTACTTATGGAGGTATTAAACCAACTATTTCTACTTTCACAAAAGTCATTTAAATGTAGATGGAAGACTTTTGTTTCTAGTGTAAAATGCTAAAGCTTCTGGAAGAAAACATGAGGAATATCTTTCAAGGTACAGATATATGGGAATAGATTAAAATATTTTAAACAGTTTAAAAACAAGACTCCAATAGCACAGAAAATAGTCCTTAAAATTAACTAATGGTATATGTGATGGTTTGAATATGCTTGGCCCAGAGAGTGGCACTATTTCAGGTGTGGTCTTGTTGGAGTAGGTGTGGCCTTGTTGAAGTAGGTGTGTCACTGTAGGCGTGGACTTGAAAACCCTACACATAGCTGCCTGGAAATGAATATCCTTTTTTTGTTTGTTTGTTTTTTGCTTTTGTTTTGCTGTTTTGTTTTTGTTTTTTAATCATCAACTAAGATTTATTAAGGCTAAAGAGTGCAGAATCATGAAGAGATTAACACATATTCCCGGGGAAATTTATTTAATATTACATTCCCCAGGTTCTTTTTTTCTTAGAAAATACATTCAAACCCCTAGAATAATATTCCTTTGCAGCCTGACAATTTGACAATTCAGAAGTCTAAGAAAATACAAACTGGCATAGAAGTTGACATGTGTAAGGAACTACTTCATATATACTCACATGTAGTTTGTTGAGGCTGAGCAATAGCAATCATTTTTAAATGGAATTATGGCTTGCTTCAGCATTAAATGGCTGAGGGAGAGAGCATGCAGCATGACAATGTGGGAAGATAGCCACTGATCTTGTGCTGGGGATCCTGCTTAATTCTATGATGTTACCATCACTCCTCAAGAAACACATGACTGTTCAGCTTTTACGCTTTTCTATATTGAAAACTGGAAATAGGCCCTAGTATTCTATCACAGATTCTTCCAATTCTGCTTGCAGTCTTCAGATGGAGATGTAGAACTCTCAGCTCTGCCTGCACCATGCCTGCCTGGATGCTGCCATGTTTCAACCTTAATGATACTGGACTGAATCTCTGAACCTGAAAGCCAGCCCCAATTAAATGTTGTTTTTTGTAAGATTTGCCTTGGTCATGGTGTCTGTTCTCAGCAGTAAAACTCTAACAAAGATAGTATGATATGAAATTAAATTTCTTCACATAAGAAATGTTCACAGAAGAAACTATGAGCAGAGCAAATAGCATTAGAGTAGGAGAAATCTTTGCTAGCTATGCTTCATAGCATGGGCTAATATCTAAAATTTATAAAGAATTTCAAAAATTAAACATACACACCAAACAAAAAGGTACAATCAACAAATAGGCTAATGAAACAAACAAATGATAGTATAAGAAAGAAACACAAACAAAGATAAATATTTTTAATACTTTTCAACATTCCATGTCAGCAGACAAACATGATTTGACCTAATTTTGGGATACAACCTCACCAGTCAGAATGGCTGTGACCAAGAGCTCTAACAACAAATGCTTGGGAAGATATGGGGAAAGGAGTCCTACTCCAGCCACTGCTGCCAAAACTCCAAAGATACTAGGGCCATTTTAGAAACCAAGATGGAGGTCCCTAGAACAATTACAAATAAAACAACCATATGACCCAGTCATAGCAGCTCTGAGCATATGCATTTAGGAATCTTTATATTGCTCAGATATTTTATACATACATACACACATACATACATACATATAAATTTTAGTTGTGTAAATGTGTGGATGTAGGTTTATCATCTCTCTGTAGGTGTGTGCTCATGAGTGCAGTGCAAGGTGGCATCAAAAGAAGGTGTCAGATATTCTAGAATTAGAGTTACAGGTGGTTTTGAGTTGCCTAACATACGTGTTAGGAATTGATCCTGGGTCCTCTGATAGAGAAGTGCATGCATTTAACTACTGATCCATCTCTTTTGCCCCATACAGAAGAGATATATTCATACTATGTTTGTTGCTGCTTTGTTTATGTTAGCAAGGAAATACAAACAACCCAATAACAAATGAGCAGATAATGAAAATATGGAACATTTATGAAACGAAATTTTATTCATCTGTAAGGAAAAATGAAATTACAAAAATTGAAGTAAAATTTATTTAGTCAGAAATTATCATGTTAAGCTAGGTGACCCAAATTCAGAAGGAGCAACCTCATTTGTGGATCCTAGATTGGTAGTGGTGGTGGGTGGTGGTGGTGGTGGTGGTGGCAGTGGTGTGTGTGTATAATTATGCGTTCAGACCAAACGAGGCTTAAAGGAATGTCAAGAAAAGGGGGAAGGGCTGATGTGAAAGGACACATATGAAATAAGAAGCTGTGGGTGGGGGATGGGTGGTTAAGAGGAAAGAAGGGGGAGAGAAGAGGAATAATGTTCACTTGGATTATAGCAGCAGAAGTTCAGAACATCATGACGAATTTCAGACTTTATTCAGTTTATGGACCCAGAATCCCTTTGCGTGAGAGATATTATTGTTGGAAACCAATAGAGCTGACTCTCCCTGAGAAAATAGTGTGTCAGTGCCAGTATTATACACCTTGAGAGACTGAAGAGAATGGCTCCAGCACAAGAACTAAAAAAATTGCAGACATGCTGGTTCTCACCACATCTCCATTTCACTTACCTCTTAGGCTTATACAGAAGATGTATAAGTCTTAGAGAATGGCAGTTGATTATTGTAAGGTTAATCAAGTGGTGATTCTTATTCCAGCTGATGTGTTTGATACGCTTTTCTTCTTCAAGAAGCTTAATACATCTTTTCGTATTTGATATACAGCTATTGATCTAGCTGTTTTTTTTTTTTTTTCTTCATACTTGCCTATAAGGTCTATCAGAAGCAATTTACTTTCATCAAGGCCAGCAATCCAACTTCACTTTCTTATATTGGGCCATATTAATGCTCTAACCTTATTCCATTATGTTGTTCTCAGGAATCTTAACTACCTGGCTCTTTAGAAAGCATTATACTGCTCCATTATATTGGTGACTTTATGCTAATTGGACTGAGTGAGAAACAGGTAGCTGTCATGGCAAATTTAGTAAAGCATTGACACATCACAGTATGAGAAATAATTCCTATCTAAATTCAAGAGCCTTCCAGTTCAATAAAATTATGTGGAGCACAGTAATGTTGTCCATACATAAATATTGCTTATAAGATAAAAGATAAGCTACTGTATCTGACATCTCCTCTTACAAAGGAGGAAAACATAATTCTTAAAAAGCATATTTACAGTTTTCTTCTTTTTTTGTTTTTCATACTTTATTATTTACATTTCAAATGCTTCCCCCTTTCCAGATCTCCCCTTTGGAACCTTCCCATTTCCTCCCCCCTCCCCCTGCCACTATAGGGGTATTCTCCCACCCACCCACCTACCCACTCTCGTGTCTTCCCTCCTTGGCATTCTCCTATACTGGGGGATTTAACACCCTCAGGCCCAAGGGTCTCTCCTCCCCATGATGGTTAACAAGACCTTTCACTGCTGTATATGTGGCCAGCATGATGGATCCCTCCATGTGTATTCTTCGGTTGGTGGATCAGTCTCCAGGAATATCGGGGGGTCAGACCAGTTGCCACTGTTGCTGCCTCCCTGGGGCTGCAAACTCCCTCAGCTCCTTCAGTCCCTTCTCCAGGTCCTCCATCTGGGACCTCACACTCAGCCCTACTGTTGCTGCGAAGTGACTCTTGGGTATTTCGAACTTTTGGGTTAATAATCACTTAACAGTAAGTACATACCATGTTCATTCTTTGGTGACTGCGTTACCTCGCTCAGGATGATATTTTCAAGTTCCATTCATTTGTCTGCGAATTTCATGAAAATATTGTTTTTAATAGCTGAGTAGTGTTCCATTGTGTAAATGTACCACATTTTCTGTATACATTCCTTTGTTGAGGGACATCTGGGTTGTTTCTAGCTTCTGGCTTTAATAAATATGGCTGCTATGAAAATAGTGGAGCCTGTGTCTTTACTACATATTGGAGCATCTTCTGGGTATATGCCCAGGAGTGAAATAGCTGGGTCCTCAGGTAGTATTATGTTCATTTTTCTGAGGGTCCGCCAAACTGATTTCCAGAGAGGTTGTATTGGCTTGCATTCCCACCAGCAATGGAGGAGTGTTCCTATTTCTCCACATCCTTGCCAATATCTGCTGTCACCTGAGTTTTTGATCTTAGCCATTCTGACTGGCATGAGGTGAAATCTCAGGGTTGTTTTGATTTGCATTTCCCTGATGACTAAGGATGTTGAGCATTTCTTTAGGTACTTCTTGGCCATTCGAGTTTCCTCAGTTGAGAATTCTCTGTTTAGCTCTCTTCCCCATTTTTTGATAGGGTTATTTGGATCTTTGAAGTCTAGCTACTTGAGTTCTTTGTATACATTGTATATTAGCCCTGTATCGGATGTAGGATTGGTAAAGATCTTTTCCCAATCTGCAAGTTGCCATTTTGTCCTATTTACAGTGTCCTTTGCCTTACAGAAGCTTTGTAATTTTATGAGGTCCCATCTGTCGATTCTTGATCTTAGAGCACAAGCCATTGGTGTTCTGTCCAGGAACATTCCCCCTGTGCCCATGTGTTCAAGACTTTTCCCCACTTTCTCTTCTATTAAATTCAGTGTATCTGGTTTTATGTGGAGGTCCTTGATCCACTTGGACTTGAGCTTTGTACAGGGAGATAGGAATGGATCAATTTGCAGTCTTCTACATGTAGACCACTAGTTGAACCAGCACCATTTGTTGAAGATGCTGTCTTTTTTCCACTGGATGGTTTTAGCTCCTTTGTCAAAGATCACGTGACCATACATGTGTGGGTTCATTTCTGGGTCTTCAATTCTACTCCATTGATCTCCCTGCCTGTCACTCTACCAATACCATGCAGTTTTTTTTTTCACTACTGCTCTGTAGTACAGCTTAAGGTCAGGGAGGCTGATTCCCCCAGAAGTCCTTTTATTGTTGAGAATAGTTTCGGCTATCCTGGGTTTTTTGTTATTACATATGAATTGGAGAACTGGTCTTTCTAAGTCTATGAAGAATTGAGTTGGGATTTTGATGGGGATTGCATTGAATCTGTAGATTGCTTTCGGCAGGATGGCCATTTTAACTATATTAATCCTGCCAATCCATGAGCATGCGGGATCTTTCCATCTTCTGAGTTCTTCTTCAATTTCTTTCTTCAGAGACTTGAAGTTCTTTTCATATAGATCTTTCACTTGTTTGGTTAGAGTCACACCAAGATATTTTATATTGTTTGTGACAATTGTGAAGGATGTCATTTCCCTAATTTCTTTCTCAGACTTATCTTTCAAGTATAGGAAGGCTACTGATTTGCTTGAGTTAATTTGGTATCTGGCCACTTTGCTGAAAGTGTTTATCAGCTGTAGCAGATCTCTGGTGGA
The DNA here is from genome assembly GCA_019843965.1 of Rhynchomys soricoides. Classification (NCBI taxonomy): domain Eukaryota; kingdom Metazoa; phylum Chordata; class Mammalia; order Rodentia; family Muridae; genus Rhynchomys; species Rhynchomys soricoides. The sequence goes on from JADRCH010000140.1 coordinate 1,151,153, forward strand.
GTTTTTCGGGTCACTTAAGTATACCATCATATCATCTGCAAATAGTGAAATTTTGATTTATTTCTTTCCAATTTGTATCCCTTTGACCTTCTTTTGTTGTCTGATTGCTTTAGCTAGAACTTCAATTACTATATTGAATAGATAGGGAGAGAGAGGGCAGCCTTGTCTAGTCCCTGATTTTAGTGAGATTGCTTTGAGTTTCTCTCCATTTAGTTTAACGTTGGCTACTGGTTTGCTGTATATTGCTTTTACTATGTTTAAGTATGCTCCTTGAATTCCTGATCTTTCCAAGACTTTTATCATGAAGGGATGTTAAACTTTGTCAAATGCTTTTTCAGCATTTAATGAAATGACCACAAGTTTCTTTTTCTTTGAGTTTGTTTATGTAGTGGATTACATTGATAGATTGCTGGAGAAATGAACCCTCCCTGCATCCCTGGGATGAAGCAAATTTGATCATGGTGAATGATTGTTTTGGTTCTTGGATTTTGTTTGCAAGAATTTTATTGAGTATTTTTGCATCGATATTCATACAGGTCTGAAGTTTTCTTTTATTGTTTAGTCTTTGTGGGGTTTTGGTATCAGTGTAACTGTGGCCTCATAGAATGAATTGGGTATTGTTCCTTCCGTTTCTATTTTGTGGAATAGATTGAAGAGTATTAGTATTAGGTCTTCTTTGAAGGTCTGATAGAAATCTGCACTGAACCCATCTGGTTCTGGGCTTTTTTTGGTTGGGAGACTTCTAATGATTGCTTCTATTTCTTTAGGGTTTATGGAACTGTTTAGATGGTTTATCTGAGCCTGATTTATCTTTGGTAATTGGTATCTGTCTAGAAAGTTGTCCATTTCCTCCAGATTTTCCAATTTTATTGCGTATAGGCTTTTGTAGTAGGATCTGATGATTTTTTTAATTTCCTCAGAATCTATTGTTATATCTCCATTTCTAATTTTCTTAATTTGCATACTATCTCTGTGCCCTCTGGTTAGTCTGGCTAAGGGTTCATCTATCTTGTTGATTTTCTCAAAGAACCAGCTCCTGGTTTTGTTGATTCTTTGTATAGTTCTTTCAGTTTCTAAATGGTTGATTTCAGCCCTGAGTTTAATTATTTCCTGCCATCTACTCCTTTTGGGTGTATTTGATTCTTTTTGTTCTAGAGCTTTCAGATGTGCTATTAAGCTACTAGGGTATGTTCTCTCCAATTTCTTTATAGCACTCAGAGCTATGAGTTTTCCTCTTAACACTGCTTTCATTGTGTCCCATAGGTTTGGGTATGTTGTACTTTCATTTTCATTAAATTCTAGGAAGTCTCTTATTTCTTTCTTTATTTCTTCCTTGACCAAGTTATCATTGAGGAGAGCATTGTTCAGCTTCCATGTTTATGTGGGCTTTCTGTTGTTGTTGTTGCCATTGAAGACCAGCCTTAATCGGTAGTGATCTGATAGGAGGCATGGGATTATTTCAGTCTTCTTATATCTGTTGAGGTTTGTTTTGTGACCAATAATATGATCAATTTTGGAGAAGATACCATGAGGTGATGAGAAGAAGGTATATTCTTTTGATGTAGGATGAAATGTTCTATAGTTATCTGTTAAACCCATTTGGTTCATAGCATCTGTTAGTTTCACTGTGTCTCTGTTTAGTTTATGTTTCCAAGATCTGTTCATTGTTGATAGTGGGGTGTTGAAGTCTTCCACTATTATTGTGTGAAGTGCAATGTGTGCTTTGAGCTTTAGTAAAGTTTCTTTTATGAATGTGAGAGCTCTTGCATTTGGGGCATAGATGTTCAGAATTGAGAGTTCTTCTTTGTAGATTTTTCCTTTGATGAGTATGAAGTGTCCTTCCTCATCCTTTTTTGATGACTTTTGGTTGAAAGTCAATTTTATCTGATATTAGAATGGCTACTCCAACCTGTTTCTTGGGGCCATTTGCCTGGAAAATTGTTTTCCAGCCCTTTATTCTGAGGTAGTGTTTGTCTTTAACATGGAAATGTGTTTCCTGGATGCAGTAAAGTGCTGGGTCCTGTTTATGGATCCATTCTTTCAGTCTATGTCTTTTTATTGGGGAATTGAGACCAGTGATATTAAGAGATGTTAAAGAATAGTGATTGCTGTTTCCTTTTTTTTTTCAATGTTGTATATATGTTTGTTTGGCTATCTTCTTTCGAGTTTGTTGAAAGATTACTTTCTTGCTTTTTCTTGGGTGTAGTTCCCTCCTTGAGTTGGCTTTTTCCATGTATTGTTCTTTGTAGGACTGGGTTTATGGAAACATACTGTGCAAATTTGGATTTGTCACAGAATATTTTGGTTTTACCATCTATGATTATTGAGTGTTTTGCTGGGTATAGCAGCCTGGGCTGGCATTTGTGTTCTCTTTGAGTCTGTATGAGATCTGCCCAGGATCTTCTAGCTTTCATAGTCTCTAGTGAGAAGTCTTGTGTAATTCTGCTTTTAATATTCCTTTCTTGTTTTTTATATTTGGTGTTTTGACTATAATGTGATGGGAAGAATTTCTTTTCTGGTCCAATCTATTTAGGCTTCTTATATATTTATGTTCATCTCTTTCTTTAGGTTAGGGAAGTTTTCTTCTATAATTTTGTTGAACATATTTACTGGTCCTTTAAGTTGGGAAACTTTACTTTCTTCTATACCTATTATCCTCAGGTTCTGTCTTCTCATTGTATCCTGGATATCTTGGATGTTTTGGGTTAGGAACTTTGTATTCTTTGACTTTTGTGTCTATGTTTTCTATGGCATCTTCTGCACCTGAGATTTTGTCTTCCATCTCTTGTATTCTGTTGGTGATGCTTGCATCTATTGCTCCTGATTTATTTCCTTGGTTCTATAACTCCAGGGTTGTCTCCCTTTGTGATTTCTTTATTGTTTATATTTCTGTTTTTAATTCCTGAATGGTTTTGTTCATTTGTTTGATTGTGTTTTCCTGTAATTCTGCCTGTTTGATTGTGTTTTCTTGTAATTCTTTAAAGGATTTTTGTGTGTCCTCTTTAAGGGTTTCCAGGTGTTTACCTGTGTTCTCTTGTATTTCTTTAAGGGAGTTATTTATTTCCTTCTTACAATCTTCTCTCATCCTCTTGAGATGTGATTTTAAGTCTGAGTATTCCTTTTCTGGTGTGTTGGGATATCCAAGTCTGTCTGTGATGGGAAAGCTGTGTTCAGATGAAGCCAAGTATTCTTGGTTTCTGTTCCTTGTGTTCTTGCTCTTGCCTTTCACCATCTGCTTATCTCTGGTGTTAGCTGGTCTTACTCTGACTGTGGCTTGTCTTTCCTGCAAGCCTAGGTGTCAATACTCCTTGGAGCCTAGTTCTTTTTGAGAGGAATTTGGGTTTGGAGAGTTGTGGTGCAGGGTCAACTCTGGGGTACAAACAGAAACATGAAGGATCTAATTCCCAGCTGACCATTGTTTCCTGTGTCCAGATGGCTCTGCTAGGGTCCCTCTTCATCCAGTGAATTTGAAAAGAAGTGGTGGTCTTACCCGTGCTTAAAGGTGTGTCAGCACTCCTGGTATACCAACTCTCTCTTGGCATTGTTTGAGTATGGGGCCCTGTGTCACAGGATCTGCTCTACAGCCACCAAAAGAAATCAGATCCCTCTTCCTCAGTCCCTGTGACCTGGGAGTTCCAGGTGGGACCCTCTGATCAGTCAGTCTTGTCCCCACTCCTGGGAGGCTAGCTTTCTCCTGGCACTATTTTGTTATTGAGCCCTGGTGGCCTAGGCAGAGGACCCCTGCCACAGATGTAAACCGGAAGTCTCCTACCGCCTGGCTGATCTTTAGTCCCTGTGTCTGGAGCCTTCCTCTTGCTGGCTTTTCCACACATGTGGGCAGCTCATTTTCTCTCTGCATTGTTTGGTTATGGATCCCTGGTGGCCCAGGCAAAGTTCTCTTCCACAGTTAGAAACTGGCAGGCTCTTACCTCCCAGCTGTTCCTCACTCCCTGTGTCTCGATCTCTCCTCTTGCTGGCTTCTCCACACAAGTGGGTGGCTCGCTTTCTCCTGGTGCTGTTTGGCTATGGAGCCCTGTTGGCCCAGGCAGAGTGTCCAGCCACAGGTGGAAACCGGCAGGCTCTTTTACAGTTTTCAAGAAAGCACATTCATCACATGGGTACATTTTACCAAATGAACTGTGAATTATGTGAATGGGTACCTGATTCACAGAAAAAAATGTAAAACATTCTACTTCTGATTGGGGCCTACATGATGAGAAGTTTCTTCAATATATGTAGCCTGCTGTGCAGTCTGTTCTATCATATATAACATATGATACTATAGTCCTAATTTTTCATGAGATGTCAATAGTAAAGTTACTGTATTGAGCCTTTGTCACACCCATACAGTCATATGGAGTACTTTAGAATTCTTGTGCAAAGTCCTTTAGTCATCTGAAAAGAACTTCCCTAATTTAACAAACATGGTTCTAGGTCTGCTACTGTGCTTCAGTGGAAATTAATTGCTTGACAAGCCCTTCAATCCTGAATAGCACATTGGTATGAACTGGGTGTTATTGAACCCACCATACCAAAAACCTGGATGTGCATCTTACACTTGTCATAGACTATCTCTTGCTAAGCATGCATTCAAAGAAAAATGTCAAAACGTGAAGTTATATACAAATTCACCAATGGTATGATTGATTTTAGAGACTTGAAAGGACTGTGGCTGCAAAATTGATGAGAGAAACAAATGGGAAAGGGATTATTTGGACATAAATCTCTAGATGGAAAAGAACAGAAAGATACTTGTGTGACGTGTGACTATCCGTCAGAAAGTTACATCATCTCAGTAGAGTAGAACTTTCAGAATCAAGCATTAATGCTGACCTATTCTATGGGCAGAAATCAACCTCTGTCCTTGTCATACCTATCATTCCCAAATGCATCCCCACAAACACAGCAGTAATGGTGACAGAGGTGGAGGCTACACATGGGATCAACAACATGGACTTGCATTCACCTAACCTGATGAGCTATGGATGTTTTTCAGTGATAAATTTGACAGCAGCACAAAGTACAATGTGGCACTGTGTTTGGTACCATGCTCTTGAAACAACACATTATCTGACCTCAAATTATACTGCAGGACTACAGTAAGATGTACAACACAGTACTGGAATAAAACAGATATGTATATAAATTGAACAGAGTAGAGGACCTCGCAATAAACTTTCACAGTTACTACCACCAACTTTTCAGTAATGATTGAAAGGTATATTGGAAAAAGCCGTTGTAACAACTTGTGCTGGGAAGAAAGAGTTGCCAGTAGAAGAATAAATCTGTGTCCAAAGTTCTCATTCATCAAAAGCTCAGTTCAAAATTGACCATGGATCTTAATGTTAAGACATAAAACTTTGAAACTTAACAGTTTTCCTAATGATAAAAATACAAGTGAAACATTTCATAATGCAGACATAGATGCAGAAAGCCTTCTAAAGCAGAGGCAATAATACAAAGAATTGACATATAAGATTATATAAAATTGGAAAGCTACATGTATAAGAAGATACTAATCAGAATGAATAAATTGCCTTCAGAATTGGAAAGTCATTACTGACAACATATCATTAAGAGATTAATATCCAGAGTATATAAATGATGGTAAATATCAATAAAACAGAAAACCAAGGCATGTAGTTGATAAATGGACTAATGAATTGAAATTATAGTTCTCACAGAAAGAAGAACAAATGGAAAATAAATATTTGAAAATAGCATCAGCATTGTTAGCAATGAAGTAAGAATAAATTAAGACTACTTCAAGATGCTCTTTCATCCCAGTCAGAATTGTCATCACCAAGAAATGAAATGGCAACAGGTACAGGTGAGGATTCAGGAAGAGAAAAGCTGTATATGCTGCTGATGGGAATGTGACTGCTACATCCGTTGTGAAAACCTGTGTGGAGCTTCATCAGAAATCTAAAGATATATCTACCAAGACCCTGACATAAGATTTTCTGAGTGACACTAAGTCAATCTGTTACTCAGCTTCGCACTCTCATGTTTATTGTTGCTCTACTTAAAATAGCTATGAAAGCAAACTAATCCATATGTTCATCAACACATGAGTGGATAAAGAAAATGTACACACAATGCTATTATACTCAGCTGTGTGGAAAACAAAACCATGAAGCACAGAAAAATGGTTACATTGTGTTAAGAAAAATAGCAAGACTAAGAGGGGTGACATATTTTTTTATCTTACCTGTGTTCTAATTTTTATAAGGAAATATTAAAAGAAGGTACAGAAGAAAATGAATAATAAAAACTATGGCATGAAAGAATGTGGGGTACGAAGTGGTTGAAGAGATAGAGCCAGCAAGATGTGGTCAAGGGATTAAGAGAAGAATAAGACGAGGCAGTGGAAATGAATAAAAAAAATGGATATATAAAAATGTTATGATGAAACCCATGGCATTCCATATTAGCTTACAAAAAATATTATTACCAACAAAAACGTCAATATAAGTTATTAAAATCATATAAAGAATAAACAAAAATAGTATAATATTGACCAAAGGTAAATTATTGTTAGAACACTTAAACTGGAGGGTGGACAGGGGTAGGGGATAAAATCAGGAGTGTGAAAAATAAAAAAATAAAAAATGTAAAAAGAAATTGTTAATATTGTAATGGTTGAAGGAGTCATTTGTAGAATATAAAGTAAGACATGTTCCTTTCATTGTAGTTTTTCCAAAACACTTTCCTTTTATTATTAAACTTTTAGTTTAGTATACAAATTGATAAGTAGAACTGGAAATAAAAATATTTTCTGCAACAATGGATTTTATACTCATAAAATTTTATTATGAGACTATGTGTTCTACATCTATATTTGTATCTATGTATGAAAGAAGTTATCCTTCAGCCTAGAATTGCATATCAATCTTTTCAAATTCACTTCAATTCATTTTATTATGATTGAGTGCAAATCAGTACAACTAAATGATTAGACAGGAAATAAAAAGATGTCAAATGGGCTATTACTTTTAAGAAGTTATCATCTTGTAAGAAGTGTAAAAATACATAAATATAAATGTGAATATATTTGCAACAATATAAAAGGTATTTATGAAGCTATAATGAAAGAGAAATAATAGTAACTGAGAGTGTTATTAAATACTTGAGTGAAGAGGAAGCACTTAAAATATGTCCTGAAGGGTGACTGATAAATATCAAGCTCTCAGTAAATATTACCAGTAATAGCAGTGAGGCTTTTTCCCTAATAAATATCTAGCTGAATACAAATGTGAAAGTAGCATTTGTTGATTACCATCCTTTTGAATACTTAATCACCCTTTAGTTAAGACAATATCAGTGTGAAGAATCTTATCTTTCAAATAAAGGAGAGAGGAGGAAGAAAGGAAGGAAAGAAATTGAGTTTCAAGCAGATGAGAATAATTGTTTCAGTTCATATGATTTGTATATTGAAAACAATGGATTTGAACATATGGTTGCTTGGAACTGCATAGATACACTAAGAACTTGAAGAAAGAGAAGAGAGATGTGAGACAGGAGAGATGTGAGCAGGCATAAGCTAGGACAGGGGTGACCTCTTCACACTTTAATGTAGAATGAACAGTTCTTTTAAATGTTCTATTTTTCTTTTTAATCTCAAGGTTTACATATATAAATTTATATTTGTACTTAGATATAGTGGTTTGATTTCAAGGATCGAGGAGGTCATTGTGTTTTGATGATAGCCCGATTTTGCATTTTACTTAGTCACCAAAATTAAAATGAAATGAAAAGAAAAAATAAAAAAGGAAGAAATCTTGAAATCTGTACGTAAATAGATGAGAAAAAATAATCATTCTGAGTGAGGGATTTAAGATATAGAAAGACAAATGAGGTACGTAATTTGCTTCTTTGTGAATACTAGCTGTTACATCAATGATAGCAAGGTACAGAAGATCACAGAAGGTAGGTATAAAGAGAGGAAATAGGGACACACATAGATATCATTAGGAAAGGGAAATAAAATAGATAATTATGAATTTGTGGAGAGACCAGGAACAGGAATAAGTGGGGGAAGGACAACTCAAAAGAAGATGCGAGAGGGAATACAGAGAGAAACAGCTAAAGTTAAAGAGCCATTTGATGGATAGTATGGAAAGCTTATAGACTGTTCCCAAGACTATAGGTTGCTCTCTACAAACTGACAAGAAGTCCCCATTGCTGAAGGCAATACCTATGCACGGAGAAGTCTAGCTGGTGCTTACAGAGCCTTCACCCATACATTCTATCACCTTTGATACCAGAAAGGAACTTTATATGCTACCAATCCAAAGCAAACAAGTGAGCCACAAACCTTTTATCTACAATGGTACACTACCTGCAATTTATGTTAGATCAATGGTGGCATAAAGCTTTTATGGGTAGCCTCTAACTAACTTATCTGACCAAAGGTCCACACTATGAGCTGGAACCCATACCCATCAATGCTCAGGTGATCAAGAACCTGAGACTAGATAGCCTAGGGACCTAGGGTAAACCAAATACTTCTGTTCTAAACACCAGTAACAAAAAAGTAGCGATAAAATGACTCCCAATGACATTCTGCTATACTGGTAGATCAATGTCTATCTCAGCCATCATCAGACAAGTTTTCTATTTCAGCAGATGGGAACAAATATAGAGACCTACAGCCAGACATTGTGCAGAGTGTGAAACCTTGGAATACTCAGCCCTAAATGGGATTTATCTATCAAATCCCTGTCCTAATGACTCAGGGAACCCTGAAGAAGAGGAGGCCAAGAAGTGTAAGAGTCAAAGGGGATGGAATATAGCAAGAAAACAAGGTCCTCTAAAAAAAAAAAAAAATTGCACAAAGCTCATGTGAACTCACAGGGACTGAGGACAGAGAAAGCATGCAGAGTCTGCACCAGGTTCTGTGCATATTAGGCTCATAGTTTAATATCTTATGTTATTCCTGAGTGTGCAAATGAGAGGATCTCTGATCTTTTGCTTCTCTTGGCCTCTTTTCTTTCTTTTGCTTTTGTCTTATCCAACTTTGATGTGTTAGCTTTGCTTTATCTTATTTATTTTATTATTATTTATGAGAAGCCTGTTTGTTTTCTAATGAGAGCCAGAATGGGAGTAGATCTGGATGGGACAGGATATGGGGAGGAGCTCGGAGGAGTAGAGGAAGGGTAAACCCCAACCAGGTTATATTATGTGAGAAAATATATTTTTCAATACAAGAAAATAGTATTTTAAACCAATCAGGCTTGTAATCAATTCAATTCAGTGATCATATGAAAAATTTCAACAACTGTACAATTCTTTTGTCTTTTCATTTCTGATCATGTGTGTGTGTGTGTATGTGTGTGTGTTCAACTGTGTCAAGAAACATTCCTTTCTGATCAATTGATCTATAACTTATCAATTGTAGATTCCATTAGTGTATTCAAGAATTATTTGTAGAACTTTCTAATCATATTTTTTTCTCCCAAGGAAACAAAACAGTGGAGTTAGCTACAATATTAACTCAGACCTCCTTATCCACTCAGTTCATTCCAGCATGCTCAGTACCTTTTTTCTTCATTTTATTCAACTCCAACATTTGTATATCCAATAATCTATGTTATTTATTTTAACAGAAAACCAATTATCTGATCCAAATTTTCCCATTTGCTAGTTCCTTCCTAACTCTGAACTTCTTTTGCTTATGGGAGAATTTAAATAAGAGGGATGACCATCGACCATTAATTCTTTTTCTCAGCACTGGCTTTACTAAATGAAAACAACAGTAAGTGATGCAGATAAGCATTAAATTACGAGAAATTTCTATCAATTACTAAGCATTACTACAAATTACCTGCCAAATGGACAAGGACTGATTCTGTTAGTATGAATTTTAATATATAATTTTACTTAATTTATTTTTTAGACTACCCTTTAGGCACAATTTGCCTCTATTTGGGCAGCCATAGCAGAAAACTAAATGGCCAAATGAATCCAGGCACATACCTTGCTTCTCATTTGGAGATATCTAATTGAGAAAAACATATGCATCATGTACAGATGGATGTAGGCTTTAAATTATTTTCTCTAAGTATGTTATTGTATTTTTCTGAATAGAAAAAAGACAACAATGCCTTTATACAAACTTGTGTTTCTCAACCTGTGTCTTAACCCCTTTGGGTCTGAACCACCCTTTCACAAGGGTCACCCAAGCCCATCAGAAAACACAGACATTTGCATGACTATTCACAACAGAAGCAAGATTATAGTTGTAAAGTAGCAATGCAAATAATTTTATGTTCAGGGTCACCACAACATGTAGAACTGTATTAAAGGATTGTAGGATTAGAAAGGGTGAGAACTATTGATCTAAATACTACATGACTTCATAAGAATCATCTGTTACTTAATGAAAATATACTAGCCTTTTGGAAAGAACACCAACAGCATGTGTCTGACACTTCCTGCCTTTGAATTGTATTTGTTCAATGAACAAACTCTTTTATTTATAAATAAATCCAATTCGAAATGGTGTTAGAATGAAAATTGTTCTTTGCTGAAGCATGCATAAACATTTTATTTATCACAAATTTTAATACTCATATTTACTTACAGAAGGGTCACAGAGAAGCATGCAGGCAAGACTGTTTGTGAATAACAGGGTTTAGTATGACATCTTATGCCAAATAAGTTGTTCAGTCAGGAACCTTGTCTGGGAAACTGATTAAAGAATGGTCCAAACAGCTATAAAGTCAAGGAGGCAGAAGATTGTAAGAGCTGAAGGTGAAGATGGAGTGGGGATAGAGAACAGCAAGGAAACAGTATTTTCCAGACACAACAGGACTTTTACATCTGTGAACTCACAGAGACTGCCACCATGTACAGGTTCTGCGCAGGTTCAAGCCATGTGGGGTTCCAGTGCTACAAAAGTAAGCGATGAGAAGTCCCCCTCTGTAACCAGTAAGCTATCTCCAGTTGACATCTGCTTAACAAGAAAAACTTAGTTTTCTTACCTGGAGTCTTACTAGGTAATGAGCAACAACTAAAGGAAGGTTTCACACAGCAGTCACTGGTGTTTTTGTAGACTCTTTGCCTCATTGCTTTGTTTGGGCACTTTTTTTTTTTTTACTGGTCTTTTATTTGTATATTATTGTTTGTGATTTTATGTTTTTATAGGTTTTGTTTATATATATATATGTGTGTCCATGTTTCTTTTTTTTTAAAAAAAATTCTGGTTTGTATGTTTTGACTGTTCATTTCTGAGAGAGAGAGAGAGAGAGAGAGAGAGAGAGAGAGAGAGAAAAACTGGTGTAGCTTTAAGAGGATGGGGAAATGGGTAGGATCTAGGATCTAAGAGGAATTTTGGTGGAGCATAATTAGAAAATAATGTATGAAAAAATTTAAAAATAATTCCTTAAATTCAATTAGAAAACAACAAACACAAATAAACAAACAAACACATAAAACCAATGGTCCAAACTAACCAAATTTACCAGAACCTTTTGCCATCTCTCTCTTCCTCATGACTTTATAACCATCATAAGAGAGAAGAGAGAGGAAGAGAGAGAAGGCATCGTAAGAACAGGGATTGCTGCTCTTAAAACAATATAACAGGTCCACATATGTGAATATGTATGCACTATATATGAGCTCTTGTGTCTTTTAAAAATTTATTCAACATCATTATCAAGAAAACAACAACAAATCTTCAAAATATTTGTTTTCTTATAACCGAAATTTTACACTATGTCCTCAAATCTTGAGAGTTTGTTCTATAGCTAAGGAGATAGAATTTGTTAACAAGTTAATACAGGATTACCCAGTAAGGTATTCTTTACCTGGCATGGGAACTAACATTTGCAAGTCTCTAAAGGTATCAGAAATCCTATGCTTAAAAGTGGAAGGAAAGCTGGGCTCATGTAGTCATCCATGTCTGAAATAAGAGGCTTCGTGGATTTGCCTTCTCCCTTGCACCCAATTGCTCTTTCAAATAATTATAAATCAATAATTCTCAGGGCTAATGCTGTCTTTTTCTCCATACAACATACAGTACATGGACAAAAGATACATCAATATGAAAAACTATACAGAATGTTATTGAATGGTAAAAGCTTTTGAGATCTTTTGATCTATGGCAGTTAACATGGTACTCGTTTATTAACATCTAACAAAATCATTTCTCACTTGCACATGACTCTACGTCTGATTATTTTTTTTAACTGATCACTAGCATCAAACTGATTTCTCCAAGCTCTGGGTGGAGAAATTTGCCCTGAAGTTCTCCTTTACTATTCACAACCAGAGTATGTAGATAAAATGGTTTCAGTTCACCAAGTATCTGTCTTGTGAAAAGAGCAGAGGCAAAGCAAGCAAACACATAAACACTAAAACAAAATAGAGGAACATTAACAACAATAAAAAAGCTGGAAAATTACTATCGCTATTGGCAACTACACAATTAAATTAACTTTTCCCCTCAATTATTAAAATTATTTGCTTTAGTTATTTTCTAAAGTCATTATTTGTATCATTGAGGGAAGGGTGAAGTGTAAATATTGTCTCCATTTCTTTACCTAAGAGTGATAGATTCTTAATGCTAGGTTTGGAGAATCACACAATGTTTTTGGCATAGTGCTGATTATTCTTGTAGTTTTGCAATACTCATATGTTGTGACTATTATGATGGAAAGTATGTTTTTGGTGAATAATTTTCTGAGCTTTTTTTATTAACATGAATGTTGCTATCTTTGAATTTTAGTCAATACAGACTATCACATATCACGGTTTTATGTTTGTGTATTCAGATGGTAGAAAGAAGGCTCGAAAACATTCATAACAGCATCATATTCAGACCAGAATGAAGTCATCAGGACAAAAGTCCCCATGACTAGTTATTAAGAGGAAGTTGGGTAGCAATATCTTCTATTTCCATTTTCTGGTGATATGGTGGGAGATGAGTGAAGGATGAACTAAAATGTAACTTTGGTTTATACAGAGCAGTCTTTGTCAGTACTTGGCATAGAAGATCTGGAAGATGTATTTAGAACAAATAACTGATAGAAATAATTTTAAGAATGTACAAATTTTTGAAAATTCTTTCAGGGAGAAATAAAAGATCACTCATGCTCATGAATAGGCAGGATTAACTTAGTGAAAATGGACATCTTACCAAAAGCAATCTAAAGATTCTATACAATCCCCATCAAAATTCCAACACAATTTTTATAGACTTTGAAAAAACAGTTCTCAACTTCATATGGATGAACCCAAAAAAACCCAGGATAGCCAAAACAATCATGAACAATAAAAGAACTTCAGGAAAGAATAACCAGCTCTGACATCAAGCTCTACTACAAAGCAAAAGTGTAAAAAACTGCATGGCATTGGTGTGAAAATAGAAATATTGATCAAGGGAATAGAATTGAAGACCAAGAAATAAACCCACACACCTATGGACACTTGATTTTTTATAAAGAAGCCAAAACCATACAATGGAAAAAAAGGAAAGATCTTCAACAAATAGTGCTGGTCTTACTGGATGTCTACATGTAGAAGAATGAAAATAGATCCATTTTTATTACCCTGTACAAAACTCAAGTCCAAGTAGATCAAGGACCTCAACATCAAACTGGATACACAAAACCTCATAAAAGAGAAAGCGGGAACTATCATTGAATGCATTGTTGCACAAGCTAATTTCTTGAACAGAACACCAGTGGTTCAGACTCCAAGATCAACAATTGATAAATGGGACCCCATGAAACTGCAAAGCTTCTGTAAAGCAAAGAAAACTATAAATAGGACACATTGGCAGCCTACAGATTGGGAAAGGATCTTCACCAACAGTACATCTGATAGAGAGCTAATATCCAAAATTTATAAAGAACTAAAGAAGTTAAACATAAACAACCCAATTAAAAATGGGCACAGTCCCTAGTGATCAGGTGAAAGGAAACAAATCTGAGATTCCATCTTACACTGGTCAGAATGGCTAAGATCAAAAACTCAATGATAGCACATGCTGGTGAATAAGTGGAACAAGGGGAACACTCCTTCACTGATGGTGGGAGTGCAAACTTGTACAACCACTCTATAAATAAATTTGACAGTTTTTCTGAAAACTTGAAAACCTCAAGACTCAGGTATACCATTCCCGGGCATATACCCAAAAGATGTTCCAACATCTCACAAAGATATTTGCTCAACTATGTTGATAGAAGCTTCATTCATAATAATTGAAAACTGGAAACAACCTAGATGTCCCCCAACTGAAGAATGGATAAAGAAAATGTGGTACATCTATACATGTAATAATATTCATCTTTTAAAATATAAGGCATCATGAAGTTTGCAGGCAAATGGATGGATGTTGAGAATATCATCCTGAGTGAGGTAACCCAGTCCCAAAATGATATGTTTGGTATGTACACACTGATAAGTGGCTGTTAGTCATAAAATACAGAATACCATTCTACATTCCACAGACCCAAAGAAGCTAAACAGGAAGGAATACACAAGCAAGGAATCTCATGTAGAAATGGCAATAAAATAGTCATAAGAGGCAGATGGAGAGTGGGAACTGGACAAGGGATGAGGAGGGGAATCGGGAGGTTTAGGATCATGTGTGGGGAGGAACAAGAGGGATGACCATGCAAATGAATGAAAATCTGCAACTGACAGGGATGGGGAGGTAGGGGGCAACTCCAGGAAAAGACTCAGTTCTGTAATAAGGGAGGCACCCAAGAATCAAAAACAGATATGACTCATAGCATTGGAGATATGGAACTTGAAGAGGACACCTCCTGTCCCCATGCAGAAACCCCAATAGACCCATGAGGATACCAACCCACCCACAAAACTTTGGACCCCAAATTTATCCTGTCTACAAGAAATGAAGGCATGGGGGATGGAGCAGAGAGTGAAGGAAAGGCCAAACAATAACCAGTCCAACTAGAGACCCATCCCATGGACAAGCAGCAATCACTGACACTATTAATGATACTCTGTTATGCTCACAGGCAAGAGTCTAGCATGGCTCTCCTCTGAGAGGCTCCACAAGGCAGCCAATTCAGATAGATGCAGACTCCCATAGCTAGACAGTGGATGGAGCTTGAGGACTCATATGGAAAAATAGGAGGAGGGATTGATGACCTGGATATGATAGGAACTCCACAGTACAAACAACAGAATCAACTAACCTGGATCCTTGGGGCTCTCAGAGACTGAAACACCAACCAAAGAACATACACGGGTTGGACCTAGGTATTCCTGCACATATTTAGAATATATATACTGCTTGGTTTCATATGGGTCCTGCACAGCTGGAGTTGGGCTATCCCAAAAGCTGTTGCCTATATGTGGGGTATGTTTTAGCTGTGCTGCCTTGTTTGGCCTCAGTGGGGGAGGGTGTGCCCAGCTTTATAGTGACTTGATATGCCAGGATAAGGGGCTATCCAAGGGACTCCTGCCCACTCAGAGGAGAAGGGGAGTGGGGATGGGGAAAGGATGGTGGAGGGAGTGACTGGGACAGGGCAATGAGAAGGATGTAAAGTGAACAGGTAAAATAATAGTGATAATAACAAACTGAAACTATTGTCAAGTTCTGAGAATAAGATAATGAATGCTTAGTCATAACTCATGCATTTGTTGTCCCACCCCACCCACCCCGCCCCACTGCCTTACCTCCTCTTCGGAGGTTTATGAAGGGAATTGGTGGAGAGAGGCCATCATATTTATATAATATGTATGAAAATTTCAAAAATAAAAACAAATTAAAATAACTAAAATGTACCCTTTTTTTTTAATCCCTGATTTTCTCGGTTTCTCATCTCCTTTCCTCTCATTTAGATGATCTATACTTGGAGCTCTTTACTTCTCCTGAGAGGACATGTACTTTCTCTCTGACAATGACAATATTACAACTTCATGCTTGTTCAAGTCTCATTTAGTCACAGAAGGGCAAATTCCAAAACCAGATTTGAAAATTTCCATGACCATTTGGCTAAACTGTCAATAAACTTCCTGGGATTTCTGTGGTTAGCTAAACTAGAGAGAGGAACTTTGTGTCCCACTTGCCCTTTCGGTGTTTGGGAATGAGTGACCCTGTGAATTATTTCTTGATTAGCTGTTATAAGATTTGAAGAGGATAGAAATGGAAATGAGAACCTTACATAAATAAAATGTGAAAGTCACCTTCTTAATTCTAAATACTTTGGGACTTAAATATCTCTCTTAATTATATTTTAGCCTTAATGTAAAATTAGCTCAAATATTTGGAGGTTACTGATGTGATCTGTTGTGAGAAATCCCATCCTTGGTGTGCAACAGGGAGTCAGTGATGGGGAAGTGGGACTTCTCTGTAGGGTTGGTAATGACAAGTTTACTGATGCTGACCTTCTGCATATCAAGCTTTGCTGCCAGAGTAATTGTGTTTCATTTAATTGTTTTCATTCCCATGGTTCTTGTGCTTGGGTTTATTCATTTCTGGTCATGTGGGTGTATTATCAGAAGCCTTTTAGTTTGGATTCTTCAAACCTTTTCCTCACCAGGCTGTCATAGAAAGCACTTGGAAAATGTTCTACATGGAAGAAACTCCTCAACATTGACAGCATTGTCCTCGCTGTATTTGCACAGAACTCTGCAAATTGTATTACTGAATACATTTAATCAGTGCTAATTAAATACTTTCTGTAATCTTTGATAAAAGGAATATTCTCAGTCTCCTATTTTTACTTAAAATTGTGTTTGTGAGGTTGATAACTATTTGAGCAGCTATGAAAAAATTTTTTCTTAGACTTTTTAATGTTTTACTTTAAAAAATCTCAAATTCAAAAATACTGGATAGGAATGACAGTTTGTTTATATTCCCAGCTCTCAGAGTCTGAGGCAGGAGGATTGCCATGAGTTCAAAGCCAGTCTTGGATATATTGTGAATTTTAAGTCATCTAAACTATAATATGCTACTTTAGTTAAAGATTCCTATTAACTAATAGTATTTCTTTGATGATAGTATAATTGTTATTTTATTAATAAAGTTCAAATCTCTTAGGAGACAAAATTCTAGGGAGGTAAAATGTTTGCTGGTCTTGAGGTACCAGATTTGGGGGCTCATTATTAGAAAGCAAAAATAGAAAAAAAAATCTCAAAGTCAAGTTGCTCAATGATTATCAGGCATGCAATTCAGTGACAATATTTTTTCATAGTCCCAAGGGATGATTAAAAGAGCAATAAGCCACATAACAAAATTCTGGGCACTTGTTATTTAAATATGGAATTCTCCAATCAAGTTCCCAATGTTTGTCCTAATTGGCAACAGAAAGGTTGTGACTAAGAGTGAATTTATTGTTGAAACATCAGGATTTGGAAGACATGTGACCCAGGACATCTTGTGGGTCTCTTTCTGTAGATGTGAGATGGGAAAAATTGTATTAATGTCACAGAGTTTTCACTTAGAATCAAAAAATGGAATAAATTGTAACAGATCTGGAAATATGGGATATATATTTGTGGAGAGGGAGAGGAAGGGAGTTGGAGGAGGAGGAGGAGGAGGGAGATAAAGGAGAAAGAGGAGGAGGAGGAGGAGAAGGAGAAGGAGAAGGAAGAAGAAGAAGAAGAAGAAGAAGAAGAAGAAGAAGAAGAAGAAGA
>JADRCH010000140.1:1174645-1188143 GCA_019843965.1 Rhynchomys soricoides
CTCTCTCTCTCTCTCTCTCTCTCTCTCTCTCTCTCTCTCTCTCTCTCAAAGCATAACATGGAGTCTTTTGTGTTGGCCAAATATTACTGAGCATGAGGCCTGTGGATATACCCAGTGTAATTCCATCGGAGAAAATGTAGTTTTCTGTTCCCAGCAGCAATTTGGTGAGGGGCGAGAATTTGTGCTCATTTCCCCCACTCCACTCTTTATTTTGTCCAAAAATCATTCCGGTCTTGTTGTAGTGTCACAGTCCCTGTGAATTCATACATGCATGAGTGAGCACTGTTGTGTCTGGAAGATGCTGTTTCCTTGGAGTTATCCACTATTTCTACTTCTTATCATCTTTCCTCCTCTTCCACACAGATCTCTGAGACATAATGTGAAGGACAATGATAAGACATTCCATTTAGGGCTGAACATTCCCAAGCTCTCACTCTCTGTACTTTGTTCAACTGTGGGCCCCTTTGTTGATTACTACCTACTCTGTGAAAAAGTTTTTCTAATGGGGGTTGAGTGATTAACTGATCGATGGGTATAGCAATACATCATTAGAAGTTGTTTATGGCTATGTTGACTTTGTAGAATAATAGTAGTAGATATTCCCCTGTGGCTCATGACCTACATACTCTCAGGTTATTGGCCTTATTAACAGTGTAAGGTATGAGTTCTATCCCATAAAGTGAGATTTACATCCAATTAAAATTGTAGTTGGTTACCCTTAAAACATTTTAGCAGTGGGTATATTTTGTAGGTAAATTGCTATTGTAGCTCTCAGGGTTAGTAGTTGGGTGAGATTGAGGATTGCATTTGATAATAACTTTTCTGATCCCAGAGCCTGCGGAGTACTTTTAAGTAATATGAAACCTAATTAATAGGAATGAAACACCTTTTCTCCATGTTCAGTGACATAAGTATGTGGTGTCTTCATCAACAATATCTTACTATCATGTTGAAGAGGGTAACCAATAGCATTAGAAATGACATGTAATATTTTTAGTGGTCTCTGAGACCCCGGTGGCCAATGACTCAAAAGATATAAATCATTCTTGGTACTGAGAGTTTTCTTCTGCAGCATATGATGTCTAGTCAGGGCATTTCTTCACCATTATGTGGCTACTCTATTTAAATTCCCTTCATATATAGATATGTTTTAAGAAGCTCCTATAGTAGTAGACACCATGTGGCTCTTCAAAAGAACTTTATGTTAGTGGCCCTCCTCATGTTTCTCGTCTACTCTTACACTGCTCTACTTCTAATTCCCCCTTTATCCATTTAGGTCACCATATTCAAATTTCCCTCCCTTAACAGATCCTCTCCCTGAGAGGGACTATGCCACTATGGGGTATTCCCCCACTCAAACACCCATCCACTCTTGTCTTCCCTACTTGGCATTCTCCTATCCTGGGGGATCTAACACCCTCAGGCCCAAGGGCCTCTGCTCCCCCTGATGTCAAACAAGACCCTCCACAAGTCCCTAACCTGTTTGGATATTCTAAATGAAACATAGATATTTAAAGATTCACACACACACACACACACACACACACACACACACACACACTGTATTTATCTTTTGGGGTCTGTGTTATTTGACTCTGGATAATTGTTTCTGGCTCCATCCATTTACCTACATATTTTATGGTGGAACTTTTCTTAACAGCATAATAATATTCATTGTGTAGGTGTATAACAACTTTATTATCCATTCATGAGTTGATAGACATCTGAGAGACAGGCTCTTTAAAATTTCTGGCTATGATGAATAGAGAAACAGTTCACATAAACCTCTCTACTGTTAGTAAGAAATTGTAATGGTGAACATTCCGCTTAAGGGATTATATACTATGCTAGGCTCATAAAAACAAAATGGTACAAGGCCTGAATAAGTTGCTCCTATGCTGTGTGTACTCCATCAGCTAACTTGCCCAAGATGGATGACTTCCTGTTGTACTTGGGCTATTATTAAAAACTTCTGATTGTTGTAAAATACTTCAGTATCTCTGTTATTCTTTTTTTTTTTATTAAACTAGGAAGGACCTAACATTACCATACATTTGATTGACTGACTACTAAGTAATATTTATCAATATCCTAAATATTTAATAATAGTAGGTTTTAAAAAGACTGGATCTTCACATCGTATTTTTTCATACTTTATTTACATTTCAAATATTTCCCCTTTTCAGATCTCCCTTTAGAAACTCCCCATTCCCTCCCTACTCCCTCTGCCACTATGGGGTATTCCCCCACTCAACCACCCATCCACTCTTGTCTTCCCTACTTGGCATTCTCCTATCCTGGGGGATCTAACACCCTCAGGCCCAAGGGCCTCTGCTCCCCCTGATGTCAAACAAGACCCTCCACCAGCATATGTGGCCAGCACTATAGGTCCCCCCATGGGAATCCTTTGGTTGGTGATTTAGTCTCCTGGAGTAGCGAGGGGTCAGGTCAGTTGCCACTGTTTCTCGCTCCCTGGGGCTGTAAACTCCCACAGCTCATTCAGTCCATTCTCCAAGTTTTCCATCTGTGACATCACACTCAACCCTATGGTTGCTGCGAAGTGACTCTTGGGTATTTTGAACTTTTGGGCTAATAACCACTTATTAGTGAGTACATACCATGTTCATTCTTTTGTGACTGTGTTACCTCAGTCAGGATGATATTTTCAAGTTCCATCCATTTGTCTGCAAATTTCATGAAGTCATTGTTTGTAATAGCTGAGTAGTATTCCATTGTGTTAATGTACCACATTTTCTGTATACATTCCTCTGTTGAGGGAAATTTGGGTTGTTTCCAGTTTCTGGCTATTATAAATATGGCTGCTATGAACATAGTGGAACATGTGTCTTTATTACATGTTGGAGCATCTTCTGGGTATATGCCCAGGAGTGGAATAGTTGGGTCCTCAGGTAGTATTATGTTCATTTTTCTGAGGGTCCGCCAACCTGATTTCCAGAGAGGTTGTATCAACTTGCATTCCCACCAGCAATGGAGGAGTGTTCTTCTTTCTCCACATCCTTGCCAACATCTGCTGTCTCCTGAGTTTTTGATCTTAGCCATTCTGACTGGTGTGAGGTGAAATCTCAGGGTTGTTTTGATTTGCATTTCCCTGATGACTAAGGATGTTGAGCATTTCTTTAGGTGCTTCTCAGCCATTCGAGTTACCTCAGTTGAGAATTTTCTGTTTAGCTCTGTTCCCCATTTTTTGATAGGGTTATTTAGATCTTTGGAGTCTAACTTCTTGAGTTCTTTGTATATATTGGATATTAGCCCTCTATGCGACATAGGATTGGTAAAGATCTTTTTCCAGTCTGTAGGTTGCTGTTTTGTCCTATTTACTGTGTCCTTTGCCTTACAGAAGCTTTGTAATTTTATGAGGTCCCATCTGTTGATTCTTGATCTTAGAGCACAAGCCATTGATGTTCTGTTCAGGAACTTTTCCCCTGTGCCCATGTGTTCGAGACTTTTCCCCACTTTCTCTTCTATTAAATTCAGTGTATCTGGTTTTATGTGGTGGTCCTTGATCCACTTGTACTTGAGCTTGTACAGGGAGATAGGAATGGATCAATTCACAGTCTTCTACTTGTAGACTGCCAATTGAACCATCACCATTTGTTGAAGATGCTGTCTTCTTTCCACTGGATGGTTTTAGCTCCTTTGTCAAAGATCAAGTTACCATAACTGTGTAGGTTCATTTCTGGGTCTTCAATTCTATTCCATTAATCTACCTGCCTGTCACTCTACCAATACCATGAAGTTTTTATCACTACTGCTCTGTAGTACAGCTTGAGGTCAGGTAGGCTGGTTCCCCCAGAAGTCCTTTTACTGTTGAGAATAGTTTTTGTTATCCTGGGTTTTATTGTTATTCCATATGAATTTGAGAATTGCTCTTTCTAAGTCAATGAAGAATTGAGTTGGGATTTTGATGGGGATTGCATTGAATCTGTAGATTGCTTTCGGCAGGATGGCCATTTTAACTATATTAATCCTGCCGATCCTTTAGCATGGGAGATCTTTCCATCTTCTGAGGTCTTCTTCGATTTCTTTCTTCAGAGACTTGAAGTTCTTGTCATACAGATCTTCAACATGTTTGGTTAGAGTCACCCCAAGATATTTTATATTTTTATGACAATTATGAAGGGTGTCATTTCCTTAATTTCTTTCTCAGTCTGATTATGGTTTGAGTATGGGAAGGCTACTGATTTGCTTGAGTTGATTTTGTATTTGGCCACATTGCTGAAGGTGTTTACCAGCTGTAGCAGATCTCTGGTTGAGTTTTTTGGGTCACTTAAGTTTACCCTCATATCATCTGCAAATAGTGATATTTTGATTTGTTCCTTTCCAATTTGTATCCCTTTGACCTCCTTTTGTTGTCTAATTGCTCTATCTAGAACTTCCAGTACTGTATTGAAAATATAGGGAGAGAAAGGGGAGCCTTGCCTAGTCCCTGATATTATTGGAATTGCTTCAAGTTTTTCTCCATTTAGTTTGATGTTGGCCACTGGTTTACTGTATATTGCTTTTACTATGTTTAGGTATGCTCCTGATCTTTCTAAGACTTTTATAATGAAAGGATGTTGAATTTTGTTAAATGCTTTTTCAGCATCTAATGAAATGATAGTGTGGTTTTTTTCTTTGAGTTTGTTTATGTAGTGGATTACATTGATGTATTTCTGGGTATTGAACCATCCCTGCATCTCTAGGATGAAACCTACTTGATCATGGTGAATGATAGGTTGATGTGTTCTTGGATTTGGTTTTTTTAGAATTTTATCGAGTATTTTTGCATTGATATTCATAAGGGAAATTGGACTCAAATTTTCTTTCTTTTTTGGGTCTTTGTTTGGTTTTGGTATCAGTGTAACTGTGGCCTCATAGATTGAATTACTTAATGTTCTTTCTGCTATTATTTTGTGGAATACTTTCAAGAATATTGGTATTAGGTCTTCCTTGAAGGTCAGATAAAATTCTGCACTGAACCCATCTGGTCCTGCGGTTTTTTTGGCTGGGAGACTTTTAATGACTGCTTCTATTTCATTAGGGTTTCTGGGACCGTTTAGATGGTTTATCTGAACCTGATTTAACTTTGGTAATTGGTATCTGTCTAGAAACTTGTCCATATCCTCCAGATTTTCCAATTTTGTTGCATATAGGCTTTTGTAGTAGGATCTGATGATTTTTTTAATTTCCTCAGAGTCTGTTGTTATATCTTCCTTTTAATTTCTAATTTTGTTAGTTTGCATACCGTCTCTGTGCCCTGGATAGACTGGCTAAGGGTTTATCTATCTTCTTGATTTTCTCAAGGAACCAGTTCCTGGTTTTGTTGATTCTTTGTATAGTTCTTCCAGTTTCTACTTGGTTGATGTCAGCCCTTAATTTGATTATTTCCTGCCTTCTACTCCTCTTGGGTATATTGACTTCTTTTTGTTCTAGAACTTTCAGGTGTTCTGTTAAGCTGCTAGTATATGCTCTCTCCAGTTTCTTTTTGGAGGCTTTCAGAACTATGAGTTTTTCTCTTAACACTGATTTCATTCTGTCCAAAGGTATGGGTATGTTGTACTTTCATTTTCATTAAATACTAGGAAGTCTTTAATTTCTTTCTTTATTTCTTCCTTGACCAAATTATCATTGAGTAGAGCATTGTTCAGCTTCCATGTGTATGTGGGCTTTCTGTTGTTGCTGTTGCCACTGAAGACTAGCCTTATTCAGTAGTGTTCTGATAGGAGGCATGGGATAATTTCAATCTTATATCTGTTGAGGTTTGTTTTGTGACCAATTATTTGATCAATTTTGGAGAAGGTACCATGAAGTGCTGAGAAGAAGGTATATTATTTTGATGTAGGATGAAATGTTCTATAGATATCTGTTAAACCCATTTGGTTCATAGCATCTGTTAGTTTCACTGTGTGTCTGTTTAATTTATGTTTCCAAGATCTGTTCATTGTTGATTGGGGTGTTGAAGTCTCTCACTATTATTGTGTGAGGTGCAATGTGTGCTTTGAGCTTTAGTAAAGTTTCTTTTATGAATGTGGGAGCTCTTGCATTCGGGAGATAGATGTTCAGAATTGAGAGTTCTTCTTGGTAGATTTTTCTTTTGATGAGTATGAAGTGTCCTTCCTTATCTTTTTTAATGACTTTTGGTTGAATGTCAATTTATCCGATATTAGAATGGCTACTCCAACCTGTTTCTTGGGACCATTTGCCTTGAAAATTGTTTTCCAGCCCTTTGCTCTGAGGTAGTGTTTGTCTTTAACACGGAGGTGCGTTTCCTGGATGCAGCAAATTGCTGGATCCTGTTTATGCATCCAGTCTGTCAGTCTATGTCTTTTTATTGGGGAATTGAGACTATTGATTGAATTGTGATTGTTGCTTCCTGTCATGTTTCAATGATGTTATATGTTTGTGTGGCTATCTTCTTTTTAGTTTGTTGAAAGATTACTTTCTTGCTTTTTCTTGGGTGTAGTTTCCCTCCTTGAGTTGGAGTTTTCCATCTATTATTCTTTGTAGGGCTGGGTTTGTAGAAATTTGGATTTGTCATAGAACATTTTGGCTTCACCATCTCTGATTGTTGAGAGTTTTGCTGGGTATAGCAGCCTGGGTTGGCATTTGTGTTCTCCTAGAGTCTGTATGAGATCTGTCCGGGATCTTCTAGCTTTCATAGTCTCTAGTGAGAAGTCTGGTATAATTCTGATAGGGCTGCCTTTATATGCTACTTGCCATTTTTCCCTTTCTGCTTTTAATATTCCTTTCTTGTTTTATATATTTGGTATTTTGACTATAATGTGATGGGAGGAATTTCTTTTCTGGTCCAGTCTATTTGGAGTTCTGTAGGCTTCTTGAATACTTATGTTCATCTCTTTCTTTAGGTTAGGGAAGTTTTCTTCTATAATTTTGTTGAATATATTTACTGGTCCTTTAAGTTGGGAATCTTCACTCTCTTCTATACCTATTATCCCCAGGTTCTGTCTTCTCCTGGATCCAGGATTGTATCCTGGATGTTTTGGGTTATAAGCTTTTTCCATTTTGTGTTTTCTTTGACTGTTGTGTCTATGTTTTCTATGGAATCTTCTGCACCTGAGATTCTGTCTTCCACCTCTTGTATTTTGTTGGTGATGCTTGCATCTATGGCTCCTGATTTATATCCTAGGTTCTCTAACTCCATGGTTGTCTCCCTTTGTGATTTCTTTATTGTTTCTATTTTTGACTTTAATTCCCGAATGGTTTTGTTCATTTGTTTGATTGTGTTTTCCATTAATTCTGCCTGTTTGATTGTGTTTTCCTGTAATTCTTTAAGGGATTTTTTTGTGTCCTCTTTAAGGGCTTCCAGTTGTTTACCTGTGTTCTCTTGTAATTCTTTAAGGGAGTTATTTCTTTCCTTCTTAAAATCTTCTATCCTCCTCTTGAGATGTGATTTTAAGTCTCAGTCTTCCTTTTCTGTTGTGTTAGGGTATCCAGGTCTTGCTGTGGTTGGAGAGTTGGGTTCAGATGATTCCATTAGTCTTGGTTCCTGTTCCTTGTGTTCTTGCCTTTGCCTTTCACCATCTGGCTATCTCTAGTGTTAGCTGGTCTTACTCTCTCTGACTGTGGCTTGTCTTTACTTCAAGCCTAGGTGTCAATACTCCTCGGAGACCAGTTCTCTCTGAGAGGAATTTGGGGTTGGAGAGTTGTGGTACAGGGTCAGCTCTGGGGTGCAGAGAGAAACAAGAAGGATCTAATCCTCATTTGACTTTTGTTTCCTGTGTCCTGATGCCTCTGCTAGGGTCCCTCTTGGTCCAGTGAATTTGAAAAGAAATGGTGGTCTTGCCTGTGCTTAAAGGTGTATCGGCACTCCTGGTATACCAGCTCTCTCCTGGCACTATTTGAGTATCGAGCCCTGTGTCACAGGATCAGCTCTCCAGCCACCGAACGAAACAGGAGTCCCGTTCTTCAGTCCCTATGACCTGGCTATTCCAGGTGGGTGTCTCTGAGCAGTCAGTCTTGTCCCCACTCCTGGGATGGTAGCTTTCTCCCAGTGCTATTTGGCTATGGAGCCCTCGTGGCTCACTCAGGCAGAGGACTCCTGCCACAGATGGAACCTGGAAGGCTCTTACCTCCTGGCTGTTCCTCAGTCCCTGTGTCTGGAGCCCTCCTCTTGCTGGCTTTTCTACACTCATGGGTGGCTAGCTTTCTCCTGATGCTGTTTGACTATGAAGCCCTGGTGACCCAGGCAGACTTCTCCTGCCACAGATGGAAACCAAGCCTCAGTTATTCTTACCAGGTAATGGATCACATGACTAAACAGGTTGCTGGCTAAGTTCTGCTCTTGTATGAAAAACTTGCTTGCTTGAATGGCTGAAGTTCCTTCTTAATGTATGTTTCAAAATCAAGCTTCAGTCACACACAGCAGAATATTAGTTAATTTGGTTCTGAAAAATTATAACTTTGTAGTTTTGCCTTTATAATCCTTGGAGTAACAATAACCAAGGCCTTACCTAGAGAAAACTCTCTCTGGTTTAGTCCTAGCCAGTTATTTTAATAAAAATCCTCCATTTCACTAAATCAAAACTTTAATCAGATTGATGAATTTCTAAATTAACCCAGATCTATAATCTAGATCATGTTCACAATTTAGGATAGGTTGATTTAATTATCTGATTTATATAGGTGCAAGAGTGATATTCATTCCATAGAAAATTTACTTTTGGATAGGAATTTGTAGTATAATAATTCATCATGCAACTCAGAAATCATAATGAGCTTCAACTCCTGCCATTTATATAATTTCTGATACACAACTGACAGCTTATAGTTTTTTGTGTCACTGGGCTATGATGTCCTATAAAGTGGAAGTATTATAGAGAGTAAATGAAGTCTTGAGTAAATCTGTATTGCTAACATGGGTGAACTCATGTCAAATACTCCAAAACCTTAGCACCATGAGAGTTACAAAGCCTTCCCTGACTAAGGATCAGAAGGTTGGTAAAGTCTTCCTTAAGACCAAGTGCAAACAGTGTCAGTATGTGCAGAAGATGTCCATAGTAGCTGTCTTCCCCTGGATGTTCATGGCTTAAAGACTGCTTGCTCCCTTAGAGACAGATCCCTCTGAGGTTAGCAAACTCTGTCTGCTTGCTCATCTGTACATCATAAACCCTATCTCTTTGTTTATCTTTTTGCAATAACCCTGTATGTCCATCCAGAGCCCACACCCAAGAGCATGGTATATGTGTGATGTCTCAGTCTCATGGTATCATGGTGTTATGGTGGCTGTGGCATAGCAGTGTATGCTATGTCCATGTGTTCTTAAAGTTGAAAAAGCAGTCAATAGTAGTGGATGAGAAATATGTGGAAAGAAGTGATGTATAGTCAAAGGAAAAAAGCTTAGTGGCTTCAAGTTCCACCCAAACAATTCAATGGCTCTATTTCTGATTTGTCTGGAAATTGTATCTGGACAGGAAAGAACACCAGGGAAGAAACCTACTGCATCTATGCTTTTACATCCAATGGCTTCCATCCTCTCATACCTGATTCTAATAATAACTCCGTCCATTTGGGGTTGCATTTCTCTAACCACTTGGAGTCCCAGTGGACTTCATCCAACTACTTGGGTAGGATATAGCCTTTTAATTTAGATAGGATTTAATATGTATCACAGACAATCAACAGACACCTATGACAACAGCTCCTTATAGTCTTAGTAGATATGATTGAGACTCAACTGATTCAGCATGGATATGGCCCAATTACATTGGCACAACCCAGTCAAGCAAAAGACTTGTCATCAGATTGTTTTATCTTGCTAATATCACAAAAATTGATCCTTGACAAACCTTAAGGTTTCAATTGCTTGAATTTGCTAAAGAATATTCCCCACCACCACTACCACAGGAACTGTTATGATCTTTCTCCTTACCAGGCTAAGTATCTGGTGTTGAGCAACTATGATGAACTCACCATGAATTAAGTAAGGAGATCCATCAGAATATGTAACAAAATAATAAATGTGGATAGGTAGGGAGTGAGTAAAGTCCCATGTGAATGTATACTGTTGACCTGGTAAACACATGTCAATGACCACAATGCCTAGGAGTAACAAAGCTTTCTACAGGTGAGGATCAGAAGGATGGCAAAATCTTCCTTGGGTATGAGTGAAAAGTTTGATAGTGTGTGTAGAAAATGTCCACACATACCTTTGCCCACAAACCATTTACTAGCCTAAAATCTGTTTCTGCTCCCTTACACAGAATGATTTTACCAAGATCAACTAAACCATTGGTATGAAATAACCTTGTCTTTTTATTTTGTTCCTTGTTCAGCTATATTCAATAAAGCTGGCACCATGCTCAATTGAGTATAACAGACTGAGCTTCCTGGAGCTGTGGCTTATCCATCAGAGAGCCCAGTCTTTAGATGTCTGTCCTTCATTCTCTCATTGCTCCTAGTTAGATTTCAGGACCCAAGACATGCAGGGGACTGGAGAGTATATTTAATGTATATTTGACTTGTGGTATTTTCACTTTTAATGTCTTTATTAGCCCATAACCCTATTATAAATTGGAGGTTATTTGTCTTCACTGGCTACCAAGGGGAAGAACATGGGATGGCATCTGGTATAGTATTTCTTACTATAATGTACTGTTATTTTTCCTTGATAGGTATTTCCCTAGTTACCTGAATCAATTTATTAATTTCCACAGTTATAATAGATGTGGCTTTGATGATTCTTACCTATGATTTATTCAGTGTTTTCCTGGAAGGGTATATTTGTAGTTCCTTATCCTGATATATGCACTGATTTACTTTTACTATTGTTTAGGGAATTTACTTGAACTGTAGTTTATTTTATTTGTTTGGTTAATGTGTCTTATTTTCTCTTGAACTTAGATTTTTAAAAATTATTCTGGTTTTATTTTTGAGATAGCAGTATAGTTACACTATTTACACTGTACCTTTGCTCTGTCCAAACCTTCTTATATACACCTTCTTGTCCTCTTTTGAACTTTTGTATTTATTACTAATTGTTGTTGTTCATGTCAGTGTGTATGAGTTTACATGACTATAACTTGTTCAGAATCTGTAGTGTTATTTGTAAGTACATGTTTTCTGCACTGGTTATTTGGTGTTGTATAGTCAGTTGTTGTATTCTACACTCGAATAGTCCTCCCTCTCCCATCACTCTATAGCTGCCTATAGTTCTTTGTGTAGGATTGAGGCCTCTTGAGCTTTCCCTTGTTAATCATCCTTGTTAAGACATCATCCTTGTTAAGCTCATATTTAGGCTGTCCTGCTTGTAAGACTCTATGAGAGTGCCTTCTAACATTTCTAAGAGATAGGATCTCCCAGCCAACTGGTTGTTTCTCTGGCTTTTAAGACTCTTCTCCCCGCTCTCCCCAGCCATCTTCTACAATGATCACTAAGTGTAGGAGTTGGAACTGCTCCATATTTGGAATTGGGCTGCACAACTCTACATTTTGGTTGGTTGTGGTTTTCAGATATGGTCTCAATCTGTGGCAAAACCAAGTTTTGTTAATGAGAGGTGAGAAATACACTTATTTGTGGGTATTAGGACAAATATTCAGAATGCACTTTGTGATTATGCTGGTTTAGTAAAGTGGCAGATGGAGGTTCTAATCTAAAATGAGTTCATTAGGCTTGCGTAGTTGTCTAGGCTTCCAGTACCAGGCATGATTTCCTTTTTGTTGAGAAGATTTAAGTAGTACTGGAGAGAATAAACCTTTTGGTTACTGTTAAGGCATGCATGCCACTTCTGAACATTTAGAGTTGTTGTGCTGGGTCATGTGGTTCTTAGGCATCAAACCATAGCTGGGTAAGAATGATGATTTTTCTCCTTCCATTGTAATCTTGTGTGGTTCCTTCTGGTATCAGAAAAGCTAGTTAATAGTCCTTAGGGAGGAGGCTTTCAGGTCAGGTGCAACTCAGAGTACTTTGTACCCTGTTTCTGAAGAGCACAGTGTCTTCAGGAATAGAGACTTAACTTCCACTTCTCTGGGACAAACAAGGGCAATAACAATAGCTTAAAAGACTTGGGGCAATCTCTTAGACAACTCCAACCAAAAATTTTTTTAAAAAAGTTTTCTCATGCCTATTTATTTATTGATTTATTTTTGGTTAGATGATCTTTGGCTCTATTCTTGAAAGCTTGAAAAAAGATTTTTCAGCTCATTTAGGAAATTTTTATTTAAACTATATATGTACATTTATATCAAGTTTTATGAATTATAGGTATCTCAAACATCCTTACTGTTATTTAAACCTCCTTCTGTATTTATCTCCCTCTTTCTTCGTAATTAGAATGTCCACGCCTCAAATCTCAGAACCTAATATTGCTGTTGTGTGAGAAACCTTTTCTTGGGAGACTCAGAAAACACATATACCCACCCCAGATAAGGAGCCCATGGCAGACCAAAGTATGGATATTACCAAAATCCAATTTTGTGAATGAGTGAGTTTTATTGGGGGTACTTAGGAATGTGGGTGAAGGGTTACTTATGGGAGCAGATATAACTCAAAGACAGCTACATTAGCAAAGCTAACAACATCAGGGTTGATAGCTCAAAAAATCTAGGGATGTGGATTACACCACACTGTCTAAAGGCAGCTCAACAGTTGTAAAGTGTCCTTTCAAGATGCTTCAGTTGGTCTAAACCTCTTTCAAGAAGCAGGGCTGGTTTCTGCTTCTTCCAGGCAGCAGATTTTGTTCCAGGATTTTCTTTGCAACCTGACTTGCCTGAGAGTGACTCTCAGGAATCTTTATTGCTTATCCTATGAGGGAGAGACTAGTAAATCTGATCAGTTTCAGGAACTTCCTGAAGCTATTTCAAGATGTTGCCCATGTATTTTTGGATTTTTTCCTTATGCTATCTACATTAATTGCCTTTCTTCATCTGTTCACATTTCTTTCCCTTTTCCTCCTCTTCACCTCTGTCCTCCTGCTGTCTCCTCTTGCTTTGCTTTTTTGTTTGAGATAAGTTCTTGCTACATAGCTAAAGTTGTTGTCAAACTTCTGATTCCTACCTCTGCCTCCTTAGTGCTGGGATTGCAGATGTTTCCCACCATGCTCAGCTGATACTTTGTAAATTGTTTAAACTAATACAAAGCCTTTAAAACAAATTTTATCATTTTCATTATATGCTTATATTAGGATTTGAATTTGTTGTATTTAATTATTTTTAGTTTCTTTAGTATTTCATTTCTAAAAACAATTCTTCTGTAATTTCTACTTATGTCTTTATGTTAGTTTGCTTTGGGACTGCTATATTTTGATATGTGTTATTTTATGCTTTGTAGCACCAATCCCCTGAACTTACTAATATTTACAATGGATCCATATTCTAATTTTACCTGAAACATAAAAATTATTTTGTTGTCAGTTTTAATACATAACCTCCATTAACTGAGTTGGGAGTTCTTGAGCTCCCATGAGTTCTCAAGTACTTTTCTTTTCCTTTAGTTTCTCTTTCTTTCTTTCTTTCTTTCTTTCTTTCTTTCTTTCTTTCTTTCT
>JADRCH010000140.1:1188153-1321612 GCA_019843965.1 Rhynchomys soricoides
TCTTTCTTTCTTTCTTTCTTTCTTTCTTTCTTTCTTTCTTTCTTTCTTTTTGTGACCTGCAGACACCGATGCTATACAAGATTTATTCTTGTTTTTCAATCACTTTTGTTTTTTGTAGATATATTTTATAACTGACATCTGCTAAAAAGGTCCCCATGAAGTAGCTACTATGGTTTCTCACAATCTCCTTTTATTCTTGAATCTAACATCTACTTGTTTGTTTCACATAATCCATATTGGTTTACACTAATGTGAATATGCTTCCATCTCTTTAGCTCTTTGAATTTCTAATTTTATTTGCAAGAGTTAATTTTTTGTGATCATAACAAATAAAGTTTAGGAACAAGTTATTTCTTTTCTTCTCTTTGTAAAGAACACAAATATATCCTACACACCAACAAAGCAATTTACTTCAGCAAGGTGTAGTAAAACTTTAAAATATTTTCAAGTGTTAAAAGAAATTAAGAACATCTCAGGACTCAATGGCGATGATCTTAGTAGAAATACCCTACAGTGGATAGATGGAACTGGATGAGACCATCTCCAATAGATAGATAGGGCACTCAGTGGAGGGATTGGGTCACCAACCCACCTACAAAATTTTTGACCTGTATAAATTGTTGCTGTCTAAAAGAAATACATGGACAAAAAAATGTAACAGAGACTGAAGGAATGGTCATCCAGTAACTGGCCAAACTTGAAATCCATCCCATGGGCAGACACTAAACCCTGATACTATCACTGATTCTCTGTTTTGCTTGCAGACAGGAGCTGAGCATGACTGTCCCGTGAGAGACTCTACCAGTAGCTGACTGAGACAGATGCAGATACTTACATCCAACCATGCATTGAAGTTGGGGACCCCTGTTGTGGACTGAAGGACCTGAAGGGGATGAGCTACCTGAACTCTGTCTCAAGCTTTAGCCTCCACAATCATGCCAACCCTCACCCCAACCCCCCAACACATTTATACCCACATGCATTTGTGAACACACAAGCATGTACGCACACATACAGGTCTACATGCATTGATATCATTACCAGACTTACAGTCTTAAAAATAAAGAATAAAATTCCTTCCTTTAAATAGTAGCTTCACATACAATGTTTCAAACAGTGACATTATTAATTACTAGGTATCCATGCTCATTAATATTCATGTGCACAAAATATTCAAGTCAATGGAAATATCTTTAAAAGTTCAGCTGTTTAAAAGGAATTATTATTTTAAAAGCATTTTTAGAGTATATTTATTTTTATGTGCACAGTTATTTTCCCAGTATGTATGTTGTGTACTATTATGTGTGCCTCGTGCCAGTACAGGATAAATGATGGTTTCAGATCCCCTGAACTGGTGTTTGTAAGCCATGATGTAGGTGTTGAACCCAGGTCTTCTGGGAGAGAAGCAGTGCTCTTATACGCTGAGCCTTTTCTCTGGACATGAGAATTATTATTCTTACTGATTATTTATTATCTATACTGCCTCCTTCAGAGTGTCCTTGTCAGTTTTCTCCCTTAGAAAAGCTACTCCCAAGTCAGAATGGCTCCTTGGCAATGGCAGAACACCTGCAGTGTTTATGTAAAGATGAAATTCAGTATTTTTTTTCTAGACATACTTTAAAGTATTATTGAAAGACTCATTTTGCTCAAATATTACCAAACTCCTCTCATAATGACATGGGTAATGCTCTTTCTCCTTTGAAGAGTAAGTTATTTCAGAACCTCAATAGTAGAAAGATCTAAAACTCTAAAAAAAAGTTTTTTAAGAAAAAATGTGATAACTTCAGATAGTTTTTAAATATCAAGAGATAAAACATTGGAAAGTTTTTATTTAATGGCTTGTGAAAATACGTGATACAATTGCCTACTCGAGTACATATATTCCTACTTAAACTCATGTAATAAATGTCAAGAACATGTTTTATAGTAATAGATATACTGACAATCAAATCATAAAATTTATTTTAATATGTGGTAGAGATCATTATATCTTTGGTAGCATAGTAGCAATATAATTTATGAACAAATGTGACTAGGTGTATAGCATGATTGGCAGAGTGCTTGTCAAGCTTGTATAAAGAACTGGGTTCAGTCCTTAGTACACCTGTAATCTCAGTACTTGAGGAAGAGGAAGAAGATCAAAGGCTCAAAACCATCCTCTGCCAAATAGTAAGCTTGTATATATATTCAGGCTGGGAACTTGAATCAAAGATAGATAGATAGATAGATAGATAGATAGATAGATAGATAGAATATTAGTTTTTAAATTGCCATATATAAATTGCTATTACCTAGTTTTGGTTGTTAAAAATTTAAGTCATATAATTGGTTCCTAACAAGCAGGAGACAAAGTAATGAACTTTTATGCTATTCATTTTTAGCTATTGCCCCTGGAGATACTGGTAAAATGAACAGCTATTTTGACCACTCTTGTATAAATATCTTTGAGTTTTTAGAGTTTTAGTGGATCTTCACTGAATTCCAGATAAAACGTCCAGAATAGATTCCTTATCAGAATTACAAATACCCCTGTCATCTGCTAGCTATCGTCCCAAATGATAGGGTTGTTAACAATATTGATGATCACAGGTAGCTGTGGGTAAGGAAGGACAGAGGAGAACAGGAGTTAGGGAAAATGGTGATAAGACATGTGATAAGTGGGATTCTCATGCCGCAGTCCATCACTGAGCACAGACGAAACCCCTTCTGTCATCATATGTTAGATATGGGATCTTGACTGCTGAGGACGGTTACTTCAATTTGGAAAATCCTATAACTAATTTTAGGCACAAAATTATACAGTATTTAAAGATGAGTTTATAATTTGTATGAGAATTTTAAGAATTGGCTTTTCATTTACAATTATTATAATAAGAACTTGGTTATATGGCATTACAAATAAGGAACATAATTATAATATGCTCATTATTCTTGAGGATTTCATACCCATGTAAAGTTATATCTAGTAATATCTATCCCTATTTCTGCTCTGCATCCTCCTGCATCCTCCCATCACATCCCCTTACCAACTTTGTACATCTTTCTATTCATTTGTTTTTGTACTTTATTTATATTTCAAATGTTATCCCTTTTCCAGGTCTCCCCTTTGCAAAACCCCATCGCATGCCCCTTTCCCTGCCTCTATGAGGGTACTCCCTCTCCCACCCACTCACTCTTGTCTTCCCTCCCTGGCTTTCCCCTATACTGGGGCATCTAACACTCTCAGACCCAAGACCCTCCTTTGCCACATATGTGGCCAGCACCCTGGGTCTCCCCATGTGTATTCTTTGGTTGGTGGTCCAGTCTCTGGGAGCTCTGGGGGGTCTGGCCAGTTGACACTGTTGTTCCCCCAGTGGAGTTGCAAACCCCCTCAGCTCCTTCAGTCTCTTCTCCAACTCTCTTAAAAAAAGATGCTCCTAATCCAGATTAATGCTGCTAATACTCATATGGGTATGGAGCTGTGCAATGGAACATGGGATACCTACTACTAGTAGGTACCCTGAAAATGAAGGATTCTCCATTCTTCAGCAAGTATCATAACTTTTTTAATTTCAAATTTGCTAAAACATAGGCATTGCAAACGTTTTAGCAACTTATTTATTTCAATTACATAGGTGTAAATGAATGTCTTAGGGATGATAGGATGAATGGCCTACAGATAGTAAAATGAATGGCTTACAAAATCCCGGAAAGGATCTACGAAACTCATAAATTCTCTTGACAGAATTAGAGATGGCATTGCTATTTTTGTTTGCCACTTTAGCAACTAATGTGTGTATTGAAAGGAAGGCAGAGTGAAACCCTGCCTTCCTTAACAACTTCATATGAGTTATTACTCAGGCATATCACAGAAGAGCACAGCTGATATAATAACTATTAAAGATCTATTAAAAGAAACTCTACAACTGTTTAAGAATCAGAATGTCAGTGAGATGTCTCCAGGCACATAAACTGTTTCATCTCACTATCTATAAAACACAGGTAACGTGTGCCACCCACGGGTCTCAAAGGGATGATGTGAGGAAAGTGCTCTGTAGTTTTGTCATATTGAGCCTTCATTCTAATCATTCCATTAGTCTGCTTCTTAGTCATTTCAAAGCCCTGATAAAATGACATGCCATTGTTAAAACATGTTTCTTAAGTTGGCGTTCTGCATGTCTTTGCTCTGCAGAAGAATCTGTGCCCAGGCAGAGTGCTGGCATCAGATTTAAATGCATTTTGTTTAGGCCTCTACTGTCAAATATTAGAGGACTTTCACCTTCATTCACAGGTACCATGCACCAAGGATTTCCTTACAAAGTCATGATCACTTATAGAGGTAATTTCTGTAATCATTGCACTCCGATCCATTATGTTGACCTAAAAGATAAGATATCCTTCATGTACACTGTAATGCTTAATTCTATGTGGTACACTTTCTATTCAGGTACTCTCTAAAGAAAGGTATAAATATAATATAGACAGAAGTTTATAATTATAAACATACTGGAAAAATGAACTGTATGATGGGTATAGAAAGACTGGGCTCAGTAGATAAAGCACTTGCCACACAACTGCCAGGACCTGAGGCTATACCCTTCAAACCCATAGAAAGCAGGGTGCAATATGTAAAGTCCATAGTTCTATTGTTTCTATCTGAAGATGGGAGGCAAGAGAATCCTTGGAAGTTTGTGCACTAGCTAATCTGGAGTAAAAAAAAAAATAAAAATTACAATGTAGAGTAAGTATATTTCCCCAAGGATTGTACTGCATATTCATTTTGACATGTACAAAGTGCTATACAATTCATTACATTAAAAGAAAAAAGTCAAATTCAAAATAACCATATTTACTGTTGAATTAGTAGCCAGCATCATTCGGCAAAAGGATCTAATTCCTATTCTTCTGGCATTTACAAAAAGCTCAGGTTTCTGAGCTTCTTGTGTTGTTGGTTTTGGCTGTGTGTTTTGAGCTTCTTGTGTGTTGGTTTGGCTGTTGGTTTTGGTTTCTAATCAAGGCAGACTGAGCATACCTTATGTTTTACATGATTGCTGACCTTGAGGAGGTTGGAATACTGACTCTGTTACTCCTATAGTTACTCAAATATTACCCATTTCTCTCTCTCTCTCTCTCTCTCTCTCTCTCTCTCTCTCTCTCTCACACACACACACACAGACACACCCACACACACAAAGAAAAAATATATATTTTATTTGTAGAGACAGACAGAGTTTGGGGAGTTTGTTGTTTCCCTTCACCATCTGAAACTTGGGGTTTGATTTCATGATTTTAGGGTTATGGCAAACATCTTTACACAATAAGCCAGATTAAAGGAACCCATGTTTAATTAAGTCAACATTTTTATAATGTGAGAAAAATATTCCCGACTTTTTTTTTGAAAATGGAAATCAATGGTACATTACTTGACTGTTTGACTATGAATCTTTAAGGGAAGGCCGAGTGATAGAAAATTCAACAAATCCAACAGTTTCCTGTACTATGGCTGTGTCATGTTCTATTAACTAATCACACTCTCTTTTAATTAATATTCAAGCATCACATAGCAGCAAATTTATTTTCACATACATCAGCTCATCTCATAGATAGAACTACTCCCAATACCCAGAATTATCTTATTTTGAAAAAATATGTCATGAATATCAAAGTATTTGGAGAAATATTTTTATTTTTATCCTGAGCATCATATCTTAAGCTTTGGGAATAGGTTAGAATTATATGCATACCTTAAAAGAGGAACTATGAGTTTAGAAGATGGTATTCATCTCCTGCATGACACAGCCAACAAAACCAGGGTTTGTTTAAATCTTTTAAAATATATTACTCTCTGAATTTTTAATCCTACTTTCATAAATTATATCCCAACTGTAGTTTCCCTCCCTCTACTCTTCCCACTCTATGTCACCTCTCTTTCAGATCTATTCCTCCTCTGTTTTCCTTAAAAAAAAAAAAATTAACAGGCTTCCCAGGGATGCCAACTGATCACGGCATAACTAGTTACAAGACTAGACAAAAGCCCTCATATAAAGGATGGATGAAGCAAACCAGCTGGAGGAAAAGGATCCCAAGTGGAGGCAAAAGAGGCAAAGACAGCCTCTGCTCTCACTATTAGGAGTTTTACAAGGACTCCAAGCTACATAACCATATCATACATACAGAGGACCTAGCTCTGACCCATATTACCTCCATTATTGTTGCTCTAGTCTCTGTGAACCCCTAAAATTCCTGCTTAGTTGCTTCTGAGGCACTGTGTTCTCATAGTGTCCTGCAGTCTTCTGGCTCCTATAATGTCTTCCTCACTATCTTCTGTAGGTTGTCCATTTCTCTTCTGGGACACCAAACCAGCCACCAAAACCTTTGATCTACTACAATCTGTCCTGCCTACAAGATGTGTTCAGGTGAAGATTGTGCAGAACTTCTGAGAGTGGCCAACCAATGACTGTCCAAGCCATGAAAGGAAGCCCTTACTTGAAACTTCCTGAATATCCAGGAACCAGAGATTCAATTCTGTAGGAACCTAAGGTAGTACCAAACACAACTGGCAAATAATAATAATAATAATAATAATAATAATAATAATAACAATAATAATAAATTATGTGAAATGATTTCTAATGATATTCTGCTCTACTCATAGATTGTTGTCTAACACAATTATCATTAGAGATGCATCATTCACCAACTGATGGGAGTAGATACAGAGATCCATAGCCAAATAATCTCTAATTTTTAATATGGTAAGAGGTGTGTAGGTGTGTGTGTGTGTGTGTGTGTGTGTACATGTGTGTAAGTTTGTGTTTGTGCACACATATAGAGGAAGCTTCTCAGTATTGACTATCTCCCTCTGTCAGGAGCTTTCACTGAACTCATTAAGCCTACTGACTAAATTGGCTGACCAGTGAGCTCCATGGATATTCCTGTCTCTGCCTGCCTAGAACTTGGAATATAAATTTAACAGTGCATGGAGCTATGACTGAATAAAAGCAACCACCATCACCACCACAACAACAAAAACAAGAGCATCAACCACAACAAACTGTGGGTCCTAGGTATAAAAGTAAGAATTCTATAAACTGAACCATCTCTCCAGACGTCAGTCCCAAAGTTGTTTTTTTTTAAAAAAACAATCAAGCAAAAAATAAAATTCTCAGGACAAAAGTGACCAAATTAAGAATGTTTCTGGAGAACATATGCCCAAGCTGATAACTTTAAGATTTAGTTTATACAATTGCAGGAATCATGTAGCATAATTCTCATTACCTTCCTGGTAAAAATTTATCAGGCTTCCACATCATTCTGGTACCTC
This sequence comes from Rhynchomys soricoides, assembly GCA_019843965.1. Classification (NCBI taxonomy): domain Eukaryota; kingdom Metazoa; phylum Chordata; class Mammalia; order Rodentia; family Muridae; genus Rhynchomys; species Rhynchomys soricoides. The sequence goes on from JADRCH010000140.1 coordinate 1,195,457, forward strand.
CATGGTGTCCTGTTTTCATGAAATTGCTAACAAAAGGAGTGTTGATTTTACCAACCTGGTAGACAAGAAAATGATGAGAAAAATGCAAACTCTGTTGTGAATCTCCAAGCACACATTATTGTTCATAGAGGTGTGTGGAATAAATTAATTTGTCTAGTGATAGCATGTCTAGCAGTGGCATGGATTAAAGCCATCCTTGGATGACAATGCTCTCAAGTAACTGACAAATAGGATGTGAAGCCTATTTGGAGAAATGCAGCTTTGTCGTAAATAACTTCACAGATAGGGAGCAAAGAATGTGAACTCATAAAAACTTAAAAAGCAAAGGGAAGAACGATCATTTCTCACTATGTTTATATCATTTCTGTGTGTACTGAATCAGGAATTACTGCATCACAGTTGCTGAGTAAGTGTGAGGTTCTTCTAACTCTGTGATTACAATGTGTTTGTTAATTATGTTATTCAGCAAAATATCTAGATAATTAACTCAGAACTAAAGAAGTAATTTTGGCTTCTGATTTCTTTTGAGCTTTGTTTCCGGGCCCATTTTGAAGAAGAACATCATGATGAGAAAGTGTGTTGTGGAGCAAGTCTGTTTGACTTGAGCAGGTTCCAGTTTACCTTTAAAGAATATATCTCCAGTAACTCTCTTCCAGCTAAGTCCCATTTCTTGATCTACTATTTTCCAATAATGACATCATCTTCTACATGAACTTTTAGGTATCACTTATGTCCTCGTCTTTATATTAGTAATCTTATATCATGCATATTTTTGTCTAAATATATCTTATTTAATAAGTATGGTTTGACCATAAACATTGAACATACAGTCAACAGAAGTATAACTAACACCTGCAACGAAGCTCATTTAACTCAACTAGTTTCTCCATAAAGCAAGTAACAACCTTCTTGCATTTAGGAATACAAATACAATGCTTAGCAGCCATTGAAAATGTGATATCAGTAGCAATTAGTAAATAGACTGGAAAAAGCACTGCTGTTTATAGAATAAGACATCATTTTTCATGGCCACAGGTAAATGGCAGGTGATTCAAATACTGTACACACTGTACACATCATCATCTGACCTAAAAGTACTATAAAACATTTTTATAATTACAAATAAAACTTTGGAAGTAGGTGAATTCACAATCACGGAATCTACTGTAGAGATAAGTTGTACAACAGAACAAAAACAAGGGCCAGGGTCACTAATCTATGCTAATAAGAAAATGTTGAAACCGTAGCATTAGAATCATAATAACTTTTGATACTAGAACTATCATTGACTTGAATAAGTACACTTAATATTTTTAAAGAAAAATGTTTTGATGAACATGGGTGGGGTATCTATACATAAGACCAAGCATATTTCTCAAGAAACCATTGTATAAGTGAATACATAAAAATTTAAAAAATAATGATCTAAACAATCACTGTCTATAGACTACATTTACATGATCAAAAATAACATTGAATTATATATAAATAAAAATTAAAATGTAAACTAGCAATGCCATTCAACGAGTAATATCAGCTTTACAAAACTCTGGTGTCATTTACATTTTACAAATACCAGGTTGAAAATAAAATATATTTTTTTCTAATTAAATAAGTCTTACAAGTTATCACAAGGCAATACATTATAGATGTAATAATTGGGATCGGCACCCCTCTGTCTGTCATTCTCACCTTACCCATTTTTGTGGGATTCTCCAAACTCAGTCTAGTATTTGACCGAGTCTCTTTATCTGCTCCTATCAGTTGCTGGATGAAGCCTCTCTGATGATGATTGGGATAGGCACTGATCTATGGGTATATAATATCATTAGGAATATTTATTTATTTATTTATTTATTTATTTATTTATTTATTTCCACTTGGCTTTGGTTCTATCCTAGGTCTCTGGAGTATCCAGCCTCTTGTTTCTGTCTATCCAGGCAATGTCAGGTATGGACTTCCTCTCATGGCTTGGGCCTCAAGTTGGACCAATCCTACAAGTGGACCAGGCCCATAAGGTGGCCACTCCCACAAGTTTTATGGCACCATTGCCCTGCAGGCATCTTTCTTTCCCCACTTATCTATCTATCTATCTATCTATCTATCTATCTATCTATCTATCATATATCTGTTCTCTTTACATCTCTGTTGCTGCTCTCCTTTCCAATACCCCCCTCACATAGTTCCTCTTCTATCTTCCCATCCTCTTCTCCTTTGAGATGGTGGAGCACCCCCATATACCCTTACCCTCACACATCAAGTCTCTGAAAGGTTTGGTGCATCCTCTCCCACACAGGCCAGACAAGGTAGTTTATCCAGGGAAACATATTCCACAGACAGACCAAAATTTTAGGAACAGCTCCTGCTCCAGTTGCTGGGGGACTGACATGAAGACCACACTTCATATCTGTTACATATGTGTATCAGGGGTAGGCCCCGTCCATGTATTCTCTTCAGTTTGTGCTTCAGTCTCTGAGATCCCCAGGGGTGCAGGTTAGTTGGTTCTATTGTGCTTCCTGTGGAGTCCTTTTCCCTCTGGGGCTCTCCAACCTTCCTCATATGCTTCCATAGTAGTCCCAAGCTCAGTTCAGTGATTGACTATGAGCTCTGCATCTATTACAATCAGCTTCTGGGAGGAGCTCCTCAGAGGACAATCATACTAGGCTACTGTCTGCAAGTACAACAGAGTATTATTAATAGTGTCTGGGATTGGTGCTTGCCCACGGGATGGATCTCAAGTTGGGCCTGTTATTGGTTGGCCACCACCTCCATCTCTGCTCCATCATTGTTCCTGCATTTCTTGTAGACAGAACAACTTTTGAATCTATAGTTTTGCAGAAGATTTGGTGTCTTTGTCTCTTCACTGGGCATCCTGCCTGATTATAGGTGATGGACTCCTCAGATTCCATATCCCTACTGCTATGACTCTCAGCTAAATAGGACCCCATGAAACTGAAAAGCTTCTATAAGACAAAGGACACTGTCCATAGGACTATATAGCAGCCTAGAGATTGAGAAAAGATCTTCACTAACTCTACATTTGACAGGGCTAATATCCAAAATGTATAAATAACTCAAGAAATCAGACACCAACAAACCAAATAACTCAACTAAAAAAGAGCTAAACAGAATTCTCAACAAAAGAATCTCTAATAGAATCACTTAATAAATGTTCATTGTCCTTACTCATCAGGGAAATGCAAATCAAGAGGACCTTGAGGTTCTATCTTATACACATCAGAATGGCTAAGATCAAAAATTCAGTTGACAGCACATGCTGGCAAGGATGCGGAGCAAGGAAACACTTCTATATAGCGAGTAGGAGTGCAAACTTATACAACATCTCTGGAAATCAGTCTGGTAGTTTCTCAGAGAACTGGAAATAGTTCTACCTGAAGACGCAGCTATTCTGCTTCTGATCATATACCCAACAGATGTTCCACCATACCATAAAGATACATGGTCCACTATGTTTATAGCAGCTTTATTCATAATAGCCAGAAATGAGAAACAACCCAGATGTCCCTCAGCCAAAGAGTGGATACAGAAAATGTGGTTCATTTATACAATGGGGTACTATTCAGCTATTTAAAAAAGGACACCATGAATTTTGCAGACAAATAAGACTAAAAAAATATCATTTTGAGTGAGGTAACCCAGACCTCAAAGGACATGCTTGGTATAATATCCACTTATAAGTGGATATTAGCCATAAAGTATAGAATACCCACGCTACACTACACAGAACCAAATAAGCTAAACAAGAAGGAAGGCCCAAGTAAGGATGCTCGAATCTCACTTAAAAGGGGGAGTAAAAGAGTCATATGAGGCAGATGGCAGGAGGGAACTGTGTGGGAGAAGAAATGGGAAGGGTCATGAAGGGCTCGGGATTGGGTATGGGGAGAGACAGGAGAGAGGCCTTGTAGGCTAGGCGAATGAATGAAGATCTGCAGTTGATATGGAGGGTACACCTCTAGGACATGCCAGAGACCAGGGTTTGTGGAGGTACTCAGGAGTCTATGGGGGTGACTTGAGCCCTGCAGACATCTTGCAGGCAGAACAAAGTATAGGTTGAAGGTTTTGTGTCTGCATTGATGTCCCAGTACAATTACTGGAAGCTTTGTGTGGTTATAGAAGATGGCTGGTTCAGGATCCATATTGCCCATTACTAGGAATCTTTGCTAGATCACCCTCAAGGATTTCAGGAAGTTTTTACACTAGGTTTCCACATCACACCTACATGTGCCTCAATTGCAGTCATCTTTCCTAGTACTCTCTCCCTCCATTTCCTCCTCCTGATCACTCTTTGACCCACTTCTAGTCCAAACCTTCCTAGGTAGACCCATGCATCTCCCCTTCAGCTCTCTTTGTCCTGAGTTAAGTAATCCAGATTGGAAAGATATATGTGGTGTGTACTTACTTGTAAGTGGATATTAGCCCTTAAGTAAAGGGTAGTTATTCTACAATACACAGACAAGGATAGTCAAATTCTTAGCAACCTCAAACAAGGAGAATGAAGATAGAGGGATCATTGTACTATATTTCTGGATGTTTCTGAGTTATGGTGATAAAACTTCATACTATTGGCATAAAATAGACATATAAATCAAAGGAACACAATTGAATACCCAAAAATGTGTGCATATAAATAACTGTATCTATGTAGCTATGTAATATTTGACAAAGTTCCTAAAAATGGACACTGAAGGAAAAATAGCATCTTCAACAATGGTGCATGAAAAACTGAATGTCACTATCTAGGAGAATTAAGTTAGGACCATAAACAGAAGTTTTAATATAACATAGTCAGAAATCACAGAAACAAATAAATAGGTGGCTCTTTGGATCATGAACAATCATTTTGTAATGTTTTCCTTTGTACTAAACCAAAATGTTAGAGTATAGTTATTAAAAGTCCATAAAATATGAGTGCATTCATATCCATTCATTAGAAGGAAGTTACAAGCTTGTAGATGCAGTGACAGCTTGAACTTATGCTTTTCCTTCTTTTTGAGAAACATTTTCACCTCAGAGATGCCCACACGAGCCCTTGGACTTGGTTTGCTATTTAATTACTTGTACTTTCATTCTGTTCTGAGATTCCCAACGATGATACTCACTCAAGATGTCATTATTACTTGCTCAGTGTATGGGTTTTTTTCTTTTCTAAATTGGTCAAATGCATGAGGCCAAGTCCATATTGTTCTTGTTATTCTCTTTCTACTTTGAGCACAGTGCTAGCTAGCCTTATTTTACTATACTCAGCAATGTATCAGTAATTGTCAACATAACATTAAGTAAGAAAGAATGGGCATATTCTATGTTTAGCCTGGTGCCTGAGATTTCTCAAATTATAGTGGTATAACTTTGACCCAGTGGAGAGTCTGGAACAATTTTGCTAAACATGGGGGTACCCTGATGTTCTTTAAGGAAATTAAACCCAAAAGAAAAATGCTCATAACACAGTGAAATGACTTGGTTAAAATTAAGTACAAGATATTTCTTGAGGACTCCCACAACAATTGTTGTACCTAGGCCACTATGTGGAAGCTAGAGCTCTTTATTATAAATACTGGGGGAGTATACAAATTAATAGTAGTTAAGATTGCCAATGTCCTTGTAACTTCAATGTTTCAGCACAGGCTGGAGTTGCATGAACATAATGTTATACATTAATGATGTTCATGCATTAGTTATTTGATGTCCAGATTATTATGAACATGTATATTGGCAACAAAGGAACAGATACCATGTTAAGTAAATTAGGCTTAAGATTGTCTGTGTCTCTCTTTAGAAGGAATGCCACAAATATACCAAACTAACACCGAACTTATTCTGCAGCACAGAAGCAAGAGAAGACAGGGAGAGGTTTATCTGTTCCAGAAGGGACTTTAAATGAGAATCAAGGAAAAATAAAAAAAGGAAAGAAAGTTTACCCTGAAGACTTTTCAGCTTTTCAGAGAATAAACACAGCCATTACCCAAGTTCACAGCTGTAACCTTGGGGAGCTGAACTGGAACCTGCAACAGTTGCCACCTGCGCAGCTGAAGAAAGACTAATCACATCTGATCCGAGCTTTCTTTGCTGCAGAAAAGGTGGCCTCTTTCATAAGGCAAGCTGTTTCCCCACTTTTAGTGACTCCAATTCTACTGAAGATTGTTGCTTTATAATGGAGAAAAACCCTTGCCGGCAACATTGTCTGTATACTGATCTGTCATAAAAGCCCCTAACAGATGTTCCTGCCCAGTCCCCCCTGTGACAGAACATTCATTGTGGAGAATGTTTGCTGTTCTTTCTGCCCAATGAGGAGCTACCACTGATGCATTTCTTCCAAACAAGCACTGTGTGCCAAATATCTCTGAAGATTTTCAGTCGATAACCTTTCACAAAATAGAATTCACATTCAGTAGTTTCAGAATAAGAAAGAAATGGGGACAAAATCTGTACATATTTTCCCCAAGCAAGCAACCAGCCACAGCACAGTAATTAGATTTTTTTTTCTGATATTTAATTTCTTCTGTATAAAAAACTAATTGTCTCATAAAAAGCCCCGCATTTGGAGCTTAGAGGATTATTTCTGCATGATTAGGTCTTATTTACGAATTTTTGGCAAGAAAATACCAAGAGAACTTTTACTACATTGCATGAAATATGTGATGTCAGGTTATTCCAGTTTTTCATGACAGCTTTAATCATTTGGTTAATGTAGCAACCGCTAGATCCCTAAATCTCTTCATTGTAAAGACACCTTTCTCATTTTAATTAGCCAGAATAACCATTTAAATAATTGAAAAAGGCTATGCAACTGAGGCAGAGAGCTATTGTTAGGGAGTTATTGGCATAATGTATTCAAGAAACCAGAATGGGAAAGAACAACAGTCAGAGGAGAGAAACACCTCTGCTAAGTCAAAGACCACCTGGCAAGAATCCCAGTAGGAGACATGATAAGCCCTCCTTTGAATTATAGGCCATGGATCTCTAAGAGACACCCCAAACATATACAACCTTTTGGTATTTCCCATGCTTGTGCCATAGAGTGGGAGAAAAGTTCTTACTGATGAAAACGTAATACACTTCAGAAAGAGTCCATAGGCTCTTGAGCAGAAACTGTCCTGAGTGCCCCATCTCCAAGAACTAGTTTTCATGGTATAATAAGGCATCATGCAAAGTTCCAGAGAATGAGGCAACCAACAGTGTTACCCAGCTATGCTGCCTATGATCCATTCGATGGCCAGTATAGCACAATAAATCTAAATTGGCAACAGAGACATGATAACCTGAAGGGTGCAGTAGAGTCATACATACCTTGGAGGTAATCAACAGCTTTTAATTAGACTTAGGACCTGCTCAGCAAGAGGAAAATTATGTCTGGTACTGGAAACCTGTTTACTATTCAGTGCTAGTGAAGATATGGATTGAAGAAGAACCTACAATCATCACTTTACTCAGATAGCACAATCTTTAACAATCATCTAAGCATTTGTCCATATACCCACAGATAAGTACATCCTTACATCTCCTCAAGGAACATTCTATCTTCAATAGACAGAAACCATTACAGAAAACCACAACCAATCAAAATGCAGAGCTATTGATCCCAGAACCAATGGATACATCTACAAGACACTCCCACACTTAAAGCTCTGGGAACATGGTGGAAAAGGGCACAGAAAGAGGCAAAGATTCACAGGCTCAGGGAATTTGCTATGATATTGTGTCTCTTAGTACATCAGAAGCTACACCCATAAAGCCTCACTAACATTACTTCCAAAGCATAAGCAGAACAAAAGTGACATCAAATAAACATGCTAAAGTGGGCAGGGGAAAAACCCATGAGACCTCAGCTCTACACAAACAACTACTATCATCTAAGAAATGTTGAGGGTAGGAGAGAGAATCTTTAAGAAGGAGCAAACTAGTTGGTTGATCAATACCAAATGGTCAAATCTGAGAATATAATATGTATGACATACAGGAGCAGGATATATATATATATATATAAAACAACAATTAATGAAAAGGGGGCCATAATGTGAAAGAGAGCAATGAGGGATAAATGAGAGAGTTTGGAGGATAAAAGTGTAGAGGGAAATGTAATTGCAATATTAATCTCAAAGGTGGGTGGGGAAGCAAAAGAGAATCCCACAGATTTTACAGATGTGGAAACAACAGGAACTCTAGTATTATTAGATATATAGCATGGGGTGAGACATAACGAATGCACTCCATCCTGTAAGATGCATCCTGGGTTCAAGGCTGAAGATGAAAGAAGTGATGTCCATTCTGGATCTGACAAGTGGGATAACTTTTGTGCTCTTCTGTGGTCATCTGGAATGAAGTATTGGCTTCACTTCTCTATTCCTAAGGGATCCCATTTAGTGTTATTGAATAAGAACACTGGAGAAAATAATAACTCTAATACATAAAAATATTTAATCAATATTACAACTTGTGTTTAAAAATTATACTAAATATGTATGAAAAGTAATCTCACTACTTCTCTTGTTGTTCCACAAAAGAGTCTCTATTTCTCTCTGGACAGCTTTTAGTTTCTTATGATTTAAATGTTCATCTGTGTACCTATTATTGACTATCTTTAAACAATTCTGTACAATGTACATCCATTATATCTCACTAGTTTTGTAGGATTTACTTCTCATATTGTGTATGTTCACCAAGAGTTATAAACTGAAGCCTAGGCCAGTGAGATGACTCAGTAGGTAAAGGCACATTTTGCCAAATTTGGTGATGTAAATTTAATTCCAGGGACCTACATAGTGGAAAAAGAAAAATAGCTCTGGAAAGTTGTTTTCTAACCTCCATACACATGAAGTGTTACTCCTATCAACCAGTCAGTCAGTCAGTCAGTCAGTCAGTCAATAAATGTTGTTTGCAGAATGTGGTTTTATGCTTACTATTCTCTGATAATTGTTGTCACTGAACTGTAGCAAAGTTGCCAAAATTCCAAGTAAAATGATTCATTTCCCTCAAACAAAGCCATGATCATACAATTTTGCCAACTATTGTTTACAGATAACAATCATAATCCAAATAAGGTGTTAATTGGTGTATTCTGTCATCTACTGAAGATTAATTCATAAATTATGAAAACACAGTCCCTGACTCATTATGTTTTGAAATTTAATGGTTGACTTTATATTTTCCCTGTGTAGTTTCCATTTCACACATTCCAGCATCCAGTGATTTAATATCTCCATAAAAGTATGTACCATAATGCCCAAAACCTTTGTAATGTCATTGAAGTAATGGACCAAGGACTTGACCTTCTGTTAAGGCATATTATACTACCTACACTGGACTGTTTTAGTATAACTTGTAGATAACGCTACTTTATTCAAGGACTATAATGACTTTTTGAAGGAAGATGTATAATACTATTTCATATATGCACTGAGATTTTTGGATGTCTCAATAATCTGGGTAAATCCACACAGTAGTAAACAAGAGAAAAAGCTAAAATTAGGCATATCACTCTTAGTCTTGACTATCTCATCAGTTATCTTTAGCATGCTATCCCATAAGATCAACAATGGGAAATGGGAACTATGTTTAGAAACATTTAATGATGAACTCTGCTGAGAACTTTCCACTTACCAAAAATGGCTGTAGAATTATAAATACTCATATAATAATCTCTCTCTTTTGTGCTTTCTTATAAAATTCCTTTTTATGTGAGCATAAGATTTGACATGAATTTTAGTAGTCAAAAAATAATATAGAAAGTATAATGAACGAAACATAAAAATATAAATCTGAATTATCCCATTCTTTCTAGACTGGCGCCAATAAAATTCTATTTATAAAAACAAAACCTGGGCCAAAACCTGTCTTGATCTGTAGGATTTTTTGTCATTTACGTTCTGTGACCACCACTGTAGTTATGTTAGCTAACTATGTTCTTAGTTGAATAACCACTTCTTCAATATTAGAACGGTATCAAAAAAAATGTTGCTCACATGGTTTGTTAAGCATTTCAATTCTGGGTAATTTCCTTTGAAACCTATGCTACACACTAGTGTGATAGTAAAATCAATTTGAAAGGTTATTAAGGAATGATGTCTGTTTCATTCTTAGACATCCTCTCTGACTTTCTGCCTCCCTCCTGTCTTAAGTTTTTCAATATTTCTCTCTCTCTTCTTCTTTATTTTTGCCATGTTCCTCCTCCATCTTTTTTGTTTTTCTCTTTACTTTCCAAGACTTTAATTGCACATTTTGATTCAGTAAAATGTCATAATTCAATATATGCACATACTATGTAATGACCAATAATTCATGGAATTTAAACATTTTCACTTTAAACATTTAAAAAATTTAAAAATGTAATATTCTTATTCATGCAGTGCAGCATGATATTTTCATACCATGTATCCTGATCAAAGCAGAAGAGTTAATCACAGTATCTTTGGCCTTTTTATCATTATATCTAAATTAAATTTTAAATTACCCAAGCTCCTCTCTTCTAGTGATTAACAATATATGTAATTGTTTGGGAGATTACACTCCAACTGTCATGGTATTAAACACAAGGATTTACTATTACTTTAGTATTTTATTTCAATATCTTTTCTTCTTATTTATAACATAGAACACTTGCTTATTATAAAAAAAAATCTTGTCTTAAGATAATTCCACAAATTCGAGCTACATTCTCTAAAATTAGCACAGTTTTGCTACACGAAGACCTGTTCTGTTGACACATTACTTATTTTGTCTTAATTATGATTTTCAATTTTGCTATATCCAAGGTCTTTGAATGTGCTTATCATCTGACTTCCCTGTCTGGCATCACCCTGTACTCTTTACATGGTCAAATAGTTGAGTCAAAGATAGAGTAAGAAAGTGATAGAGAGCCTATGAACTTATATATTTTGGATGTTAAGTTATTATTTATCCAAAAACTTTCACAGATGTTTTGTCAGAGCTGGGCTTTGCTATAACCTATATTGTAATATATAATATATTCCAACTTATGTAAACTTGTTTATGCAGCCATGTAAGAATGAAGAATGAGTGAGAAACAAAACAAGATCACATCTTTGTAATTTTATGTTGATATAACAGCAGTTGATAAAAACACTACTAGGAATCTACCAAGCTTGGTTAAGAAATTCAGAGAAATCCAGTGTCTTATTTAAGGTGCTTATGAAGGTGTGATTTCATTTGCAAGAACTAATTATAAATGTCAGTTTTATTCATCTTTATCACCAGATACATAGTTAATATTTTATTAATATTGATGTAAGTAACACTGTGTACCTTTGTTAAGTTGGAAAAATGATTCTTTTTCACATAATCAAAAAATAATTTCAGGTTGTAGGAAATAATAGCTACCAAATTATTTCCTTGTCAAAAATAATAATAAAATGAGAGACATGTATGAGGAAACAGAAGAATAAAGGTACCAGGGAAAGGCTTTGGTTTAAGTCAATTCTCAGTATTTTGGTTTGGAGAAAAAAATGAGTGTTTAAAATCTGTCAGCTTCCCAAACCTCTACTATTAGCTGTGCAGTTTTCCTGGCAGAATGATTTATTAAGTCAGTAGATGCCTGTGGCTCAGGCAAGAGGATTCTACTGCAAGAAACACCAGAAGAGTCAAGCCCAGGTAGCCATGTCTCATGTCAAAGCAAGAATTTCCTTTCAATTGAAGAATGCGAAATGAGTAAGGTATTAGGTTTGGGAGACCTATATTAACGATCTGGAAATAACAGAGCTCATGCATTTCTTCAAGAAATCCACATTTGGCATGAAACGAGCCAAGAAAAGGAATTACAGAGAAAACACTTTCACAATAAGGAAGTAAAGCAGTGGAATTTTTACAGTAGAATATACTTGTGGCCTAGAGGAATGAGGAAACCCCCCATGTTTTATAAAATTACTTCTATGCTAAACAAATAGATATCATCTTAATTTGCTGGAGAATGCAACATTAAACTGGTATAGCTGTTTTTTAGGCTTTATTTTCGTTTTACTTGGCTTGTGAATCATTTAGTGCAGAAACTTTATTTTGCATTTAATCAGATTTTAGTTGTTCTATTATTGGGCTTTAAAGTTTTAAGAGTTCTTATGTTTTTCTCAATATTGCAAACCTTGGTATGATGCCAACAGACAACATAAAGAGGGCCTCAACAGAACTTCCTATGGAAGGTTTTATCCAAGTAAGTGTTAGGCATAATAAAAATGTTCCCTCAAGACTGCAAAAGTTTAAACAATGAACAGAAATAAAATTCTCAGTTATTCTTTCTATATGCAAGTCATGACACTAGTCAGAAGCAATCATCATCTTCATCTTCATGACGTCTATAAATATTGTGGGAAAATGTCTCAGCAATTACTGTTCAGTCTATACACAGAGAAAACAAGTCTGGCTCCCTTTCCCCCCTTGTCAGCACACAATTACTTGATCAATGTGTAACATTTAAGAAACTTGAGTTTGAGGGGAGAAAAGTCCTTACTTACCATATTCTGTTTTTATTATAAGAAGTATACCTTATTTGTAGTTATGTATCTTAAACTCCTACTTATTAGTGATGATGAGTTCTGGCTGGCTATTCTGCTTTGTGATTCTGCTCCTCTTATTTGTGAAAATATTGGAAAACCTAAGTTTATCAGACAAAGTGGCTGCCTATGAAGTGCAACCCAGTACAGTGCATTTTGGTTTGTTAGATGTACTACTTTGGTCTTTTTGACAGTTGTTCTGGGAGTAAATAATATCTGGTATATTATTGGCTGGCAAAACTCATTTGTAGTGTAATTAAACGGCCATAATTTTGTTGGATTATAAATAAGAAGACAAATAGTTCATGAATTAGCATGCACAGAATCACTTGATGACTCAGAGCTACACAAGCACAATATAGGTTTCATATATAGGTAGTGTCTTTACAAGGACAGATAACAGGAAAAAAAAGACAACATGCAATTTTCAAATTGGAAGTGAGTATTAGATATATTTGCAATCTTACATTTCATTTGACTTTTTTGAGTTTTTTTTTTTTTTTTTCATATGGCAGGGTGGCAAATTCAAGCAACCTTTAATGCTTTTAAATTATATTTTAAATATTTTCTTGGCATTTCCTTGCCTGATGTTGCCACATATTTTCTTCATTAATGGATGAAAGTTAAAACAGGAATAAGAAGTGAATCTGAGTTTGGTGTTAGGCCAAGCCATTTACCTTTTCCCCGAGGGTGTCCATTAAAGTGGCTTAATTCATGTAAAGGTCGCAAAATAATAAGACTTTTATGTCAATTTATACTTTATTTTGTGATTTTTTTCTAGTAGCTGAGGGGATTGCTTCTGAACAGTAGGCTGTTCTAGTGCATGTTTTCAATTTACATTCACTTCCTTGTCTGAGAACAGATTACACAGCAGAGTTGTACTAACCTTTTCTGCTGTCCTTTCCCTTGGCTCCCTACCTTTGGTTGGTTCACTGGACCTTAGGGTCACTGCTGACACAAGAGAAGGAGAATAAAATGGAAATGACTGGGCAGCCTGATGAGAGAGAAGCAGGGGAACCAATCATTTTTTTGCTTTAAATCTTACTCTTATGCACAATTTCTGAGTTGTTTCATTGAAGCTATATGAATAATTATGTCATTATTCTCTTAAGAACAGGGACAGTTTTGTCATTGAATAGGAAGTAGACAGATGAAAATTAATATCTAGCAACTAAAACAACAACTGAAAAAATGTGTTATAATTCATTTCCTTGGAGAGATTTCTTTCACTACTGCTTTAAAGATAAGAACTGCAGATGTTTAAAGTTTATAAGACATTAAGAAAAATTATTCTATGGGTATTGTGATATTTTTGGCCTCACATATTGCTACTAATGACACATATTCACATCACATTTCTGTTGCATGCATTAGTAAAACATTTTACTTCTCTTTGTAGCAATCCATTATGTCAATTTTAGTTTGTGATTTGATGATATACCTCAATTTCTAAATTAATCTCAGATTAATAATTTTATAATATACTGCAGTAACCAATAGCCTTGAAGCTTCCCTGGCTTTTTAAATTTTGTTCATTAAAAATACACAATATAAATGATTGGTAAATTTGGTCCATTCAAATTTGGTAGGCTGGATTGAGATTTTTTTCATAATTTTCAAGGGACTTTGTAAGAGTGAGAGTCATGCACCATTCCTTGTCTGGCTTAGAAACAGTACAGATTTGCATCTACTGGCAATTGACCAAAGCATAGACATAAACATTAAGCCCTACTTAATTTCAGTTGTAAAGAAAAAAAAAGCCAGAAAAGAGGACTGTGAAAGCAACCCCCTCTTGAACCCTCACAAATGTTCGAATGTCTTTGCTGATACTGTTGTCATTGTCTCATTACCACTCCTATCAGTAACCCCCTCATCCACAATAAAACTCCCTTGTTCACCAAAACCCATAAACAAATATCAACAATCATATGGCCATAAATATAGAAACATGGTTACCTAGTGACCTTCTGGTACAACTGTGGCTATGGAGAGCAATTCCTCTGAATGAGATCATGTTAATATCCACTTCAGAAATATTTGATGAGAGATAAAATGACTATAATTTTACAATTGACAAGGGAGAATCATCATCCATGTTCTTACAGATAAACTTTTTGATGTGAGAAGAAGAAACAATCTTGCTTTCAAAGCAAATATATTCATGCTTTATTCCACCATGGTAAAAGAAGTAGTGAGTCTGTTTGGGAGACTGTGCATACAAATTACACCTTTACAGCTGAAATAGTTCTGCTTTTCTGTCAGGTATTAATCAATATGTAAAGCATTTGATAGTTTTCATTTTATTCTACATCACATTAATTTACACTAGTTCCAAATCTTCAGTGCGTTGTTGGTATTTCTTGCATCACCAGATCTTTAATGACCAAACATTAAGAATTTCCTGTATGTTGTGGCTGTTAGCTTGGTGATTTTGCAGGACTCCTGACAGTGGGAGCAAGTGAATCTCTTACTCTTTTGCCTGCTCTTTGGACTCTTTTCCTCCTGTTGGGTTGTCTTTTCCAGCAGTCATATGAGTGCTTTTGACTTGTTTTCTTGTATCTTGTTTTGTCCTGTTTGGCTGTTGTCTCTTGGAGGCCCGTTCTTTTATGAAGAGGAAACAGAGGTGGAATGGATCTCAGGGGAGAGGGGAGGAGTGTGGGAGAGCTTGTAGGAATGGAGAGAGATCTTGGAAAAGTGGAGGGAGAGGAATTTAATGTTGGGATGTAATGTTTGAGAGAAGACTCTATTTTCAATAAATAAGAGGGTGTTAGAACCCCAATATAGGAGAATGCCAAAGAGGGAAGATGAGAGTGGGTGGGTGGGTGAGGGAATACCCCCATAGAGGCAAGGGAAGGGGGAGAATAGGGAGGTTCCAAAGGGGAGATCTGGAAAGGGGAAAACAATTGAAATGTAAATAAAGTAAAAAAATACTTAATATAGTAGAAAATATATATTGGATGAAAAATGGAAAGAAATGATAACTGATCCAACAAACGAGTATAACAGAATGAACACCAAGTACTCTTAATCAGTATAAAATAATCCAATACTGATATCTGGTTGCACACTAGCTAGAGTACTTATTGAAAAAGAAACCTTTGGCCATCTGAAAATAAAAAATACCCGTATCAATTGTCTGCTATAGGAGGGTTCAGTGCTCTTCCCATATCCCCCTTTGATTTAACACACCATCAGACTCATTATAACAGTGTCATAGCAAGTAATTTTTTTTAAAAAAAATCAGACAACTTTAAAAGTCCATAACCACATTATTTCACGTAATTTCATCTTGAAATTTATCCTTTTGGGTTTGAAAACATGAATGTAAAAATATCAAGTATCATCCTAGAGAGATAGTTAGGTACCAAACATATAAAAAACCATGTTCCTGGCATTACGGAGCTACTGGGCTGTGATATGAATGAAGAAAGCCAAGAAACTGATCAATAAATTGTCCACTTAGTTGTTACCCTGAAAATAATGTGCAAGTCTCTGGGAAAATGATATTTCAACAAGCCAAAAAGATATGTCAGAAGTTGAAAAGGTGGAGCAATATTAGATTCTCAATAGAAGGCAATAAGAAGAACAGGTTGGGGAATGGCTACCTCCGTGTAGGTGATCCCCATTAAATGTGGAGAAAGTATACAAGATTGGAAAATGATGGGAAGGAATGATTAGGATAAAGGATCAGTTAAGAAGTACTTGACTTCTTTCACAAATTTTTGTAGTGTTGACTTTGTATCCTAAGTTTCAGAATAAATGGTCTCCTTGAAAATTCTATACAGATGTAATTAAAAGCCACATTTATATAGTGAATAAAAGACATTTTCTGCATTGTTGTTGCTTACTACTTGGAAAATAATAACTTTGTAAATATGAAAATGCCGAATGCTTAGTTTTGCTTCTCAAAGCTTCAATAGCTCAAGTATGTGTCCTTATCTAAACTGAATTACACATGATGACAAGTGGCTTTAATAGCCCAGTTAGATGTTGCATATATTTTAGGTTATTTGTTAATGTTTTCCAGCTAATTTTGACAGGTAATTATTTTTAAATGTTAACTTTTTGCAAGAATTGAAATTATTTGATCTTTACCCAAAACATAATCACTAATGTAATGGACTCCGCCCACAGACACTTGTGAGTTTGTAATTTATGTCCTCATTTGTCATTTTCTATTGTTGGCAAAATAAATACAACATGAAAATTACTGATTATTCTTATAACAGTCTATTAATGCAAGTGTTATATGGCTATAACTAATTCAAATACCACTAATATACTGATATTTTACTTGGTACACAATAAACATTGTAGTTATCTCTTCACATTTATATTAGGATTAATTTTTAGCACATTGCTGTAAGTTAAAGTTCCATCTTCATTTTAATCTTTCCAAATCTCATGTTAATCTGCTTGTTAAATATTTATCAACTTGAAACAAACCAGAGTCTCCTGGGAAAGGGGCCTCTCAACTCAGGAATTGCCTCTATCTGAATGGTCTTTGGGCATACCTGTGGGCATCTTGTTGATAAATGACTGATGGTGGAGGGGAGCCTCTGCGGGAGATACCACTGCTGGGAAGATGGCAGGGATATAATAAGAGGAGCTGAGCAAGACACCAAGCCACTTCATTCAGGATCTCTGTTTTAGTTCCTGACTCTAGGCTCCTCCCTTCACTTCCCTGGTAAACTGCAAACTGAAATAAACCCTTTCCTCCCCAACTTACTTTTGGTAATTCTTCTATCATGGCAACAAGAAGAAACTAGTACACTCAGAAAACACAAAGGTTTGCTCAGGTGCAATGGTAGGATTTTGTCTTCATTGACTAATCAGAAACCTCATTAATTTTGTCATTTTGGCTACTCTTTGACATATTACTAGGAGATGTAAAATATTTTTCAAGATTTAAAAGCACTGATTTATAATATAGGTTGTCTATGGTGATATTTCCTTGCAGTACATGTAGAGCTGTAAAACCCTGACAGGATTTCTTGATTCCCATTATTTCTCCATAGAGTCTTGCTTCTTCAGCACCCCCAAATACATAGGATACCAGGTCAAGTTAAAATTAGATTTGTACCTTCTTCATTTTTCTGTCTTTATATTAATATTTATTTCTTATTTATTTTTATATGGTTATTCATTGCTTGTTTTCCAAAGAAAATGGAAAGGTAATCAAATCATGCTAAAATCTAATTTCTTCGAGCCAGTGATTAAATGTTGTTCCAATATAATCTAGAGATCTTTGAATACTCTCAGAAATATTTAAAAAATAAATGCAGTCAACTAAATGATTTTTAATTGTGAAGTCCCTCTTTTTGTTTTGCTAGAAGATGATGGAATGGTTACTAGAGAGAAAACTGTTGGAAACAGCAAGTTAATGTTGACACCATTAAATGTCCAATTCTCGAAGAGAAGCCAATTCTATATTTGCCCATCATATCCAGCCTGAGTGGAATAAAATCTCTCTCCCCTTCCAAGTATAGTGATTACTGATGCAGGACATTTAACAAAGGAATGCTCCCATGTGCCATAGTCAAAATTAATTCTTAAATAAGTACAGATTTGTGTACTCCACCTTCAAGTGAGGAAGAAAGAAATAGAAAGCAGCTATATTAGTTTCAAAATAAAGTTCAAAACCCAAAACAAACCTGACATTGGACATAATACAATGTTAGTCAAGAATTAATTAAGAATTAGCCAAATTAAATATCTTCTCAAGAATCAAGATGACCAGAAATGGCCCAATTCATGAGGAAGAGTTCTCTTGCTAATCCATGGGAAGAACTTGATAAAGGCTTATGGCTAAATTCAGGAAAGCTGATAGGCACATACCATTATCAGGAAAAAAAAATCAGTCTAGAATAAACTATAATTTGAGCAAAGGTTAAATTCACTTCGCCCTGCATTAGAAAAAGATCAATGAAGATACTTAATAAAGAACATACATTTGGAGTAATAATTTATAACTGGATTGTAGAAGATTTGTTTCCTGAAGAAACAATTTGGGAGAAGGTTTTCATTAAAGGAATTAAATTGAAAATATCAACGCATTAATATTGAGTTAGTATTAGAAATAAAAAGATTCAAACAATCTCCTTGAACAGAAATTAGATACAAAAGAAAAGAATCTAATGGAGATATAGTTGAATATTTGTTGACTGTATCCCTGGATTAAAGGTTTGCACAATGATTAGAAGTGTATAAGAGGTATGAAGGTCAAATAAATACCCATACAAAATATCTGAAATAATTAACCGTTAGATTTCAAAATCCTTTTGAAGAAGATGATCCAGAAAAAATCAGACCTTGAGCTTTACAAATCGAAACATATTTTCCCAACATTATCAGACCTTTAAGGAATTAAAAATAAATCTTCATCACATAGGAAGAAGGGAGACGGACGTAGTGTGTGACTTTATATGTCTAGCTTTTTTTGTTCTATTTTAGACAGGTTGTGAGGAAGATTTGAGAGAAAAATAAATATAACCTAACAGTCAGTCAAAGTGTTATTTGTGTATTGTGGGCACATAAATATAGTTCTCATTTCAAGCAGATATCAGACATTTTATTATAGATGATATGATGGCCATAGCCCATGAACACATTTTCAGGTTTTCCTCATCCACTGTTTTACTATGCAAATGGTTATATAAGAATGTATTAGTAAAAGAACAAAGAAATGTATAAGTCAAAGTGTTTACCGAAAAACAGAGAAAGCTCTGCTCCCGGTCTCACATGGTCGGGAGGTTATTCTTAGCTTTTCTTTGATAGGAAGCTAATATTCTGCTACAAATGTATTGAACAGCATTTTAGTAACAAGAATGTTAGGTTAGACATGAATGTAAATGAATGATTATCGAAGGGACTGAAAATACACTCAGATTAGTTTACCTCTATATAATCTCAAAGTTCATTCATTTGGCCTTATAGAAAATCTGACACAGCTGTAAGCCAGTCCTTTCTTCCTTCCTTTCTCTTTCTTTCTTTCTCTTTCTTTATTTGTTTATAATATCAATCCTAATGTCCATGAATAGATGCAATCATTGAAAACAGCTCCAATGATGCCATTTAATAAAGCAATTTCTCTCTTCATTCTCCTGATTTTTTGATTGGATAAGAAGTTCCATTTTCTTTACTTCTTGTATTTGTTCCGGTTATTTAAACTCTTAACAGTATAATATTTAATACTTGTAAATAATGAATTTGAAGTGTATATCTTTCTCTTAAGAAAAATCTTTATTATCTCAGCGCTCTTCTAGCCTCTTCTATTTTAGTCTTTTATTACAGAATGTTTAATTGATCAATCCATGTTAGTGAATATAACATTTCACCTTTATCATTTTTTTATTGGATACTTTATTTATTTACATTTCCAATGTTCTACTCGGTTCTACCCCCCTCCTGGAAACCCTCTATCCCATCCTGCCTCCTCCTACCTCTTTTATGATGGTATTCCTACAACCACCCACCCACTCCCACCTCCCTGCCCTCGAATTCCCCTACACTGGGGTATCCATCGAGCCTTCACAGGACCAAGGGCCTCTCTTCCCATAGATGCTGACAAGGCCATCCTCTGCTACATATGCTGCTGGAGCCATGGATCTCTCTCTGTGTATTCCTTGGTTGGTGGATTATCCCTGGGAGCTCTGGGGGGTCTGGTTGGTTGATATTGTTGTTCCTTCTATGGGGTTGCAAGCCTCTTCAGCTCCTTCAGTCTTTTCTCTAACACTTCCACTGAGGGACCCATGCTCAGTTCAATGGTTGGTTGTTAGCATATGCCTCTGTATTTGTAAGGCTCTGGCAGAGCCTCTCACGAGACAGCTATATTCAGCTCTTTTCAGCAAGCACTTCTTGGCATCCACAATAGTGTCTGGGTTTGGTGACTGTATGGGATGGATCCCCAGGTGGGGCAGTCTCTGGATGGCCTTTCCTTTAGTCTCTGCTCTACCCTTGGTCTCCATATTTGCTCCCATGAGTATTTAGTTCCTCTTTCTAAGAAAGACAGAAGCACTCACTCTTTGATCATCCTTCTTCTTGAGCTTCATGTGGTCTGTGAATTGTATCTTGGGTATTCCGAGCTTTAAGACTAATTTCTATTTATCAGTGAGTGCATATCATGTGTGTTCTTTTGTGATTGGGTTATGTCACTCAGGATGATATTTTTTAGTTCTATCCATTTGCCTGAGAATTTCATGAAGTCATTGTTTTTAATAGCTGAGTAGTATTCCATTGTGTAAATGTACCACATTTTCTGTATCCCTTCCTCTGTTGAAGGACGTCTGGTTCTTTCCAGCTTCTGGCTATTATAAGTAAGTCTGTTATGAACATAGTGGAGCATGTGTCCTTGTTATATATTGGAGAATATTTTGGGTATATGCCCAGGAGTTATATAGCTGTGTTGTCAAGTAGTACGATGGCCAATTTTCTGAGGAACCACCAGACTGATTTTCAGAGTGTTTGTACCAGCTTTCAATCCCACCAACAATGGAGGAGTTTTCCTCTTTCTTCACATCCTCACCAGCATCTGCTGTCACCTGAGTTTTTGATCTTAGCCATTCTGACTGGTGTGAGGGGGAATCTTAGGGTTGTTTTGATTTGCATTTCCCTGATGGCTAAGGATGTTGAACATTTCTTTAGGTGCTTTCAGCCATTCGAATTTCCTCAGTTGAGAATTCTCTGTTAAGCTCTGTACCCCATTTATCTTTTAAGGTGGAGACAATTATGAAATTTTTCTCTTATATGATGCCTAGACTAGATGTTCTTGATATCTGATTACTATACAGAATAAATAAGTGCTATTTTACATGATAATATATAATCATCCCTTTACATTGGTGTAGTTTATGGGTTTGTATGAAAATTATTTTAGAATAAACAGTGATATACTTTGAATAAAAATCTTTATTATTGAAGCTTGGAAGTGATCATTACTCACAGTTTTCTGAGGTCAAGGGAATATAATTCTCATACTTCCAAAGATGAGATATTTGGTCACTGTTTTATAAAATTATCTTTCCTGGTTTTGGGCATTGGGCCTTGAGAGCATTTCTGTGTGTGTAATTCATACCGTGATGATCTGTCTTTATTTTGTTAATAGTTGTTACTTGTTTTTCACATGTCTTAGACATTCACATCCTCTATCTTAACAATTTGTCCTGCAAAAGTTATCCATACATGCACGTTCTCTCTAATCAGCACAAAATCATCGTGTATCTTTTCTAGCACTTGCACTGAAGAAGAAAAGCCTTGGTTTGAGTACAATAGCAACAATAGGAAGGCTCAAAGGTTGTAGACAAAAGATGCTGCTGAGATGAAAGGAAGCATTGCTAAAGGGCATGACAGCTCTTTTTGTTATTTTCTGGGCTGTAATTTATGAAATCAGTTTTCATTTTGAAAGTTCGCTAATTTTCTCCCACTTCAGTCTAAGATACAGCACACATGAGTGTTGAAGACAGACAGCCTCTCAAAACGATTCAATCAGGTGGTATTTGTAATGAAGCTGCAGGCTCTCACTTGAATTTCTTAGTGCCAGTCCTGATCATTTTCAATCCTTAGCTACAGAAGAACCTGTTTTCTTCCCTAAGCTTGCCTCACTAAAATGAATGCAACAAATTGTTTTTTAAGTTGGTTATTCTCTCTGAATTCCAGCAAGAAATGACTTGTTTATAGCAAATTCAAAATCCTGTCCAGCTCCTACAGGTTCTCTAGAAAAATATCTCTTTTCAGGCTCAGGTGTTCTTAGAAAGGAGTGATGTCATCATGGTCCTTTTTATATAAAATATACCTTTTTAAAAATTTTTGTAATATTAAATATGGGATCACAAAGATATAGAAACAACCCAGTTGTCTATTATGAATGAATCTGTATGCAAATACACACACACACACACAAACACACACACACTGAAATATTATCAGTGATAAGAATAAAAAGGAAGTCTATCCTTTAGAGAAACACAGGTGACCTTAAAGGCCCTGCTAATCAAAACGCACAAAAGGCACAGAAAAGTGAACTATATGGTTTCACTTGTATGTGGAAAGTCAGGAAATTGAGCTTGAGTCTGCTTAGAGTCATGGGCCCTGAGAGCTGGTTTCAGGAAAGATGGAGAAATGTTGGTAAAAGAACAAAGATTTTCAGAGGAAAATAAATATTCTAGAACTAATATACAGCATGGTGACTATGATCACTAATGATGCATCATAACCTAAAATTTACCCCAGAAAAAGTTAATTATTGTCAGTGCACAATAATTAATGCAATTGGTAACTGTATGAGATCTGGCTGTGGAAATTATCTTAATTGTAACCACTTAATAACAGAAAAGATAACATAAATAAAAAAATAACAGAAAAATAAAATACAAATAAAACCATCAGTCAACAGGATAGTGGTGAAGACTACAGAAATCACAGTTACAGAGAGAAGGAATAAGATGCGGATTTAAGGATCTGAGTCTCATTGAGATCCTTTTAATAACTAATCTGGATATAAATCTGGAGAATGGCTACCATACTGGTAGCTGGGATCTTTCAAAATAAAGATAGAAGAAATTGGTTAAGCTCTTGAATGTCTTATAGTGACAAACAACAAAACTGAAACCCAGGGAATCACTCAGAGATGATCTTTCCTTCAGGATGGTGTGCTAATTGTTAAAACAGTGACAGGCAGACTAGCCATAATAAGATAAGCCTTAAGTTAAGAAAGTAGAATTTTTTCAGGGTCTCACATCCCTTAGGATGAAAGCTCTCTTAAAGATGAAGCTATGCAACAGCAGAGGACAATGGAGATCATTCAGGCAAGTGATGGAGTAACTATAGTTATTTCTCCACTGGAGAAACCTCAGAGACTCAAGAGAAACTGGGAATCCAGGTAAGGACAACTCAGAGGGTTAGTGACAGGGATAAGATTTTACGAGAATTTGATTACAGGTTATTACAACGAGCTCAAACTTCATTACTTCCCCATCAGCCAAATTCATATGAATAAAATCATAGAACTGCCGTACTTTTGTGCCTCTTTTCATATCCTGATAGAAGTCTTTCAGTGCTTTCTAATTTTCAATAATTTGTTGTTAGTGTTGAATAGTAGTAGCACAATTCATTTGTCTGCTTTCCTCCTGTTAATATTTAATTGTTTCTAGATATTCACTATTATGAAGAACCTTTTGGCTGGACAGAATGATAAATGGTTAACGCATATACTATTTTGCAGAGGACCCAATTTTGATTCTCAGCACCTATGTTGGATAGCTCACAGTAGACTCTGACTCTATGGGCGTTCATAGGAAGTGAATCACTAAGGCCACATTCACTTATTTCGGTTTTTATCAAGGAGCTTTCCAAGGAAGTTGCTAATGTTTTTCCTTTCATTATAAGCACATTATGCTATACCTTCTCCAGATGTTCCTGACAATCGATATTTAGCTTTCTTTATTTCAATATTTTGGTGACTATAATCTTAGTTTAGATTTAATTATTTTTTCAGTTGGCAGTGAAAGTGATATTGAGTTAATTATCACATACTTTTATTTATATGTACACTTTGGACATATCCTGCTTATCTGTAACACTGCTGACCTGGCAGGCAGGATATACTCACTGGGGCAATAGGGATGGGCCTTATGAAGGAACTGACTGCTCTCTGATTGGATATGATGCCAGATCTACAGGATCATTTACATCTGGAATTTGTCTACATGATCAAAATCCATTTCTCTAAAGATTATATGCTGTAAGCAGAGACCTACTTCTGCTGCTTTGGTAATTAACATAATGTGCCCATAAAATTACCTTCTAAATATTTAATTTGTAGCCATAGATTTCTACTACTCTTTATTTTGATTAGAGTCATCTTTCTGGATACATGCTTTATGCATAGGTTAATAAATAATATTTTAATTCTAAAATATCACACACACACACACACACACGCAATTAAATATCTGGTATTAACCTTGTATCCAGCCAAATTTGTTAGTACATTTATAAATTCTCATGGTTCATAGATTCTTTATGTTAATTATATACAAAATTATATCATCCAAAGATTCATCTTTGTATTAATGCATATTACTTCAGTGATGCTGTGTATAAGGCTGTCTTAAAATTCACTAGTTTGGCAATAAATTATTTTAATTTTGCTTTGTAATTCAGAGGTTTGTCTTTGATGTTTCTTCCTCCTCCTACTAGGTTACCTCTCATGTCCTGAAAATACTGAGTTTTGAAGTGGGTGACTTTTACAGGTGTGATACAGTTCAGCGCCCTAGCTTCTCCCTTTCATCCATTATCACAACTTGGGTATATTCTCATGGTAGAAGTACAGGTACAAAGGAAGCAGCATTCACAACTGTGAATGTCTAATGTATAAGAC
The DNA here is from genome assembly GCA_019843965.1 of Rhynchomys soricoides. Lineage (NCBI taxonomy): Eukaryota > Metazoa > Chordata > Mammalia > Rodentia > Muridae > Rhynchomys > Rhynchomys soricoides. Next base: position 1,220,348 of record JADRCH010000140.1, read on the forward strand.
TTCTTAAAATTTATATGCAGAAGATACAGATATGAAGAAATGAGATTTACTATGCTTTCCAAACATGATAGCTTCCATTTAGTACACTTTGGTTGTCAGTATTGCACTGACAGAAACATATCCAAGTCTTGTTACTCATCTGTAGTAGGGAGCTATGAAGGGCATTTTTGAATATAAAATTCTAGGTTAATAGTTTTATTTTTAAACACCATTTGAACAGTTATTCTTCCTGATTAATATGTGGTCAAAATTTACATTATATTTGTTCCATTTTTACAAGTATATTTATTCACTTTGTAAAAGTAAAGGTTTAATTTTATCAAAGTTTGAAATATATGGAAAAATATGAGCATGGTGGAGCTCACAATCCCACATGTCCAATTTCTCCTGATTTAACATCTTAAATCAGTTTAGTGCAATTGTTTGAATTAATTAAATAATATTTATATATCATTAATTATGACCCTACTTAATTCTGATTTTCTTAGGTTTTACAAAATGTCCTTTTTTTTTCTTAAATTCTAGAATCTCATCTGAATACCAAATCAACGTTAGTATCATATCTTCATAAGCTCTTTTTGACTATGATAGTTTCTCAGTTTTTCTTGATTTTGAAAACTGCTTCAACTACTTGACAATTTTCAATACGGGTCAGGCACATGTTAAGAAGATTCCTTTTGGAACATTTGTCTTAGAATTGGACCTGGATTATGGGTATGGAGGTAGGGAAAAGAGAATTATAGGATTGAGGAAGAAAGCATCACCACTACACTTCAAAACTTACCGTAGTCAAGCAGACAGATGGTATTTAAGATGTTTGTTTCACATACTATCTTTGTTAAGTTTCTATTGTTGTGATTAAAACATTCACCCTAAGCAACTTGGTGAAGAAAGGGTTTATTTCAGGTGATAACTCTCTGCTAATGAATTTGCTTCTCATAGTTTGCTCAGCATGCTTACACAAATTGATACCACCTGTCCAGGAATGGCACTGCCCATAGTGAGCTGGGCTCTCCCACACTAAAAATCAGTAGGGAAAATGTCCCACACACTTGTCCACATGTCAACTGGGTAGGATCACTTTTTTTTTCTTTTTCTTTTTTTTGTTATTGGTTTTTTTTTTTTTTTTTATGTACTCCTCCCTCATCCCTGCTTCTATGAGGGTGCATCACTGTGGTACACTGCTGCATCAAGCCTCCACAGGATCAAGGGCCTCCCTTCCATTGATTCCAGATAAGGCAATCCTCTGCTACATATGCAGCTGGAGCCATGGGTTCCTCCATATGTACACTTTGGTTGGGGGTTTAGTCTGGGATATCTGGTGGGTTGATTTTGTTGTTCTTCATATGGGGTTGCAAACCCCTTCAGCTCCTTTTGTTCTTCCCCTAACACCTTCATTGTGCTCCCCATGCTCAGTCTGATGATGGGTTGCATGAATCCACATCTGTATTGGTCAGGCTCCAGCGGAGCATCTCAGGAGATAGCCATACCAGGCTCCTGTTAGCAAGCACTTCTTAGCATCACCAATAGTGTCTGGGTTTGGTGTCTGCAAATGGGATGAATCCCTAGGTGGGAAAGTCTCTGGACGGCCTTTCCTGTAGTCTCTGCTCTACTCTTTGTCCCTGCATTTCCTTTAGACAGGAGCAATTCTGGGTTAATATTTTTGAGATGGATGGGTGGCCCCATCCCTCTACCAGCAGCCATGCCTAACCCCTGAATATGGTCTCTGTAGGTTCTTTCTCCCTGTCGTTGGGTATTTCAGCTAATGTCATCCTCATTGGGTCCTGGAAGCCTCTTGCTTTCCTGGCATCTGGAAATGGCTTTCTAGTGGCTACCACCAGTTCCCCATGCCCCACTGCTACACACCTCCATTCACTTTCCTTACCTTCTGCACCTGAATCTGCCCCTTTTTACTCTGCCCCTCCTCTTTCCCTCAAGGTCCCTCCCTCCGTCTACCTCCCATGATTATTTTGTTCCCCCTTCTATTTTGTTCTGAAGCTTCTACACTTTGGTCTTTCTTCTTCCTGAGCTTCATACGGTCAGTGAGTTGTATTGTGGGTATTCCGAGCCTCCTAATATCAACTTATCAGTGAGTACATACAATGTGTGTTCTTTTGTGTCTGGTTTTCCTCACTCAGGATGTTCCCTCTTTTCAAATAACTCTAGCATGCGTCAAGCTGAAAACAAACAAACAGACAAACAAACAAAAAACTAAAAAGAACACCCACACTATTTTTCTGAATCTCTAAGATGCTAAAGGCTCTTTCTGTCATTTATTGCCAAAAAATGAGAATTAGATATTATTGTATCAGTCCTGAGTCTTTTTGGTAGCATTTACTAACGTTTTCTGTACTTGCTCCAGGCTTTGTACTCACATCTGAAGATTTGGAGCAAGGGTTTCCAGTAAGATGGAAAGCATAAAACATTTGTCTTTCTGTGTCTGAATTTCTTCTCTTAATACGATCTTTTCTAGTTCCATTGACTTACCTGCAAAGTTCATGATTTCAATTTTCTTTATAGATGAATAGTGTTCCATAATGCATATGTCTCACACATTTGCCTTTAAATATAAACTTTAGAATGAGTTTATCAAGGTAAATGGTAGTGTTCACTTTATTTGTTGAAGTAAAGGCTACTACTATATTGCTTTAATGTAAAGGTATTTCAGTTTTCTCTTTACCACTATTTGCAAGGAAGTCATTATTCATAATTCATTCTTATGAAGATTTATAAACCACTATTGAAATATGGTATATTGAATGTTAATACTTGCAATTTGTAATTTTCTTTATTCAATCATTTATTCTTACAAGTATGAATCAACAATTATACAAGTATTTTTATGATTTGGATTATAGACTAATACCACTTTATAAATTTTGCTCCAAACTCAGACAATGGGTGTGGTTTCAGTTGGGGCTCCCATCCCTTCAATACAAGGCCTTATTGTTTTCAGTTTACTTGTTGCTCTTTAGTCACCCAACTCTGACAATGAGACATTTCTCTAAGCATTCTGTGCCCCCTTCAACCCCCATCGGTAAATTGTAGCTTGTAAATTATTCTTACTTAGTTCTATTAACTGCCCTCATTTTTCGCCATCTCACATAAACTTTAGTAACAACTTGCTAAAAATGAAACATAGCATTTTGGGAGATTTTTTATCAATATTTTGTATTTGGGTTAATTATATTTAGTTTGAACATAATATGCTTTGCTGTAGAATATTTTTTTTAATTTCCTTTCTTGGTGTTCTATGATCTTCCTGAATCTATGATCTAATGCTAACCATTTGATATTAATAAGCTAACAATCATGAGTGTTTCAAAAATATTGTGCTTCAATTATTACTATATCAACTAAATTTCTGTTCATTCTTCTCTTTCTGTTAACGCAGTAAATATATGTGTGTGTACACTATTTACAAAGACCACATGGTATAGTAAGCATATCCTGACCATAGTCAGAGTAATAAAAGTTCTGTACATTGAAATTTGTGTATGCATATAAGGCATATAAGTGAGCATCTCTCTCTCTCTCTCTCTCTCTCTCTCTCTGTGCATGTATGTGTGTGTGTGTGTGTGTGTGTGTGTGTGTATGTGTGTGTGTACTGTACTTTAGAAATTGCCCCATATTTTGGGGTATGTGTTCTATTATTTTATATTTTTTATTCCTGTTTTAGTGTATGTACTTATATTCAAGCACAGAGTCTTTTCTTATCATAATCTGTTTAATGTTCTTATCAAAAACAATTTTCACTTATTTTATAATGTTTCCATTATTGATATTTTCTTTCAGTTCTGCTGTAGAGCTTCTATCTCCAGCCATACATAACCTGCATCTATACACTTTTTTTTAAACTTTGTAATTAAATTGATTAGAATATTATCCACAGTTATATTAGATCTTTCTCTGGTAACCTCAGCATCAATTTTACATCACTATTAACTTCTGGTTTCATTTTTGGGCTCAGATTCTGCTTTGGGCATATTTAAAGCAAAACATGACATATCAAGAACAGAAATTCAGGCAAGCAGACTTCAATGTGGTTATTTATTAATCTGGGTCTAGTCTGGATTATATTTAATATTTCCTAGTATTCTGACCTAGATCTATGAATATCAGTAATCTCAAATTCTCCCAGGGTCTCTATGTTACCTCCTGACCTGACCCTCTCTAAGTATTCTTCAGTGAATCTGTGTCTCACAGTACTTTAAGTTGAGGTTTAGAATCTATGTGTTGTTAAGATGGCAAGGTTTGCAAGAATAGGAAGTATTCCACGATAATGATTGAAATCAGTGTATATTGTCTGAAGAAAAAAATTAGGTTATAAAAAGAAATTTCAATCTTTTATTAGTCTAGTGACACTGGGCTGTGAGTTTCATTATTTTAAATTTTCCTTTCAGTTTCCATCACATGTAAAACTTACAGGGCATTGGAAAGAGAACAAGGCTCTTCCCACAAGTAAACTAAGGACAAGACAAAATATTACCCTGAGACAACTGGCCTCTGAGGTGAAAAAAGTTTCTGGTTAACCTTTTTTCTCATTTCAGCTAGAATCACAGATCTTTACCAGGCCATCATGGTAGTCTACTGAGGGTAAGCCTTACATAGTATATCATCACAAGCCAACTTCCCCTACAAATAAAACCCCAAAAGATTCTCTTGCTCTGACTTTACTATCAAATACTTTCGTTGCACATTTCATTGTGCCTATCAGTTTAGGCAACAGTGACTCCATTATAGCAAAGATGGATCCTCCTTAGCTAAGCTATTCTCTTGATCCACTTATCTCTACTTGTTTTTAGATTCTGTGTAACCTTGCAAAGTTGAAACCCCAAGGAAAGAACAACAACATCAACCAACCAGTTCCACTGCCCCCCAGAGCTCCTAGGGACTAAACTGCCAACCAAAGAAAACACATGGAGGGACTCATGGCTCCAGCTGTATACATAGAAGAAGACGGCATTGTTGGGCATCAAAAGGAGGAGAGGCCCTTGGTCCTGTGAAGGCTCCATTCCCCAGTGTAGGGGATTGCCAGGGAGGGGAGGTAGGAGTGGGTAGGTGGGTAGGGGAACACCCTCAATAAGCAGGGAGAAGGGGGATGGGAGAAGGGTTTAGGGGGAGGGATGGGAAAGAGGATAACATTTGAAATGTAAATAAAGAAAATATCCAATAAAAAAATACAAGAAAGTTCACTGAGTTTTTTTCAGTTTGTTTTTATCTCCCATTTTCATACTGTAACATTCACTTACCTCTACTGAATGCTTTTAGTGATAAGTTTTCTTTAGCTTGGCTTTGCAGAGCTCAGGTGACTCTCAATATTATGGAAGCTATAAGGATTTTTTCTGGTCCGCACCCAGAACAGACCCTGTGCCACAGCTCTCCATACCCAAATACCACAGGGAGAGAACTGGTCTCTCAGGAGTACTGACACACAAGTTTGCAGGAGGGACAAGCCACAGTCAGAGACAACAAGACTAGCTGACACCAGAGATAACTAGATGGCGAGACACAAGGGCAAGAACATACTCAACAGAAACCAAGTCTACTTGGCATCATCAGAAGTAAGTTCTCCCACCAAAGCAAGCCCCGGATAACCCCAACCCACCAGAAAAGTGGGAATCTGATTTAAAATCACATCTCCTGATGATGACCAAGGACTTTAAGGACATAAATAACTCCCTTAAAGAAATACAGTAGAACACAGGTAAGCAGGTAGAAACCTTTAAAGAGCAAATACAAAAAGCCCTTAAAGAATTGCAGGAAAACACAACCAAACAGGTGAAAGAATTGAACAAAAGCATCCAAGATCTAAACATGGAAATAAGACAATAAATAAATCACAAAGGGAGACAACATTGGAGATAGAAAACCTAGGAGAGAGATTAGGATTCATGGATGCAAGCATCACCAACAGAATACAAGAGATAGAAGAATCTCAGGGGCAGAAGATACCATAGAAAAAATTGACACAACAGAGAAAGAAAATGCAAAATGCGAAAAGCTCCTAAACCAAAACATTTAGGAAATCTAGGACACAATGAGAAGACCAAACCTAAGGATAATAGGTATAGAAGAGGATGAAGACTCACAACTTAAAGGGCCAGTAAATGTTTTCAACAAAATTATAGAAGAAAACTTCCCTAACCTAAAGATGCCCACAAACATACAAGAAGCCAGAGAACTCCAAGTAGATTGGACCAGAAAAGAAATTCCTCCCGCCACATAATAGTCAAAACACCAAATGCACAAACCAAGGAAAGAATATTAAAAGCAGTAAGGGAAAAAGGTCAAATAACATATAAAGCAGGCTATCAGCATTACACCAGACTTCTCACCAGAGACTATGAAAGATAGAAGATCCTTTGCAGACGCTATGCAGACCCTAAGAGAAGATCAATGCCAGCCCAGACTACTATTCTCAGCAAAACTCTCAATTACTGTAGGTAGATAAACCAAGATATTCCCTGACAAAACCAAATTCACAAAATATCTTTCCACAAATGCAGCCCTACTAAGAATAATAGATGGAAATCACCAACACAAGGAGGGAAACTACACTCTAGAAAAAGCAAGAAAGTAACCTTCTTTCAACAAACCCCAAAGAAGATAGTCACACAAACATAAAAATACAATCAAAAATAAGAGAAGCAAGAATCACTATTCAATAATATCTCTTAACACCAACGGACTCAATTCCCCAATAAAATGACATAGACTAACACACTGAATTAGTCAACAAAAGCCAGCATTTTGCTGCATACCAGAAACACACTTAGTGTCAAAGAGAGTCATTACCTCAGAGTAAATGGCTGGAAAACAATTATATAAACAAATGGTACCAAGAAACAAGCTGGAGTAACCATTTTAATATCGAATAAAATTGACTTTCAACCAAAAGTTATTTAAGAAATAAATAAATAAGGAAGGACACTTCATACTTATCAAAAAAAAAAAAAAAATCAACCAAGAAGAACTCTAAATTCTGAACATCTAAGCTCCAAATGCAAGTGCACCAACATTCATAAAAGAAACTTTACTAAAGCTCAAAGCATATATTGCAACTGACACAGTAATAATGGGAGACTTCAACACTTCACTCTCATCAGTGGACAGATCATGCAAACACAAATTAAACAGAGAAACAGTGAAACTAACAGAAGTTATGGACCAAATGGATTTCACAGATATCTATAGAACATTTCATCCTAAATCAAAACAATATAACTTCTCAGCATCTCATAGTACCTTCTCCGAAATTGACCATATAATCGGTCATAAATCAGACCATAACAGATATAAGAAGATTGAAATAATCCCATGCATCCTATCAGAACACCACAGACTAAGACTGGTCTTCAATTTCAACAAAACAACAGAAAGTCCACATAGACATGGAAGCTGAACAACGCTCTACTCAATGATAAATTGGTCAAGGAAGAAATAAAGAAATGAAAGACTTACTAGAATTTAATGAAAATCAAAGTACAACATACCCAAACTTGTGGGACACAATGAAAGCAGTGCTAAGAGGAAAACTGATAGCTCTGAGTGCCTCCAAAAAGAAACTGGAGTGAGCATACACTAACAGCTTAACAGCACACCTGAAAGCTCTAGAACAAAAAGAACCAAATATACCCAAGAGGAGTAGATGGCAGGAAATAACCAAACTCAGGGATGAAATCAAGCAAGTAGAAACAAACAGAACTGTACAAATAATCAACAAAACCAGGAGCTGGTTCTTTGAGAAAATCAACAAGATAGATAAACCCTTAGCCAGACTAACCCGAGGGCACAGAAACAGTATCCAAATTAACAAAATGAGAAATAAAAAGGGAAATATAAAAACAGAAAGTGAGGAAATTAACAAGTCATCAGATCCTACTACAAAACCTACACTCAACAACACTAAAAAGTCTGGATGAAATGGACAATTTTCTAGACAGATACCAAATCCAAAGTTAAGTCAGGATTAGATAAACCATATAAACAGGCCCATAATCCCTAAAAAAATAGCAGTCATTAAAATTCTCCCAACCAGAAAAAGCCCAGGACAAGATGGGTTTAGTGCAGAATTCTATTAGGTCTTCAAAGAAGACCTAAAACCAATCAATACTCTTCAAACTATTCCACATAATAGAAACAGAAGGAACACTACACAATTCGTTCTATGAAGCTACAGTTACAATGATACCAAAACCACATGAAGACCCAACAAAAAAGAGAATTTCAGACCAATTTCCCTTGTGAATATCAATGCAAAATTACTGAATAAAATTCTTTTAAATGGAATCCAAAAACACATCAAAATGATCATTCACCAAGATTAAGTAGGCTTCATCCCAGGGATGCAGGGATGGTTCAATATACAGAAATCCATCAATGTAATCCACTATATAAACAAACTCGAAGAAAAAAAGCCACATGATCATTTCATTAGGTGATGCAAAAGCACTGGACAAAATTCAAAATCCTTTTATGTTAAAAATTTTAGAAAGATCAGGAATTCAAGGATTATACCTAAACATAGTAAAAAGCAACATACAGCAAACCAGAGTGGTTATAGAAGTTTGCAATCACACCAGCTATGGAGGAGTGTTACCCCTTCTCCAAATTCTCACCAGCATGTGCTGTCACTTGAGTGTTTGATCTTAGCCATTCTGAGGGTACAATGTGGAATCTCAGGATTGCTTTAATTTCCATTTCCCTGATGACTAAGGATGTTCAGCATTTCTTTAAGTGATTCTTGACCATTCCAGATTCCTCTGATGAGAATTCTGTTTAGCTATGTACCCCATTTTTTAATTGGGCTACTTGTTTTTAACAGTAGAAAATTAAAAAAATCTTGTTGTTGAGTATCTAACTTCATGGATTTCAAAACTTTAGTCTTTTAATTTGCCCCTTCAGTTTCTTCCTCATATTAGGTAAAATTATGATATATCTTTGAATTTATTTTCTAGTTAATTTGATGAGTTTTCTGCAGAAAACATTCTCGGTTTTCTTCAGTGAAACTCTTCATATTTATCAAGTCTCTCTGAATACTTTCATTAGTTTGTCATTTTTATTTACTTCGCTTACAGTTACAAAATTGTTTTATCTATGATGAGGTCCAAATTTGAGTATAGGTTAATCATTCATTCCTGTGTTTCATTTATGTCTCAAGTGAAAATGAATATTTTGTTGGTTCTTATATTTGTACACATCGCAGTCTCAAGTAGGTACATGTCTTATTCTCCTACTCAGAAGAAATTTAATAAACGATTGTTTCCAAAATGTCCTGTATTTTGAAATGATTGGGACAATCTCTTGGTTCTTGAACCTTTCTCTCTACATTTACTTTCTGCACAGTGTACTCTCATATCCTTTTCCTACTTGGCTCCCATGAAGCTGACTTGTCACACCATTTTCCTCTATATTGCTTATGCTCAGTAGCATATTCTTTGTCTTTTTTTCCTTTAGGGTGTTATTGGTTGAGTTTCACCTTTCTTCCCTGTTGATTTGGAGTACACTTCCTTGAAATGAGCCCTTTTTATGAGCAGTTATTTTGTGCAGCATCACTTCTTCCACAGATTACTGGAGATGGACGTTTGGAAAATGCTACAGAAAAGAATGCTAATATTTATTTTTAGAATATCTTGAAGATATACCTTCTTCTAAGGCTTAGGATTGGTTGTGTTCTGTGTCCTTTCTTAGGATTTAGCTAATTTTGTCTGGGGCATGAAATCTCATTATTCTCAGAGGGGGTTTCTCAAGCTGATGGTCATCCTCATATGTTTACGTCTAAGTTTAATGTATGAGTTTCATCAGGCATACAGTTCTATGCTTTGCTTCTAATCTCTCCTCCAATCCTTCCCAATTAACTACTTCTCCTTTGCATTACATTAAACTGAGTTTTACTGACACTGTCACTTAATATTTAATAGAGTTCATTTTGTAAAATGTAGTTTTGGCAAATTCCACATTTATACTAGCAATGCTTATTCATGGAGGTGATGAGAACAAAATGATTTGAAAAATACCATGTCCACATTTTATTACAGTATCTGTATATTATGGTTGTAAATTAATAAATTATACCAAATAATAGCTAAATATAAACCACTGTATCTATCAAAACCTGTCATGAACATTTTTTAATAAATATTCCTAAAATTTATATATATTATCTTCATGGTAGCCAACACCCAGATATTTAGAAATCAGAGTAAGCATATATACTCCTTTGCAGCCAGAAGTACTGGAGCTTTAATTTATATAAATAAAGTTAAATTTAACTGAGGAAGTATCTGATAACCTATCTCACTGACATCCCAACAGGCAAGTATGCCCTGAAGAATATTTCCGTGTAAGAGAACTATGTAATTTTCTTTGTTTCCATGTAGTCATTAGGTCTACAAAATAAGAACAAACCAAAATCCAGATAACTAATTTTGGTAGGTTATAAAGGCAAGTCAATTTATGTAACATCCAGACAACAACAATGTACCTTGAAAGCATCCCTACTTCATTGTCCCCACTTGCTTTAGATTTTAAAATGCTACCTTAGAGCGATATATGCTGCATTGTGAATTGATTCTCTGTGAAGTTTCTTTTCCCTTAACTTGGAAAGAACTCCCATGTTATTTTTCTTTCAGGAAAGATAAAAGGAAGCATTTGAAATGCTACTTTTTTGCCATAGTAGTGGCATTGTATAGTATTCCCAGTCTGATCATGCATGATTTACTTAAGTGGAGGATTTATTATAGGAAATGTTTTTGTTACTTAAAACACTCTATTCTCACAGTTAAAGAGTAAGATATGGCTCTATTTGTAAACAAGTGAACCATAATATCTGCAATACATCATGTAAAGGTATAATCACTGTCAAAGTGCCAAGGCGCCATCACAGAAAGTGACTCTTGTAATTGACAGAGATGGTGATCAGGCTCCAGAACCATTTGCTGATTGCATATTCATGATCCCACTTACTTTGTAATATGCTACAGTTCCTCTGTGAGTTATTCTAAATGGATGTTTCAACATCACTAGACTGACACTATGTATTTTGAAATTTGCAAGTCTAATCTTTAACACCTCTCTTTCTGCTTTGTCTTGGAATATCTAACTCATGAAATGGGAATGTAGCTATGGGTCTGAAGAGGAGGTTTGCATGTTATTGCCATTGTCACAGTGAAGTCAGATGAATCCAGCCCCCTTTGAACTCAATTTTTAAGTATTGTCTTTAGAGTAAAAATAGGCAGTCAGTTAAAATTAACATAAATGCAACTGTCCCTTTGTTACTCCTTACCATTAGGTACTTACTTAGCTGTGCATAATAATTATCTTCAATATTATTCCCCAAGAGGAACTGTCTTTGGTGTTTTTAAACTTCCCTTAATCATGACAAATTGATTTGGAATGTCATATTCAAATAAACTAGAAAACTGATTTATGAATCTAAATATATCACTTTTCTATAGGAATTAAGCCAAAGGAAATAAAATATATATATCAATATTGAACTCTAAGTCTAATAATTTCCTTACAATAATGATTGACTAGATTTATGAAGAAATGAATAAATAATACCAAAGCAAATTTACCAGGCTAAGTTAGCGACCTAGGAAGTCAATTAAACATTTCATGACTTTCAAAGGAAAGGAGAATTAAGTTTTACTTTTAAGTCAGGGGTATTCAAAAGTTCATTCACATAATGTGATATAAGGCAGTTAAGATAAGTCTAGAGTAGAAAAGAGATCAAAATTATAATAAATATATGATTTTATAAGTTCTATCTTCCATTTAGGAATTTTTAGAGTGCTTTTTACCTTCTAAGAAAATGTCCAATAATAATGTCAGTTTTAAAATACTTCATTAATTAAATCATCTATGCAATACTTAATAAGTATGAAGTATGTATATAAAATGGTATTGAGTGCAAAACTCAGTGAATTTTCACAAAATGTACAAAATTTTAACAATTCAAATAATTAAGTTTTTTATCTAATATTCTAACTTATACATCATTAATGATATAAGCATATTCTTAGTAGTCTGTTTATCTAAATGTTTTCTTTTAGTATGAGTCAGAAATTAATTTAGAAAGATAAAAATCATCTCTAATTTTGGAAAAAAGGCCTTATTACTTATCCTGGACATTTGTCTATAACAGACTTGGTTATAAACCAAGCAAATAGTCTCTGCTCTTTGACAATTTGGCAAAAGCTCATGCCTTGAAGCAATTATGTGTAAACCATGTTAACCTTAATAAAACTCAAGGGATGAACTTGGAATCCAAATTGCAGTTTGATTTCTATAGTAACAATCTCTCAAATTAGGTGGATAGTATACATCATTATATGTATATTTTTTCCTCTATAGATCTGTTTAGATGCTGTTGGAAGAAGAGAACCATCACCATTCAGAAGCTCCAACATCTTACCTGTAATAGAAAGACTCTCTCAGAACAGTTATTTAAACCAGAAAGTGGCACTTGAAAAAACAGAACATCAATAAGAACAAATAGGTACCATTATAAAAGTTCTCTTTATTTTCTGGGATTTATTTACTTATTTGCTTTTTTATACAATTTTTATTTACTACACACTCTTCATTCAACTAACTTTGCATTGGGAAAAATGATAAAACAATGAAAAAAAAAAGGCGGCAAGGTTTGTGAGCTTATAGGTGATGTTCCCTCCATGAAAGTAATATAGGACAGTCACACATTTAGTCAACAAATAGTTACTGAGTTCATATCATGTGCCACACAAGTTACAGGTGATTTGAATAAAACATTAACAAAAATGAAGTTATTGCCACTTAAGAATCAAAGTAAGAAGATGAATTTGAAATGGTGATATGGGAGGAGTTGAAAAAAGGAGAGAGAAGCAAGAGTAATATAAACTTAGTGCTTGTATATGAAATTCATAACAAAATAAAATAAGCAAAGCCTGATACATTCAGACAATGGAACGGTATTTAGAACTGTGCTATCAACTCATGAAAAAGACATCAAAGGAAAACAATTTCTTACTAGTAACCAAAAGAAAGTAGTCTGAAAAGGCTGCAGACAGTGTGGTTTCAGCTACATGGCATTCAAGAGAAGAAAGAACTGTACAACTAAAAATACCAAGGATTTCAAAAGTTGTGGGATGGCAAGATACATTAGAAAAATGGAGAAGACATTTTTCTTTGGCTTTGTTGACAATTGAACAGAGAATTTTTAGGGCTTGAGGTACATGATTCTATAATAATGTACATACATAACTGTGTGTTTATCTGAACATGTAAGATCTATAAAAGAACAAACTCCTCTGGTATTATGCTCTAAAGTTGTATTCATGCTTGGGTCTTAAAATGGTCAAGAGATATGTAAATATATAATAAATATCACATTTTAGGAGAATATTTTATATCTAATAATTTATCCATTTCTTTTTTGCATTATGCCTTAAGAAGAATGTAGAAGAAGAGTCAACTTAGGTTGTTATGAGAAAATAAGTTATTATTATGCATGTGAAACTTTTTTTTACTACAATGTAAAGTAGATTGCTTGATATAGAACATTCTACAACACATAGTACCGAATGTGAGTCTTCAGCAAGCTCTTGAAATCTTCAAAGACGGCCAAACACATAACCCAGTAAAAAAAAATACCTAGTAAAATTCTGAGAAGTAATATCATGGAAGAAAATATTATATGGCAGAATACATGTTTTAGGTAATTTCATCTCTCTACTTTTCTGCCTTTGTCTCTGTCTCTGTTTCTCTCTCTCTCATTCTCTCTCATATGTTTGTGTTCCACATTCTTAGATACAAGTCTAGATAAAAAAGGGAAAAATAAGAAAAGGTAAAATAGAAGAGAGTTTATTTAGAATGAAGAAAGGAGCCATCAAGCTGGGAGAGAGGAAATAAGAAAAATTAAAGAGGAAATGAATGCGATCAAAGTACATTAAAAACCTGTAAAGAAATTCATAGTAGAATCCATTATTTAAAAGTCTAAGATGCACATTCAAAGCACAAAATTCACAGATTTTCTTTAAAAAAAAAGATGTGAAAGAAGATAAGAAACACTATTACACAGTATACCACATTGCGTAAATTACCTATGGTATTAATACATGCTCTGTTAGATATTCTTGCTCAACTGAAGACGAAGATAAGTATTATGCCTGGACAAACTATGATATATAATAATTTTATATATCAAATTCTTTTTTATATGATATTCTTAAGTTATAAGGAACTTACTGAAATATGAAATATTAGGTACCCAACACATTCTTGTCAGGTCCTTGTCCCTCATTTAAAATCATCCTTCACGGTTTCTCTTAATTTGTCACTTTTTTTTTTCTTTTCTTAATCTTATGTTTTGTTAGATCTTAAGTCTTCCTTTCTTTTTTTATTTTTGATATTTTATTTACATTTCAAATGTTATCCCCTTTCCAGGTCTCACATTTGGAATCCCCCTTTCCCATTTCCTCTCCCCCTGCCTCTGTGAGGGTATTCCCCCAACCACCCACCCACTCCCATCTTCCCCCCCCTGACATTCCCCTATACTGGGACATCTAACACTCTCAGAACCAAGGGCCATTCCTCCCACAGATGACCAACAAGGCCCTCCTCTGCCATATATGTAGCCAGCACTATGGGTCTCTCCATATGCATTCTTTGCTTGGTGGTCCAGTCTCAGGTGTACCGGGGGGGACCTGGGCAGTTGACACTGTTGCTCTCTCCCTATAGGGCTGCAAACTCCATCAGCTCCTTCAGTCCCTTCTCCAACTCCTCCAACTGGGACCACATGCTCAGTTCAAGAACTGCAGTGAATTGAATCATGGGTGTTCCGAACTTTTGGGCTAATATCCACTTATCAGTGAGTACATAACATGTTTGTTCTTTTGTGACTGAGTTACCTCACTCAGTATTATATTTTCAAGTTCTATCCATTTGCCTGAGAGTTTCATGAAGTCGTTGTTTTTAATAGCTGAGTAGTATTCCATTGTATAAATGTACCACATTTTCTGTATCCATTCCTCTGTTGAAGGACATCTGGGTTGTTTCCAGCTACAGACTATTATAAATATGGCTGCCACCAACATAGTGGAGCATGTGTCCTTATTATATATTGGAGCGTCTTCTGGGTATATGCCCAGGAGTAGTATAACTGGATCCTCAGGTAGTATTATGTCCAATTTTCTGAGGGTCCACCAAACTGATTTCCAGAGTGCTTGTACCAGCTTGCAATCCCACCAGCAATGGAGGAGTGTTCCTCTTTCTCCACATCCTTGCCAGCATCTCCTGTCACCTGAGTTTATGATCTTAGCCATTCTAGTTGGTGTGAGGTGGAATCTCAGGGTTGTTTTGATTTGTGTTTCCCTGATGAGTAAGGATGTTGAACATTTCATTAGGTGCTTATCAGCCTTTCGAGTTTCCTCAGTTGAGAATTCTCTGTTTAGCTCTGTTCCTCATTTTTTAATAAGGTTATTTGGTTCTCTGGAGTCTAACTTTTTGTGTTCTTTATATATATTGGATATCAGCCCTCTATCGAATATAGGATTGGTAAAGATCTTTTCCCAATCTGTTGGTTGCCTTTTTGTCCTACTGACAGTGTCTTCTGCCTTACAGAAGCTTTGTAATTTTATGAGGTCCCATTTGTAGATTCATTATCTTACAGCATGAGCCATTGGTTTTCTGTTCAGGAACTTTCCCCCTGTGCCCATGTGTTGAAGACTTTTCCCCACATTCTCTTCTACTAGATTCATTGTATCTGGTTTTATGTGGAGGTCCTTGATCCACTTGGACTTGAGCTTTATACAGGGAGATAGGAATGGATCAATTTTCATTTTTCTACATGTTGACTTCCATTTGACCCAGCACCATTTGTTGAAGATGCTGTCTTTTTTCCACTGGATGGTTTTAGCTCCTTTGTCAAAGATCAAGTGACTGTAGGTGTGTGGGTTCATTTCTGGGTCTTCAATTCTATTCCATTGATCTACCTGCCTGTCTCTGTACCAATACTATGCAGCTTTTATCACTATTGCTCTGTAGTACAGCTGGAAGTCAGGGAGGCTGATTCCCCCAGAAATTCTTTTATTGTAGAGAATAGTTTTTGCTATCCTTTTTTTTTGTTGTTATTCCAATGAATTTGAAAATTGCTCTTTCTAAGTCTATGAAGAATTGAGTTGGAATTTTGATGGGGATTGCATTGAATCTGCAGATTGCTTTTGGCAAGATGGCCATTTTTACTATATTAATTGTGCCAATCCATGAGCATGGGAATTCTTTCCATCTTCTGAGATCTTCTTCGATTTCTTTGTTCAGAGACTTGAAGAACTTGTCATACAGATCTTTCACTTGTTTGGTTAGAGTCACACCAAGATACTTTATATTGTTTGTGATTATTGTGAAGGGTGTCATTTCCCTAATTTCTTTCTCAGTCTGTTTATCCTTCGAGTAGAGGAAGGCTACTTATTTGAGTTAATTTTATATCCTGCCACTATGCTTAAGTTGTTTTAACCTGTCGCAATTCTCTGGTGAAGTTCTTCAGGTCACTTAAATATACAACCATATCATCTGCAAATAGTGATATTTTGATTTCTTCCTTTCCAATTTTTATCCTTTTGGCCTCCTTTTTTGTCTGATTGCTCTGGCTAGAACTTCAAGTACTATATTGAATAGATAGGGAGAGAGTGGACAGGCTCGTCTAGTCCCTGATTTTAGTGGGAATGCTTCAAGTTTCTCTCCATTTAGTGTGATGTTAGCTACTGGTTTGCTGTATATTGCTTTTACTATGTTTAGGTATGGGATTTGAATTCCTGATCTGTCCAAGAATTTTATCATGAAGGGATGTTGAATTTTGTCACATGCTTTTTCAGCAACTAATGAAATTACCATTTGTTTTTTTTTTTTCCTTTGAGTTTGTTTATGTAGTGGATTACATTGATGTATTTCCGGGTATTGAAACATGTCTGCTTCCCTAGGATGAAGCCTACTGGATCATG
Source organism: Rhynchomys soricoides (assembly GCA_019843965.1). NCBI lineage: Eukaryota > Metazoa > Chordata > Mammalia > Rodentia > Muridae > Rhynchomys > Rhynchomys soricoides. The sequence goes on from JADRCH010000140.1 coordinate 1,237,330, forward strand.
ATGAATTATCATTTTGATGTGTTCTTGGATTCAGTTTTTGAGAAATTTATTGAGTATTTTTGTATTGATATTTATAAGGGAAATTGGTCTGAAGTTTTCTTTCTTTTCTGGGTCTTTGTGAAGTTTTGGTATCAGTGTAACTGTGGCCACATAGATTGAATTAGGTAGTGTTCCTTCTGTTTCTATTTTGTGGAATAGTTTGAAGAGTATTGGTATTAGATCTTCTTTGAAGGTTTGATAGAATACTGAACTAAACTCATCTTGTCCTGAGCTTTCTTTGGTTGGGAGACTTTTAATGACTGCTTCTATTTCTTTAGGGGCTATGGGACTGTTTAGATGATTTATCTAATCCTCACTTAACTTTCATATTGGGTATCTGTCTAGAAAATTGTCTATTTCATTCAATTTTTCCAATTTTATCGAGTATAGGCATTTGTAGTAGGATCTGATGATTTTTTGAATGTCCTCAAAATCTGTTGTTATATCTCCCTTTTCATTTCTGATTTTGTTAATTTGGATACAGTCTCTGTGCCCTCTGGTTAGTCTGGCTATGGGTTTGTCTATCTTATTGATTTTCTCAAAGAACCAGCTCCTGATTTTGTTGATTCTTTGTGTAGTTCTTTTTTGTTTTTACTTGGTTTATTTAATCCCTGAGTTTGATTATTTCTTGCCTTCTACACCTCTTGGGTGTATTAGCTTCTTTTTGTTCTAGAGCTTTCAGGTGTGCTGTTAAGCTGCTAGTGTATGCTCTACACCATGCCATTGAAGACCAGCCTTAATCTGTAGTGATCTGATAGGAGGCACGGGGTTATCTCAATCTTCTTTTATCATTTGAGATTTGTTTTGTGACCAATTACATGGTCAGTTTTGGAGAACGTTCCATGAGGTACTGAGAAGAAGATATATTCCTTTGGTTTAGGATGAAATGTTCTATAGATTACCGGTTAAATCCATTTGGTCCATAACTTCTTTTAGTTTCACTGTGTCTCTGTTTAGTTTGTGTTTCCAAGATCTGTATATCAATGAGAGTGGGGTGTGAGGTATAATGTGTCTTTTGAGATTTAGTAGAGTTTCTTTTATGAATGTGGGTAGTCTTGCACTTGGAGCATAGATGTTCTGAATTAAGACTTCCTCTTTGTAGATTTTTTCTTTGATGAGGATGAAATGTCCTTCCTTATCTTTTTTGATGACTTTTGGTTGAAAGTGATTTTGTCCGATATTAGAATGGCTATTCCTGTCTGTTTCTTGGAACCATTTTCCTGGAAATTGTTTTCCAGCCCTTTACTCTGAGGTAGTTTTTGTCTTTAAACTGAGGTGCATTTCCTGGATGCAGCAAAATGCTGGGTCCTGTTTATGTATCCAGTCTGTTAGCCTATGTCTTTTTATTGGGGAATTGAGTCCATTGATATTAAGAGATATTAAGAAATAGTGATTGTTGCTTCCTGTTATTTTGGATGTTATTTTTATGTTTGTGTGGCTATCTTCTTTTGGCTTTGTTCAAAGATTACTTTCTTGCTTTGTCTAGGGTGTAGTTTCCTTCATTGTGTTGGTGTTTTCCATCTATTATCCTTTATAGGGCTGGGTTATTGGAAAGATATTGTGTAAATTTTGTTTTGTTATGGAATATCTTGGTTTTACCATCCATGGTAAGTTAGAGTTTTGCTGGGTATAGCAGCTTCACTTGGCAGTTGTGTTCTCTTAGTGTCTGTATGAGATCTGTCCCATATCTTCTAGCTTTCATAGTCTCTGGTGAGAAGTCTGGTGTAATTTTGATTTGTCTGCCTTTTTATGTGACTTGCCATTTTTCCCTTACTGTTTTTAATATTCGTTCGTGCATTTGGTATTTTGACTATTAGTTGACAGGAGGAATTTCTTTTCTTGTGCAATCTATTTGGAGCTCTGTAGGCTTCTTGTATATTTATGTTCATCTCTTTCTTTAGGTTAGGGAAGTTTTCTTCTATAATTGTGTTGAAGATATTTACTGGCCCTTTAATTTGGGAATCTCCACTCTCTTCTATACCTATTATCCTTATGTTTGGTCTTCTCACTTTGTCCTGGATTTCCTGGATGTTTTGGGTTAGGAGATTTTTGCATTTTGCCTTTTCTTTGACTATTGTGTCAATGTTTTCCATAGTATCTTCTGCACCTGAGATTCTTTCTTCTATCTTTTGTATTCTGATAGTGATGCTTGCATCTATGACTACTGATCTTTTTCCTAGGGTTTCTAACTCCAGGGTTGTCTCCCTTTGTGATTTCTTTATTTCTTCTATTTTCAATTTTAGATCCTGGATTGTTTCATTCATTTCCTTCACTTGTTTGATTGTGGTTTCCTGGATTTCCTCTTTAAGGGCTTCTAGATGTTTACCTGTGTTCTCCTATAATTCTTTAAAGGAGTTATTTATTTCCTTCTTAAAGTTTTCTATCATCATCATGAGAAGTGATTTTAAATCTGAGTTTTCTTTTTCTGGTATATTGGGGTACCCAGGGTTTGCTGTGGTAGGAGAACTGGTTTCTGATGATGCCAAGTTGCCTTGGTTTCTGTTTTTTATATTCTTGCCTTTGCCTTTCACCATTTGGTTATCTCTGGTGTTAGCTGGTCTTGTTTTCTCTGACTGTGACTTTTGTCTCTCCTGGAAGCCTTTGCATTAGTACTCCTTGGAGACTAGCTTTCTCTGAGAGGTATTTGGGTTTAGAGAGCTGTGGTACAGGGTCAGCTCTGGGGTTCAGACAGAAACCAGAAGGATTCTGTCCCCAGCTGTTCCTTGGTTCTTGTGTCCTGATGGCTCTGTGAGTATCCCTAGTGATCGAGGAATTTGAGCAGAAGTGGTGGTCTTCCTGTGCTGGAAGGTGTGTTGGCACTCTTGGGAGACCAGGTGTCTCCTGGTACTGGGTATGGAGTCTTTTGTCACAGGATCAGCCCCCTGGCCTCAGAAGGAAACCAGAAGGCCAATCTTCATTCCCTGTGTCCTGAGGGTTCTGGGAGGGTCTCACTGAGCAAAGGTGTTGGCCTTACCCCTATCACAGGCTTGTCCACACTCCTGGGAGGGTAGCTTTTTTTCCTGCACTATTTGGATATGGAGCTGCATGGCACAAACCACAGGCATAAATGGGAAGTCTCCTGTCCCAGGCTGTTCCTTGTTTTCTATGTCCTGAAGATTCTGGGCTAGTCCCACTGAGCAGTGGTGCTTCTCTTATCTCCTCTCAAGAGCTTGTCCACACTCCTGGGATGCTAGTTTTCTCCCTGAGCTATTTGTTTATGGAGCTCTGTGGCACAGACTGAGGTCTCCAGCTGCAGAAGGAAACTGGAAGTCTCCTGTCCCTGGCTGTTAGTAGTTCCCTGTGTCCTAGAGGTTCCAGGCAGGTCCCTCTGAGCAGAGGTACTGGCCTTACCCCATGATCACAGGCTTGTCCACACTCCTGGGAGGGTAGCTCTTTCCCTGTGCTATTTGGGTATGGAGCTGCATGGCACAGACCACAGGCATAAACCAGAAGGCTCCTTTCCCAGGCTGTTCCTAGGTCCCCATATCCTAAGTCTTTCTTTCAATCTTGGAAAAAAATTTCCGGTTTACTATGGTCATTTATATTTTGGTTATTTCCCATGAGCACATAAGCTATCAGTCAGAAATTCTTCACCATTTTGTTCAGTGAGGCACTAAGAACAAAATATACATTCAAAAATATTTGTAGAGTATGGTGTCACAAACTTTAGAGGCAAAAACTAAATATAAGCTCCAACTTATTCTGCACAAATAATTTTTATTAAAATTGGAAAATTCTAACAAATAATTTATATGTTGTCAAGAATATTTGGTACTTGTAACAAGATAGACACATAGGTCAATAGAATAAGAAACTGCAAATGATGTTTAAATAATTATGAATAAAGAAGGAAGGCAGTGAAATGAACGGATGGACCTTATCAAGAAATTGTGCAGAAGGAACTGAACACTCAACAGCAAAACAGGAAGAAAAATTATCTATGACTAATCCTGATATTTTTTCCAAAAATGACTTAGAATTAGCCATGAATTTAAATGTAAAACAATAAATACTTTAGAAAAAATAAGAGAAAATGCTTAGATTCTAGGGCTAACCAAATAGGCTTTAGATTAAATACTGAAAATATTATCCATAAAAAGAAAAAGATTGATAGCTAAAACTGTTAGCAAGATGGAAAATATGCAAAAGATTGAGAATAATAATAATAAATCCTTCAAAACCTAAATGGTTTCTAGACCTAAAGAACTCTTAAAATTTAATATTAAAAAAGCAAACATGACCAAAAATGTAATGATCAGATGTTTATTTCATTTAAAAGGATATGTAGATTGGTAAATAATCACATGAATAGTGTTGCATATTAGCATGGGCACATGTAAATTTAAAATAGAATTGGATATATGATAAGATTTATTTGAATTATTAAGATTACAAAACCTTAAAGGGAAAATGTGGAGATTCTGGATTGTTCATACACCACATCCATTAAACTGAGAAGCCACTATGCTAAAAATTTTGGCATTCTTATAAAATTAAACATTCAATTTCCATGCACCTAAACAGTTATTCTTTGATGCATTTATTCCACAGATAGAGAACAATGACTATACAAAGCAGTGATGCTATTTTTTACTCAAAATAGGACAAAACTGGACAGCATTAATATATTCTTTCATTGATTCTGGCTATACAAACTATGATACACTTCATAAAATAGCAGTTAGCAATAAACAATAACAAGCTATAGACACAAATAATTCTACAGAGGAATAGGGCAATATCAATTGTCTACATTCCATATGGAGAACAGTAATAGTAATAGTTGTTATGGGAGTTTGAATATGCTTGGGCCATAGGAAGTGGCATTATTAGGAGGTGTGGACTTGTTGGAGGAAGTACATCACTGTGGGGTAGGTCTTAAAGCTCTACCTAGAATAACCCTCCTCCTGGCTATATATAGAAGAGAGCCTTCTGATCAAGATATAGATCTTTCAGCTCTTTCTCTAGCACCATGTTTGCCTTCATGCTGTGAAGCTTGCTACTTTGATGGTAATGAATTAAACCTCTGAAACTGTAAACCAGCCCAATTAAATGGTGTCCTTTATAAGAGTTGTCCTGGTCATGGTCTTTTAGAGCAATGGAAACCCTAATTAAGCCAGTTGTTGTCAGGCACTGGATAGGGGAAGACAGATTGCTATGGTTATGCTAGAATACCAGAAGAAATCTCCATGGTGATGATTTAAGTTGGATCTTTTCTATTGCACCAGATCCAATATCCCCAGTATGTGATTAAATCACAAAAGTTAACATACAAAAAAAAAAAACAAAACAAAACCAATACATAAAAATCAGGGCTTTCTACATGTTAATTTCCTGATATACTATGTAGTTTAGTTTTGCAGTAGAAATAACAATGTATGAGAATACACAGTAGTAACATGTGTAAATCAAAAACATTTCAAGGGAGATCACTAAATTACTCTCTTAATATGAATTTCCAGAAGAGACAAAGTCATTCTCTATTTAGAGAAGACAGACTGATGAGCTTGGTAACAAGTCACTGACATTGAACAAGATCTTTTGAAAAACAGTGTAAATTGTCTATGTTCTGAGTGTAATGGTGATTTAGTTGTCTATATTTATCAAATTTAGTATAATTTCTTACTTAAATAATTGCATATAATTATTGTATATGAAAGACATTTCAAAATAGTTACTAAAAAAGAAAATTATTATCACTGTGAGACAAATACTAAAGGGACAATGTATATATTTTATGTAAAGAGGGAGAGAAATTTATTTTAAAAAGGTGGTATTTGACCAGATTCAGGAAATAAGTGGAGAAAACATATGTGTGAAAACTGGGGTGGTGATGCATTCAAAATCCTGGCTCTCAAGGCCAGGATTGTCTACATGAAAAATTGAATGAGTGGTGAGAAACAACATCCCAGAGATATGCAGGGAAATGATATGCAAAAATTCAAAGACATTTAAAATTTTACTTAAAAAAAAAAAAACAAGATAACCATTGGGCAAAAGAACATCATGACCTAACTTATCTAAATGAATTACTTTATCATTACATAGAATATTGTCAGATCAGATCATATGGGAATTATTTCTTTTCAAGTCTGAGTATGTCCATTTAATAAAGTATTACAAACACACTCAACTCTTCTAGTACATTGACATTTTAAAGGCAGGAATTTGATTTTGTTCCAAAATCAATATGATGAATGATTACAGAATTAATACCAAAATAAATAACCCCACATTCTGTACATTCTCATCATGGTTATAAAGTTTTACATATGACATATATATGAGAAAATTGCTGATACTTTAGAAATAAAATTCCCTCACTTTAGTAAAATACCACATGCCCAAGAATAGCTACATGGTGCCATTAGAGGGCACAAGCCACAAATGCAACGTTAATAGACACAGTATAAAGTCAATATGAATTAGATAATTTTTCTAATCACTTTCAATTGTTGTAAAAATAGATAGCAAGATCCTTTCTTGAAGAATTAAAAGGCAATTATCTATCAAGAAGTTTGGAAATTCTAGTAGACAGAAAATAGAAAGTGAGCAAACTGTCAAGGAGGATACTGAGAACTCTGTAGCAATAGCTCCTACCCAGACTCCAGCATCCAGCCTGCCAGAAGCCTGTGATGGATGAAAGTTCTACAAAGAGAGCTATTCCTGAAAACTGTTACTCAGGGTGAGAACCAGCTTCTATTATTAATATGTCTTACTATAATTACCTTTACTCCATTATTTTGATGAACTGTAAAATTCCTTTTGAAAACATCAAAGCAAATATACTTAGTGTTAATTTGCAGCAGAAAAATAAGTGTATTTCTGGATGAAGAATGCTCTTCCCTTTTCCATTTATTTTTAAAATCTATTTCTTATTCTGAATACATAATCTCAATTTGTGTGTGTATATGTACAATAGCAGGTTATTGTAATTAAAAAATAAAAAATAAAGTTTGTTTCCTCAAACTACAACAAAACTTGACATATAAATAATAAATATTTCCTCATAACACACTGTGGTTGGAAGATCTAGAAAACTTTGTACTATCTTGGTATCCTGTCAAGAAGAATTAAATTTCTTAATGAGTGTTCATTATGCCCACACATACACTAAAATTGGGATGATGCAAGATTATTACGGCTTCTTCACATGGATGAGCAACAAATTTGTGGAGCTTTCCATCTCATTACATATAAAGGGAGGCCAAGTAAAATAACATCTGCCTTTTCAGCACAGACCTGGCAAGCCAGGAGGACCTGAATGGATGTTTAATTACCTCCAAAAGACTATAAGTGCAAGCACAACAAAACCATCACAGTTGATAAAACAGAAAAACATATCATGATAATACAAAGTTAAATAGTTTTGTCTGCTAACCCAAGTCTACAGAAGACAATAGAAGAAAATTTCAGTATGCTGAGAAGAAAGATGATCTCCAAGAGGACACAGGAATAAATAACCTCAGACCATGTCATCAAAAGAGAAAATAAATACCAATACAACAGCAAAATGGGGATTACAAAAAATGTTTAATAATCACTCTCAATATTAATGATATTAATTCCCAAGTAAAAAGACACAGAATAACAGATTGAATTAGAAAACAAGAACCATCTTTCTGCTGCATCCAACAAATGCACCTCCCCATCCAGGACAGATATCATCTGCCTAGATGTAAAAGGATGGAAAAGGGCATTCCAATCAAGTAAAACCAATAAACACGTGAGTGGGTATAATGATTTGAAGATCTGACAAGATAGACTTCAAACTAACGCTAATCAGAATAGATAGGAAATGACTCTTCCTCAAGAAAAAGAATCAACTAAGAAGATATTATGCTTCTAAACAACCATGTTCCAAACAAAAAGGCACTTAATTTAATAAAAGAACTACTGCTACATCTAGAATCACATAACCTCCAACACAGTGATAGTGGGTGACTTCAATCCTCAATTCATAACATAGGAAGTTCATCCAGACAAAAACTAAATAGAGAAACATTGGAGGTAAATACCACCACAAAACAAATGGACCTTGCAGATATTTTTAGAACATTCCACCAAAACGCTGAAGGACACAATTTGTTATTAGTAGCCATTGAGCTTCTCCCCCAAAATTAACCATGTATTAGAAACAAATCTTATCATAATAGATACAGCCGGGCAGTGGTGGTGCATGCCTTTAATCCCAGCACTTGGGAGGCAGAGGCAGGTGGATTTCTGAGTTCGAGGCCAGCCTGGTTTACTGAGTGAGTTTCAGGATAGCCAGGGCTACAGAGAGAAACCCTGTCTCGAAAAACAAAACAAAACAAAAAAAATCATAATAGATAAAGAAACATTAAATTAATACCTTGTATCCTATATGAACACCATGGATAAATGCTGGATATCAACAGTACAACAGTACAAATGACAGAAAGTATAAAAGCTAATGGAAACTAAAAAACAAACCCCCCACTATTAAATAAAAATTAGACCAAGACAGAATTTAATAAGGGAATTTTCTTACTTAGGGTTTCTATTCTTGCACAAAATATCATGACCAAGAAGCAAGCTGGGAAGGAAAGGGTTTATTCAGATTACACTTCCACATTGCTGTTCGTCACCAAAGGAATTCAGGACTGGAACTCAAGGAGGTCAGGAGATATATCTATATGTATATCTATATCTATACCTATATCTATATCTATATCTTACCAGAGTTAAATCATGAGGAGATAACAATTTAAATAGAATGATAAAGCCTAGTAAATTAAAGTAGTAGTTGAAAGGCTATCAACGAACAAAAGCCTATGGCTAAATGTTCAGCATATAATTCTAACAAACCTTCAAATAAAAAACTTTAATACTCCACAAATTATTCTACAAAAGAGAAAGTTAAGAAAAATTCCTAACATTTTATAAAATTAGCATAATTCTTAAAGCAAACCCATACAAGAATGCAACATAAAAAATATTGACGTATATCATTATGAACATAGATATAAAAATTCACAATAAAATATTTATTAACTAAATTCATCAAATATTCACTGCTGGGAAGTGGTGGCACAGAACTTTAATCCCAGCACTCAAGCGACAGAGGCAGGTGGATGACCAAGTGAGCTCATAGTTAGAGGCTAGCCTGAAGAAAGACATTAAAGACGATATTAGAAGATGGAAAGACCACATATGCTTCTGGATAAGTAGGATTATTATCATGAAAATGGACATCCTAACTAAAATAATTTTACTAATTCAATTCATTTCTCATCAAAATACCAAACCAACTTCATAGAAGTTGAGAAAAGCAAATCCTAAACTTTTTAAGGAAACACACACATACACACCACACACACACACACACACAGAGAGAGAGAGAGAGAGAGAGAGAGAGAGAGAGAGAGAGAGGAACAACAACAACAAAACCACTACCAAAAACAACAAAAACATCTGAATAATAAAAGAACATATCACCATCCCAGATTTCAACTTCTATTATAGAGTAATAAAAATAGCATGCATTGGTACAAAACAGATATAGTGATCATTGTAATAGAAATGAAGACCAGGGAATAATTCAATACAGCTATGAACTACTGATTTTTTATAAAGAAACCAGACATATATACTGGAGAAAATACAACATCTTCAAAAAATAGTGCTGGTGAAATTAGATACCTGTGTGTAAACGAATGAAAATCATTCATATCTATCACCCTTCACAAAACTCAACTCTGAATGCATCAAATACTTCATTATATGGCCAGATACTCTGAATCTAATAGAAGAAAAAGTAGATAATTTAATAATATCATTAGGACAGGAAAAGACTTTCTGAAGAAGACAATGATAGTCCCAGAATTAGGACCAATCATTAATAAATGGAAACTTTTAAAGGTAAAATCACTTATGTATTGTAAATGATGTATTCATTCCAGTAAACTATAAATAAATACAATGCAAAAGAAAATTTTTACCACTTACACAAATGTCAGAGTTTTAATATCTAGAAAATGAAAACTACTAAAAACAAATAAAAAACATGAACAGTAAGACAAATAATACCATTGTGTGTAGAAATAACAAAGTTCTCAAAAACTGAAACAAGGTAGGTTAGATATACTTTAAAATGTTCAACAAATTTAGCCATCAGAGAAATCCAAATTAAAACTAATTTGAGATTTTCACTGACACCAGTTAAAATAGACAAAAATCAATAACAACATGAGAGAACTTCCTGGGAGAATACAGTGAAGGGGAGAACACATAAGCATTAGTATTTGGGATAGAAACTGGTACAGCCACTCTGGAACTATTGTAGTGTTACCTTAGAAATAGAACAAACACAAAGCCCATCTATAATATTCCATGGCATATATATAAATAATCCTGTATGTTGCCACAGGGATTCTTACTCGTTCATGTTCATTGATGCTACATTCATAGTAGCCAGTGGTTAGATACAGCAAAGATGTCTATCTGCTGGTCAGTAGATAATGAAAAAGCAGTACATTTATAAAATGGAATATTATTAAGCTGTTAACACATGAAATTTGCAGGAAAATTGGTGGAGCTAGAAACAGTCATTCCAAGTGAATTATCCCACACCTGGAAGGACAATCATTTTATGTTTCATTTATATGTGGATATTAGCTTTTAAGCTTTAGATATGTTTGTTTCATTTAGAATAACTGCAAAAATTAGGTAGTGAATAACTGCAAAAGTTAGGTAGTTAATAAGCAATCTGGCCAAGGGAGATAATATGCCAAAAAAGGGAAATGAGGGAATATAATATTATGAAGGCATAAAGGGGAAACCATTAAATGGGTAGGAGAATTGTAGTATATAGCAAAGAGACAAAATTGGGATGGGACATCTAACACTAAAGACCTTGTGAAAATGTATTTGGCATCCTACTTCTGTAATACATAAACTTATACACACACACAGAGAGAGAGAGAGAGAGAGAGAGAGAGAGAGAGAGAGAGAGAAAGAGAGAAATGTGTGTGTGTGTGTGTGTGTATATATATACTGATATATATATATATATATATATATATATATATATATATATATATATATCAGTAAAATGATTCCAAATGATGTATCTCTATATTATTGCTCCTCAGTGCATTTCTCATCATTCATTAAAGAGCCTACTCCTTGTAGAAGATAGTGATTTATTTCCATATCTACAGCTTGGCAATGTACAGAGAATGAGAGACATTGGAGTAGTCAACCAAAGATGGGATCTCTTATCTCTTATGTCTTTATTAAGCCTCTCCTCTCTGGTCTCAGGGACATATTTGAAAGAGAAGGTGTGGAGATTCTATGAGTCATAAGTATCAAACAACCCCCAAGGAAACAGAATTTTCCAGACAAAGCAATACTGACATACATATGAACTCACAGGAACTCTGACAGCATGCACAGCATCTGAAGACGTTCAAGCCAGATAAATTCTAAGTATAGAGAAAGAGAAGTAGACACAAAATCCCTCCCCTACCCAAGAAGCTATTTGTAAATGATTCATTCTGAGAAAGGGATAATCAGTTTACTTTACTTGGCTGATACTGTGTGATTTAGTTAGAGTTTTGATTTTCATCATCAAATCAGTGTGGTGACAGAAAGATGTCTTTCGATTATACTTCATCACATTCTATCATTGAAGACAGAGAAGTGAATTTGTCTTAAAATTTTAGAGAGTAGACTCCATGGTGTTAGAAAGTTGGCATCTTGATCTACAAACACAAAACAGAAAGAGAAAGCATTGGTAATCACAGGTCTTAAAACCTCAATGCTCACTCCAAATAAGATGTCTCTAACCTCCTAATACTTGCCAAACAGTTCTATCAAATAGAGAACAAGTATGCAATACATGAGTCTTGTGGGTAATAGTCTTACCACTGCACATCATAAATGTAATAAGGAGTTTGAGAGAATTTTTTGTAGTTATACATTTGATAGTTTTAGGCCAATAGACCAGGTAGTTCTGGGTAGGGAGTCTCAAATCTAGGGATTCTGCACAATAACCCATTCTAAATAAGAGGTAGGGATGTGGGGGTTGGAGATAAGAAGAGGTTGATTGATAACAGTATTTATCTGGAGTCTATTTGATCTGTGAGAGGCTGAGATGAGAACCTGAGACACTGAATCTAACTCCCAGGATGACCTCACAGTCATCCTTATGGAACTGAAGATTTTGAAGGACATTTATTCATCCATGCATGAAATTAATGAGTACTACTCAGTATGTGGTAGATATTCTGTAGTTATTTTAGGAGACTCCCTGTATATAAAAAAGAAAGGAGAAAAGATATCATTGAATTCACTGAGCTTATTTCATTTTATTGTTTGAAAGAATAAAGGGACAGAGAAGGAAAGAGGGAGGGAGGGAGAGGGAGAGGGAGAGGGAAAGGGAGAGAGAGAGGATAACATAAGTTTAAGTAATATTACTTTTTTACAGAAGAACAAATACCACAGTGATGAGGGAATAGATTGGTATAGATAAACTTTTATCCTCCAGTTATTTGAAAGATTGGGATAATATACAGACATTTTAATCAAACTACAAGAGCATTTTAATGTTCCTAAAACTAATTACTTATTTCTATAACTAATTACTACAAACATAAACATTAAAAACAATACAAAGATATTATTTTATAGTTCTGAGGCATTACTTTTGGTAAATTTTTCATGGCATTAAAATTAATGTGTTACCAGAGAGCTGTCTGCTTTGAATGCTCAGAAAGAGAATTTTCCTTTACATTTTCCAGCTTCAGAGGCTATTCGCATTTGTTGGCCAGTGGTCTTTCTTCTGTGTATTTAAAGCCAATAACACACCTGAAAAGCATGATTCAGATCTAAAATCCCATCTCAAGAATATGATAGAGGAATTTAAGAAGGACAGAAATAAGTCACTTAAAGAAATGCAGAAAAACACAGATAAACAAGTAAAAGACCTTACAGTGAAAGCAAGTGCATCTCTTAAAAAAAATACAGAAAAACACAATCCAACAGGTAAAGAAATTGAACAAAACTGTCCAGGATCTAAAAATGGAAGTAGAAACATTAAAGAAAACACAAAGGGAGACAACCCTGGAGATCGAAAACCTAGGAAAGAGATCACGAGTCACAACTGCAAACATCACAAATGGAATACAATATATAGAAGAGAGAATCTCAGGCATAGATGATACTCTAGAAGACATTGACACAATAGTCAAAGAAAATAGTAAAGCAAAAATCTCCTAACTCAAAATATTCAAGAAATCCAGGACACAATGAAAAGACTGAACCAAAGAATAATAGGTCTAGAACAGAGTAAAGAATTCCAACTCAAAGAACCAGCTAACATCTTCAACAAAATTATAGAAGGAAACTTCCCTAACCTGAATAAAGAGATGCCCCTAAACATACAAGAAGTCTACAGAATGCCAAACAGATGGGACCAGAAAAGAAATTCCTCTTGTCATATAATAATTAAAACACCAAATGCACAGAACGAAGAAAGAATATTGAAAGTGGTAAGGTAAAAAGTTCAAGTAACCTAAAAAGGGATACCCATCAGAATTATACCAGACTTCTCAACAGAGACTCTAAAAGCCAGAAGATCTTGGACAGATGTTATACAGACACTAAGAGAACAAAAATGCCAGCCCAGGCTATTATATACAGCAAAACTCTCAATTACCATAGAGGGAGAACCAAGATATTCCATGTCAAAACCAAATTTAAACAATATTTTTCCACCAATCCAGCCCTACAGAGGATAATAGAAGGAAAACTCCAACACAAGAAGGAAAATTATACCCATGTAAAAGCAAGAAACTAATCTTCTCACAACAAACCCAAAGGAAGAGAACCATACAAGCAGCAGTCATTGGTCCTTAATATCTCTCAACAGTAATGGACTCCATTTCCCAATAAAAAGACATAGACTAGCAGGCTGGATATGAAAACAGAGCTCAGCATTTTGCTGCATACAGGAAACATATCTCAGTGACAAAGACAGATATTACCTTAAAGTAAAAGGCTAGAAAAAAATTCCAATCATTCCCAGAAACAAGTTGCAGTAGCAATTCTAGTATCCAATAAAATAGATGTTCAACAAAAAGTTATCAAAAAAAGATGGGGAAGGACCCTACATACTTATCAAAGGAAAAATCCACCAAGAGAAACTTTCAATTTGGAACATCTATGCCCCAAATGCAAGGGCCCCCAAATTCATAAAAGAAACATTACTGAAGCTCAAAGCACACATTGAACCTCACACAATAATAGTAGGAGACTTTAACACTCCACTCTTACCAATGGACAGATCATGGAAAGAAAAACTAAACAGAGACACAGTAAAACTAACAGGAGTTATGGACTTAACACATATCTACAGGACATTTCATCCTATAACAAAAGAACATACCTTCTTCTCAGCACCTCATGGTACCTTGTCCAAAATAACCATATAATCAGACACAAAACAAGCCTCAACCGATGCAAGAAGATTGAAATAATACCTTGAATTCTATCAGATCATCACACTCTAAGGCTGGTCTTCAACAACAACAAAAACAACAGGAAGCACACATACACATGGAAGTTGAACAACTATTTACTCAATGGTAACTTGCTCAGGGAAGAAATAAAGAAAGAAATTAAAGACTTTTTAGAATTTGATGAAAATGATGGCACAACATACCCAAATTTATGGGACACAACGAAAGCAGTGCTAAGAGGAAAACTCATAGCTCTGAGTGCCTCCCAAAAGAAACTGGAGGGAGCATACACTAGCAGCTTAGCAGCACACCTGAAAGCTCTAGAACAAAAAGAAGCAAATACACCAAAGAGAAGTAGATGGCAAACTCAGGGCTGAAATCAACCAAGTAGTAACAAAAAGAGCTATACAAAGAATCAACAAAACCAAAAGTTGGTTCTTTAAGAAAATCAACAAGATAGATGAACCCTTAGCCAGACTAACCAGAGGGCACAGAGACAGTATCCAAATTAACAAAATCAGAAATGAAATGGAAACATAAAAACAGAAACTGAAGAAATTTAAAAAAATCTTCAGATCCTACTACAAAAGTCTATACTCAATGAAACTGGAAAATCTAGATGAAATGGATGATTTTCTAGACAGATACCAAGTACCAAAGTTAATTCAGAATAAGATAAACCATCTAAATAGTCCCATAACCTCTAAGGAAATAGAAGCAGTCATTAAAAGTCCCCCAACCAAAAAATCCCCAGGACCAGATGGTTTTAGTCCAAAGTTCTATCAGAACTTCAAAGAAGACCTAATACCAATACTTCTCAAAGTGTTACATAAAATAGTAACAGCAGGAACACTACCTAATACACTCTATGAAGCCACAGTTACATTAATACCTAAACCACACACTCAACAAAGACCATAACTGCAACCATAATTTCTGTCTGCTTCTCTCCTTCTTGCATGCCCTTAATATTAAAATATTAATCATCAAAATCCCATTTGCTGTGCATGATAACATATGTCCTAGGTTTCATGAGCAGGACATGGATATCTGTGAGCATTTGTATGCATTTTTCTGATACGAAAGTGAAGAAGATGCACTTGTATATTTAAATATTCATATAAACTTGTCACATATATTCATATGTCTTTACACACACATATACACGGGGGGGGGGGAAGAGTCAGAAACATAATCTGAAGAGTAAGATAAACAGAGATAGACAGAGAGAAAGCTCTAAAGAATAATATTCAAGGCAAAAATTTTTAAGAAATTCAAAGACACTGAAGGGGAGATGAAATTGATCCATTAGGTCAGGTCTTAAATATCTTTCAGCTGCTGTAGGAAGGGAAGGGATTATTTGTCAGCCCATCACATAGTTGGGAAATAGTTCAACCATTAGGAAGCAAGGCTTATCAGAAAGAAATAAAGACCCTGGGTGAATGTTTCAAGGCCACAATAAAGTTTTGGCTTGTCCTTCATGCTCTGCCTGCTTCCTGGCTGATATGAAAGGACCAACTCTCTCTACCATTGTTCTCACCACCCATGTTCTGCTTCAACATTGACATAAACTCAATGAATCCAAGCAAACATGGATTTAGACATTTGCAATCTTTTATTTTTACATATTTTTACATATTTTTACATATTTTGTAATAATGATGGGAAACTGAATAATATAGTCTATGCGACCTTAATATATGGAGCTACTGAAAAGTAAATGAATGGTAATTATGATAGTGAAATAATTAAGACCCAGGTAATGTTCAGCTTAGAGCCAAAGATGAACCAAATGCATTTTGGTTTTATTCTTATAATGAATCATATGTGGTCTTTACAGAGGATGATACTATTTGCATGTTTTGATCCAGGTCTACACTGCAATATGAGCTACTTGAATACAACACAATGAATGACTAATTAACCATAGTCTTTTTAATACTTGAGTTAGTTTCATACTCACAAAAAGTCTACGGTGAACACTATTTGGCCAATAAACAAATGAATGAAATACATTGCCAATAGAATAATAAATTGTCCCATATTCTCTTTCCAGCTGATTTTCCATCCTGTATCTTCTCTTCTCCCTTCATTTTGCCCTTCTTCCATGTATATGGCAATGGTAGAACTATGGACACGTACCCTAAATGTCTTAGGGAATATCAGTGGTATTTGGGATATAAAAGTCCTTATTTGAAAATAAAACAAGACTGTACTCACTGTCAAGAAGTCATTTCTGATATTAGTCTTCGTGGTCACATCTCACTAGTTTAGAGGATATGATTTAGCCAGAAGAAATATTACAGAAGCCAGATATAAAAAATCCATTGCTATCTTTTTGATCTACTTCCATTTAGTTTGCAAAATTCACACTTGGATTGATTGGTTCCTGAAGAATTTTCAATTTTATCAGATAGGGTTTTACCCCATGGGCCTTGTCAGCCTTGTCAAGACCATACAGAGAATGTGAAGACAAGGTTAATACTCATCCTTTCTAACTTTTCAAAGGCAAGTCAAAATCTCTTTCTGTATTCAATCTTTAAGAAGAGTCACTGGCTGATCATTATATGCCAGTTATGCTCTGTATTTCCTGAATATTATTTCATTAATAAACCCTACACTAACCTATTTTAGTTTAGTTTCTGATCCAGCCATTGTAAAAACTAAATAATAGATATAGTAACAAATAAGTTATGTAGGATATATATGCTGAATTTTATCACTTAATATTTTAAAAAGATAGAATACAGCTATATGTTGGCAATCAGAGTTGGCAATAACTTTTAAAGAAAAAGGCAGAAAATGGTTGCATGTTGATATGATCACAGTGCTGTATATGTAGAATAGAGAGCAGCTGGACTTGAAAAGAAGCTCGACTTCTCTCAGTTTTATCATAAATGTTTCAAATAATCTTTAATCATGAGTGATAGCACTCAAATCATGTTTGGCATCTAGTGTAGTTGTTGTCTTGACTTCTTGCTCCTTATCAAGTCTGTTTTTCCAAGAAGTAAAGAATTACAGGACAATAGGTGTGCAGTGCATTATGTGTAAGATTTATATTTTTCTTGAATTATATTTGAATGAGACATTGTGCTGACAGTGTTATTTAAAATGACAGCTCAACTTTGAGTTGTTAGTGTGTCTAAGAAAATCCCCAAATATTACAGGTTATTGATATTGTGCTTAGTTTCCACCGAGAGTTGCAATGTAAGTTTGCTTCAGTAATTCTGAAGATATAATATACTTCAAATGCAGGACCCAGAGGCCATTGAACTAGAACTCACCTCAATACCTCCTCCCTGACTAGTAGCCTTCAGTACTAGAATGCACCATGCATGTTTCCAATGGAAGGAAGCAACCAACACTCCCATCCAGCTATGATACCTATAAATCACAACAATGACAAACAAGGCACAATTACCCTAAATGTTCAGTAGTGGCACACATACCTTGGTGGTGACTCACATCTTTCTAATTGGACTTAGGATTCACTCAGCATGTGAGAAAATATGCTGATTCTGGATACTGGTACAGCTTCCAGTAGAACAATGTGCTTTGGCCAGAGTTGTGGGCCAGGATATGGAGACCTAGGTTTGTTTGAATAATGTGTCTTCTTAAGAGAACACTAATAGTAGTTTCTCATTTACGGCCTATGACCTATGTAGCCAGTAGCTCTTGGTCCTGATAGTAGTGTCAGTTATTGGTTCCATATCATGAAGCAGGCCTTAGATCCAATCAGAAATCATTGATTGCTTCCATAACATTCATGACACTATTGAATGAATAGGTGGATTTTGACAAAGAGGT
Organism: Rhynchomys soricoides; assembly: GCA_019843965.1. Lineage (NCBI taxonomy): Eukaryota > Metazoa > Chordata > Mammalia > Rodentia > Muridae > Rhynchomys > Rhynchomys soricoides. The sequence continues at coordinate 1,255,659 of JADRCH010000140.1, forward strand.
ATTACTGTAGTTACTAAGAATTAGGTGACGCTGATGATTACTTTTCTCCACTATAAGAGTATATAGCAACTTTTAATGTTATGAAAGCCAACCAGTGAGGATGAAGCTCACAACCCTCTCAGCCCTACACTATTTAATTCTTCCCATTTCATTATTTCCCCCTTTCTAACACTGTATGCCTATTCCTTTAGTTTGGACTATCCTCTTCTCTCACATAGCCCCTTATTAGTTCACTAATCTCTATTGGCCAGATATGTGAAATATGAATATCTAAAGATTCAACATTAACATCCACATATGGAAAAAAAGGTTTGTGACACTTGTTTCTTATGTCTGGGTTACCATACTCAGGATTATTGTTTCAATATAACCCATTGATTTTCAAATTTCACATATTTTTAGCAGATGAATCATATTACAAATTCTATAAATGTATCACATTTTTATCCACTTATTGATTGATGGGACTTTAGACTGCTTTCATTTCCTGACTATTGTGAATACAACAGTAATGAACATGGACGAGAAAGCATCTCTGTGGCAAGATATAGAGTCTGTTGGACATATTCCCAGAAATTGTATGAAAAGATCATGTGATAGGTCTTGTTGCAGCTTTTAGAGGAACCACCATACTGATTTATATAATGGTTGCCCCAATTTCCATTCTCACCAACAGTTGATGAGAGTTTCTCTTTGCCACATTCACACAAAAATATACTCCCATTTGCTCCCTCTTGTGCATTTATGATAAATTCCCTACTCTCTCTTCTGGTAGATTCTACATATCACATCTTATGAAGAGGTCCTCTATCCATTTGCAGTTTAGTATTGTACTGATGAGAAACAAAGAGCTTTCATTTTTCTACATAAATCTTCCAGTTTAACCAGCACTACTATTGAAAATAACGGTTTTGCCCCCATATGTGTTTCTTAACTCGTTGTCAAAAATTAAGTCAATAGGGGTTTGGACTTGTGTTTGCTTCCTCCAATCTAGTAGGAATAGCATTAATGGAAAGAACACATTTTCTCCTATGCCTCATTTGGATTTGAGCCAGAGGGTAATGTGTATCAAGAAATATTACATTACACAATAATATTTCTAAGTCTATTAACACCTGGATGTATACCAAGAATTATCAACAATCAAATTTCTATCTTTAGTTATTCTTTTTGGTTGCAGTGACCATGAAAAGTTCATGTAACCATTGATCTCTACATGAGAAAGACAGGATGGTTCCCTGCCAGTTAAAATAATTCAAACCATTTAAATACCATATCCTGTCAGACCACACAATGTGCAATTATGTGGAACCTTATTAATCTTGCTTGTGATTTGTTCTCACTGTGGTCTCATTTTGCTGTCTTCATTGCCTTGTTTCTGAAATTTCATTTAGTTTTTTCATTGTTTCACTGAATTTGGTATAGCAGATGATTCATCTGGTAGCTTGCTTATCAGTTACCCTGGTAGATTCTTCTGGGTTTTACTTGAATCATTAGTTTTACATATTGATCCTGCAAGTTATTTCTAACTATAATCATCTAAGTTCAAAGCCTATTACCTTAGACTACTATAAAGCATCTCTCTTATACTTTCTAGAGGATACTTAGACATATTTGTATGCATACTCAGGTATACATAGTGCATATTTATGTGGGTACTATATATAAAGTATACAAGTGGACACTAAACACAAAAGTGAATGCACATTAGACATTGTTTACATTGATTCTAGGCCTTATACTAAAGCACAAAAACCACTTTGGTGTACCTTTGAGGATGTCATTGGCTTCTTAGTTTATTCCCTTTTAAAATATTTACTATGTGCTAGAAATAGCATTGAAATAGTTAAAAGAAAACATATAATATACTCCAGTAATGAACTTATACTATACATAAGCTAATATGGATATAAATGAAAATTTAAAGTCATGATGAAAATGAATTATGACATTAATCTTATCTAACTATGTACAATTAAGTCATCTATTTGTGTTCTTTCTGATTTAACTTCCCTCTTAGCACTGGTTTTAATGTATTCCTTAAGTTTTGTTGTGTTGCACTTTTACTTTTATTCGGTTCAAGAAACATTTAATTTCTTCCTTGACCCACTCATCATTCAGTAATCAGTTGGACAGTATCCATATACACTTACTGGAGTTTTGTTAGCTGCTGATTTTAAATTGTATTGCATAATGGTTAGATAGGATATGTGAGATTACTTCAGTTTTTCTATATTTTTCAAAGGTTCTCCTTGTGTCTCATTATGTGGCCTATTTTAGAGAAGTGTTGCAGAGTAAAATATATATCCTTTATCATTTGGGGAGAATATTCTGTTTAGTCTATTTGACTAAAACTGTCTTTTTTCTGAGGTTTCTCTGTTTATGTTCTGACCAGATGATCTATCTATTGAAGATAGTAAGGTTTTGAAGTTACCTGTATTCCTGGGCTTGTATTCTCATAAGTCTGTGTAGGATGGTGATGCCTACTTGCTTCTTGGTCCAATTTGTTTGAAATAGTTTTCTCCATTCTTTTACTTTAAGGAGATTCTGCTGATCTCTAAGCTAAGAAGAATCTATTGTGGATCAAGAGAGGTGGATTTTATTTCATAATCTACTCACTTAGATTGTGTCTTTTGAGAAGAGTTGAGGCCACTGATATTTAGAGGTTTTATTGAAAGGTGTTTGCAGATTTTCATTTTGGTGAGTTTTGATGATTTGTGTTCTTGTGTGTGGTTTGTTTTTCATTAAATTATAGCTTCATTTATTTTATTTCTACTAACTTGATTGTGCTTAATTCTCTCTCCAGTTTGGACTATTATCTAACAATGATTGTGTGCATGATGGACTACAATTATAATATAGTATAAATATCATAAGTATTGAATAAATTGTATTCTATAACCGTTCATATATCATACACAGAAAGCCTGACTCTTAGCTTAATGGCTTCCTTAAAAATCTGATAGTTAATAAAGTAGCTGTGTGCAACAGGGTATGCTATAAAGCCACAGTATCGATGCATGGTAAGAAAGGATAGAGTAGTGCAGAAACCAAAAGAAGTTCCTTCAGAGGAAGGTAAGGTCTCTTTTGAGCTCAGCATGGATATCTAAGTGTTTATAAAGTAAGAAAGCAGAATGAATATTCTACACCTAGAGAATGAAAATTAACACTCAAAGAATGATGTGGTTATTGTATCTTGGTTTTAGCAACCTTGAGTTAGGCTAGCTCATGCTTGCTGAACTTTCTTAAAATCTGGCAGTCTGGCTCAAGTTTTCTGTACCACTTGTTGGCATGTACCCAAAGGACTCCGTATTCCAGTACAGAGATCCATGCTTAGTCACATTCATTGCCATTCAATTTCACAATAGTTAGAAAATAGAAAAAACAAACAAACAACCAAAAAACAAAAACAAAACTAACCCATTTGACTGATGAATAGATAATGAAAATATGATACAAATAAACCATGGAATAGTATTCATCTGTAAAGAAAAACAAATCATAAACTTTATAGATAAATGCATATAACTGGAAAATATTGTGTTTTGCGAGGTAATATAGACCTAAAAACACAAATGTTATGTATTCTCTCTCTCTCTCTCTCTCTCTCTCTCTCTCTCCATCTCCTCTATCTATCTATCTATCTATTTATCTATCTTTTAAATTTATGAATCTTAGTTCTAGATCTCTAGTTTTGGATATATAACTTGAGGTATTTCAATAATCCAGGAAAATATAAAGATACTATAGGAAGATGATGAAGGAAGGAGTTCTCATGAGGAGGAGAGTAGGGGGCAGGTGTTATGAAGTGGGTAATAAAAAAATATGGGGCATAACTTAACTAGAAGGGTGAAGATAGATAATACAGAGACAGCATGAAGGAAAATAAATGACATTATGAATGTATGAGAAAAAGAAATTAGACCCTGGAAGTAGTGTTTACTTGGTGCATGTGGGCTGCAGAATGGCTGCTCACCGCTCTGGGCCTCCTGAAGCAGCAGAATAAAGCTCATAAAGGTGGGCCACACAAGGGCGGATGGGCTGCACAATAGGACAGCAAAGGCCAGGTAGGACCGAAAATCCTCTGCAAGAAGCTGAAGAAGTAGCTTGGCCGAGTAGACCAGAGGCATCGCACCAGACACCTCCGAAAGCAGAAGAGGGAGGCAGTTTGGCTGAGAAAAGGCATCCAGGATGGGCCTCCACATAAGGTGCTGGCGGTGCCTCTGCATAATAGGATTTCCCTGCCAGGGGCATTTAAACTGCTTCAGAATGAAGGCTTGGGAACAGTGTATGTGAATGAACAGGGAAGCACCCACAGGTTTATGTTTCTGTGTCCTAGCTTGAAACATCGATGGCTTTTAACATATGAAAGACCAGGGGATCTACATGCACTATTAGACATGGTTAAAGTTGCTGATACCATCCTGCTCCATCTGGACCCAGTAGAAGGCTGGGGCAGTACTGGGGATTATTGTCTATCTTGCCTCTTTGCTCAGGGTTTTCCCACCTATACACTATCTGTCCAGGGGCCTTCTGGACTCCCACCAAAGAAACAAATTTATGCCAGAAAGAAGCTAAATAAAACAATGGAGAAACACTTTCTTGAAGACAAACTCCATCTACTAGACACCCAGCAGGAATCAGGAATATTACTTAGAGAGTTAGCTAACCAGAAGCAATGGCATCTTGCTTTTTGGGATCGGGGAGCTTGTTTGCCCATTTTGCTGACTTCTTGCCTACTGAGGAGAGTAACTTAGGGGGCACCTTGAAAATCTCAGGTTATGTTTGCAGGAGGACTCTGAATGTAAATAGCTTGCTGCATATTGTTAGACATGGTGATTACCAAATGATTCAAAGAGATGCACCTGTGGATCCTTTCCCTTTAAATCCTAGAGTGATTAAATCCCAAAAGTAACCAAGCATGGCAATGGAGGTTTGTGTTACAGATGCTGTTGCGGGCATGGAAGAAGACCTTTAGGTTCTGTTGAAGGCAGACCTTGATCAACAGGAGACTTTACAAATAGAGGTTATCCAGATCCAATGGAAGGAGGGCAAACCAGACCCTCCTCCAATGGAGGAGGAACTGGATGATGCAAACGACTTACTGAAGCAAGGTTCCAGGTTGGTAAAGAAGGTCCCTAAAGGAACATCCAGTTACCAGGCTGAGTAGATTTTGGATGAAGGTGATGGAGAAAGTGATTAATAAGATGATGTGCAGCATGAAGGTTTCATGGAGGAGGATTCTCAGGATGGAATTAGTGAGGAGGAGCAGGAGGAATGTGAAACTATGACTCTCAGGGAGTCTGTGCGTGATGATCTGTACGATGAGAAGTAGATGAAGAGGACAAGGAAATAATGTTGCAGAAATACAAACAAGAAATATTGGAAAAGAAGTTTCCAAATGAAATGGATAACTCCCATGATGTGGCCTCTAGAATTTGATTTCAGAAATATAGAGGCCTCAAGAGTTTCTGGACATCTCTTTGGGACCCTATAGGAAACCTTCCTAGAGATTATGCTCAGGTTTTTCAGTTTTAGAATTTTGTTAACACTAGAAAAAGGATCTTTAAAGAGATTGAGGATAAAGAAGCTGATGGAGTTGAGGTTGGTTGATATGTCACACTTCATGTTTCTGATGTCCCTGTCTCAGTGGTCTAGTATTTCAGGCAAGGAGCTCCCTTGATTACATATTCTTTGCTACCTTATGAACAGAAGGTGACAGTATTGAACATGGTGGCAAACTGGAACCTTGACAACATGGAACCTATGAAGTCAAAAGAAGAATTGATCTTCCACTGTGGATTCAGGTGCTTCCGAGCTTCACTTTATTCTTTCAGCACACAGCATCTGATAAATATAAATTTCAAAGATTCCTGACTGCTGATGCAGCCTTAGTGGTGACAGTGCTTGCATCAATCACAATCCCTCCTGTGTCTGTACTGCTTTTCAATCAGAGAAGAGATGGAATGCATGGCCTCCTTGCTACAGACCCTCTGTTTTCAGTGGATCCAGTCAGGATGGTCATAGAAAGAATGGTTCTAAATGGTCATCCTTTCAAAATTTTTACTAAGATGGCAGTAGTGCATTACATGTTCTTCAACAGAGAGGATGTCATGTGGTTTAAGCCTGTGGAACTGAGAACCAAGTGGGGCTGCTGAGGACACATTTAAAAGCCTGTAGGTACCCATGGCCATATGAAGTGCAGTTTTGATGGGCAGCTAAAATCTCAGGATACAGTACTAATGAATCTCTATAAGCAAGTATTTCCCAAATGGACTTATGACCCATATGTACCAGAACCAGTATCTTGGGTTTAAAGTGACATCTCTTCAATAGTATCTGAAGAAGAAATGAAGTAATGAAGATTCAGTTGGGTCCTGTCGCCACTACAGCCAAGACTCCAGTGTTGGAGCCTATGGGTTGTGACTAGGTAGTTTGTGCTTTATATTTTAGTTGTCCATGTCTCTGCTAAGTACAGAATTTACACTATTACTTATACTTTCTTGCTTAGGATTTTGAAAATAGTTTTAAAAAGGGAGATGGAAAACAATTTTCATCTAGAGACAATCTTATCTCTTCCATGAATTTAAACAGAAACAGTCTGGTAAGGAACTGACTGTTCAGCCTGCTTTATCCAGTTTAGAGAGGTTAAGTCTACATTCCCACCACTGAGTAAAATACAGATGTTCTTTACTTCTGGGGAGACTGTTTGGAAATGCAGAGACAGCACTGCAGCCAATCCAACACCAGCAGTAGGCTCAATGAGCAGTTTCATTCTTTCCCACACCAGTTGGGTTGCATAGTGTTGTCACAGAAAGGAGCAGAGTTAATGAAACAAGAAATGGAGCCAGAGTCTAGTAGGTTACATTGTAAAAATGAAATAGATGTTTAGGTCTGGTGTTATGAGTATGCAAGCTACTATTAGGGTTCCCACAGTTTAAGTGAATGGTCTGTTAATAATGTCTGGGAAATTAGACTGTGGCTGTTTTCTCATCTGAGTCTTACTTGATTTCATGTTCTGTGACAGTGAAGACATCATCCACAAGGTTACTTATAAGGCCAGGTATTTAAGCCAATGCAGGATTTGACACCTGATCTGCTATGGTTTCTGGAGAATGAAGATTAAGGGTTAGTTCTTTCAGTTTAGACTGGTAGCAGTCATCTGCATTTGAATGTTCAGCAGCATATGCCTTTTCACTAGGTTTTAGGGCCTGGTGAAGAAAGAGACATACTACAATAAAGCCTTTGTATACTTAAAGGAGGCATAAAGATATGCTACCTTTGCTTCTGCGGCCAGGGACCTCAGTCTCTGCCACAGAGCTCCATAGCCAAATAGGGCTGGAAGAAAGATAGCTTCCCAGGAGTGTGGACAGGCCCGTGAGTGGAGGTAAGACAAGCACCACACTGCTCAGCTGGACCCACCTGGAATCCTCAGGGCATAGGGACAGAGGAGCAGACTAGGACTGAAGCCTTCTGGTTTACACCTGTGGTCTGTACCATGCAACTCCATATCCAAATAGCACAGGGAGAGAGCTAGCCTCCCAGGAGTGTAGACAAGCCTGTGAGCAGAGGTAAGACTAGTACCTCTGCAAAGAGGGACCCGTACAGAAAACTCAGGACACAGGGACTGAAAAGTGGCCTTCCAGTTTACTTCTGCAGCAAGGGAGCTGATCCTGTTACACAAGGCTCCATACTCAATGTCAGGAGAGAGCTGATCTCCCAGGAATGCCAACACACCTTCCAGCACAGGAAGACCAATACTTCTGTTCAAATTCTGATCTCTCTTGTTCAAGCAAGAGAGATCCTCACAGAGCTATCAGGACACAGGAACCAAGAAATACCTAGGGACAGGATCCTTCTGTTTTCAGTCTGCACCTGAGACCTGACCCTGTACCACAGCTATCCAAACCCAAATTCCTCTCAGAGAGAGATGGTCTCCAAGGAGTACTGATGCAAAGGCTTGCAGGAGGGACAAGCCACAGTCAGAGAGAGCAGGACCAGCTAACACTAGAGATAACCAGATGGTGAAAGGCAATGGCAAGAACATAAGGAACAGAAACCAAGGCAACTTGGCAGTATCAGAACGCAGTTCTCCCACCACAGCGAGCCCTGAATACCCAACACACCAGAAAAGCAAGACTCAGATTTAAAATCACTTCTCATGATTATGATAGAAGACTTTAGAAGGAAATAAATAACTCCCTTAGAGAAATACAAGAGAACACAGGTAAACAGCTAGAAGCCCTTAAAGAGGAAATACAGGAAAACACAATCAAACAGGTGAAGGAAATGAACAAAACATCATGCAAGATCTAAAAATGGAAATAGAAACAATAAAGAAATCACAAAGGGAGACAGCCCTGGAGATAGAAGACCTAGGAAAGAGATCACGAGTCATAGATGCAAGCCTCACCAACAGAATACAAGAGATAGAAGAGAGAATCTCAAGTGCAGAAGATACCATAGAAAATATTGACACAACAGTCAAAGAAAATGCAAAATGCAAAAAGCTTCTAACTCAAAACATGCAGGAAATCCAGAACAAAATGAGTAAACCAAACCTAAGGATAATAGGTATAGAAGAGAGTGAAGATTCCCAATTTAAAGGGCCAGTAAATATCTTCAACAAAATTAAAGAAGAAAATTTCTCTAACCTAAAGAAAGAGATGAACATAAAAATTCAAGAAGCCTACAGAACTTCCAATAGATTGGACCAGAAAAAAAAAATTCCTCCTGGCACACAATAGTCATAACACGAAATGCACAAACCAAGGAAGTAATATTAAAAGCAGTAAGGGAAAAGGGCAAGTCACATTTAAAGGTAGACTTATCAAAATTACACCAGACTTCTCACCAGAGATTATGAAAGCTAGAAGATCCTCGACAGATCTCATACAGACTCTACGAGAACAAGAGTGAAAGCCCAGGCTGCTATACCCAGCAAAACTCTCAATTACAATGGATGGTGAAACCAAGATATTCCATGAGAAGGTCAAATTTACACATATCTTTCCACAAACCCAGACCTACAAAGGAAAATAGATGGAAAATGCCAACACAGTGAGGGAAACAACACCCTAGAAAAAGCAATAAAGTAATCTTTCAACAAACCCAAAAGAAGATTGCCACACAAACATAACATCCAAAATAACGGGAAGCAACAATCACTATTTTTTTATATCTCTTAACATCAATGGACTCAATACCCCAATAAAAAGACATAGACTGACAGACTGGACACATAAATAGGACCCAACATTTTGCTGCATACAGGAAACACACCTCAGTATTGAAGACGAACACTACCTCAGAGTAAAGGGCTGGAAAACAATTTTCCAGGCAAAGGGTCCCAGGAAACAGGCAGGAATAGCCATTCTAATATCGGATAAAATCAACGTTCAACCAAAAGTCATCAAGAAAGATAAGGAAGGACACTTCATCCACATTAAAGAAAAAATCTACCGAGAGGAAGTCTCAATTCAAGACATGTATGCTCCAAATGCAAGGGCAGCTACATTCATTATTGAAACTTTACTAAAGGCCAAAGCACTTATTGCACCTCACACAATAATAGTGGGAGACTTCAACACCCTACTCTCATCAATGAAAAGATCTTGGAAACAGAAACTAAACACAGACACAGTGAAACTAACAGAAGTTATGGACCAAACAGAATAATCAGATATCTATAGAACATTTCATCCTAAATCAAAAGAATATACCTTCTTCAGAACCTCATGGTATTTTGTTCAAAATTGACCATATAATCGGTCACAAAAGAAATCTCAACAGATATAAGAAGATTGAAATAATCCCATATCAGATTACTAAAGATTAAGGCTGGTCTTCAATCACATCAAAAACAACAGAAAACTCACATAGACATGGAAGCTGAACAACACTCTACTCAATGATAACTTGGTCAAGGAAGAAAGAAAGAAAGAAATTAAAGACTCCCTAGAATTTAATGAAAATTAAAGTACAATATACGCAAACTTATGGGATACAATGAAAGCAGTGTTATAAGGAAAACTTGTGGCTCTGAGTGTCTCCAGAAAGAAACTGGAGAAAGCATACACTAGCAGCTTAACAGCACACCTGAAAGCTCTAGAACAAAAAGAAGCTAATACACCCAAGAGGAGTAGAAGGCAAGAAATAATCAAACTTGGTACTGAAATTAACCAAGTAAAAGCAAAAAGAACTATACAAAGAATCAACAAAACCAGGTGTGGGTTCTTTGAGAAAATCAACAAGATAGATAAACCATTAGCCAGACTAACCAGAGGGCACAAAGACAGTATCCAAATCACCAAAATCAGAATTGAAAAGGGAGATATAACAACAGAATCTGAAGAAATTAAAAAAAATCATGAGATCCTACCACAAAAGCCTATACTCAACAAATTTGGAAAATCTGGATGAAATGGACAATTTTCTAGACAGATAACCAAATACCAAAGTTAAGTCAGGATCAGATAAATGATCTAAACAGCCCATAACCCCTAAAGAAATAGAAGCAGTTATTAAAAGTCTCCCAACCAAAATAGCCCACGACCAGATGGGTTTAGTGAAGAATTCTATCAGAACTTCAAAGAAGACCTAACACCAATACTCTTCAAATTATAATGCAAAATAGAAACAGAAGGAAGACTACCCAATTCATTTCATGAGGCCACAGTTACACTGATACCAAAAGTCCATGAAGACCCAGCAAAGAAAGAAAACTTCAGACCAATTTCCCTTATGACTATCAGTGCAAAATTACTCAATATAACCCTTGAAAACCGAATCTAAGAACACATCAAAATGATCATTCACCATGATCAAATAGGCTTCATCCCAGAGATGCAGGGATGGGTCAATACCTGGAAATCCATCAATGTAATCCACTACATAAACAAACTTAAAGAAAAAAGCCACATGGTCATTTCATTAGATGAAGAAAAAATCATTTGAGAAAATTCAACATCCTTTCATGATAAAAGGCTTGGAAAGATCAGGAATTCAAGGCCCATACCTAAACATAGTAAAAGCAATATACAACAAACCGGTAGCACACATCAAACAAAATGGAAAGAAATGTGAAGCATTCCCACTAAAAGCAGGGACTAGACAAGGATGTCCACTCTCTCCCTATCTATTCAATATAGTATTTAAGTTCTAGCTAGAGCAATTGGAGGAAAAACTGGAGGTCAAAGGGATACAAATTGGAAAGGAAGAAATCAAAATACCACTATTTGCAGATGATATGATTGTATACTTAAGTGATCATAAAATCTCAGCCAGAGAACTACTACAGCTCCTAAACAACTTCAGCAAAGTGGCCAGATATAAAATTAACTCAAACAAATCAGTAGCCTTCCTATACTAGAAGGGTAAACAGGCTGAGAAAGAAATGAGGGAAATGACACCTTTCACAATTGTCACAAACAATATAAAGCATCTTGGTGTTACTCTAACCAAACAAGTGAAAGATCTCTATGATCTTCAAGTCTCTGAAGAAAGAAATCAAAGAAGACTCCAGAAGATGGAAAGATCTCCCATGCTCATGGATTGGCAGGATTAATATAGTAAAAACGGCCATCTTGACAAAAGCCATCTACAGATTCAATGCAATCCCCATCAAAATTCCAACTCAATTCTTAATAGACTTAGAAAGAGCAATTTTCAAATTCATTTGAAATACAGAAACCCAGGATAGCAAAAACTATTCTCAACAATAAAGAACTTCTGGAGGAATCATCTCTGACCTCAAGCTGTACAAAGAGCAGTAGTGATAAAAGCTGCATGGTATTGGTACAGTGACAGGCAGGTAGATCAATGGAATAGAATTGAAGACCCAGAAATGAACCCACACACCTACAGTCACTTGATCTTTGACAAAGGAGCTAAAACCATCCAGTGGAAAACAGGCAGCATTTAAATAACAGGCTTAACTGGTGGTCAACATGCAGAAGAATGCAAATTGATCCATTCCTATCTCCCTGTACAAAGCTCAAGACCAAGTGGATGAAGGATATCCACATAAAACCAGATACACTGAATCTAATAGAAGAGAAAGTGGGGAAAAATCTTGAACACATGGGCACAGGGAAAATGTTCCTGAACAGAACACCAATGGCTTATGCTCGAAGATCAAGAATAGACAAATGGGACCTCATAAAATTGCAAAGCTTCTGTAAGGAAAAGGACACTGTCAATAGGACAAAACAGCAAACAACAGATTGGGAAAAGATCTTTAACAATCATACATCCTATAGAGGGCTAATATCCAATACATATGAAGAACTCAAGAAGTTAGACTCCGGAGAACCAAATAACCTCATCAAAAATTAGAGAACAGAGCTGAATACAGAATTCTCACCAGAGGAAACTCGAAGGACTGAGAAGCACCTAAAGAAATGTTCAACATTCTTAGTCATCAGGGAAATGTAAATCAAAACAATGCTGGGATTCCACCTCACACCAGTCAGAATGGCTAAGATCAAAAACTCAGGTGACCGCAGATGCTGGCGAGGATGTGGAGAAAGAGGAACTTTCCTCCATTGCTGGTGGGATTGGAAACTGGTACAACCACTCTGGAAATCAGTTTGGTGGACCTTCAGAATATTGGACATAGTACTACCTTAGGACCTAACTATATCTCTCCTGGGCATATACTTAGAAGACACTCCAACATATAATAAGGACACATGCTCCACTATGTTCATAGCATCCATATTTATAATAGCCAGAAGCTGGAAACAACTCAGTTGTCCCTCAATAGAGCAATTTATACAGAAAATGTGGTACATTTACACAATGGAATACTTCTCAGCTATTAAAAACAATGGCTTCATGAAATCCACAGGCAAATGGATAGAACTTGAAAATATCATCCTGAGTGTGGTAACTCAGTCACAAAAGAACAAACAGGGTATGTTCTCACTGATAAGCAGATATTAGCCCAAAAGTTCAAACACCCATGATTCAACACACGGCAACTCTTGGACTGAATGTGGGGTCCCAGACGGAGGAGTATGAGTAGGGACTCAAGGAGCTGAGGAAGTTTTCAGCCACATGGGGAGGGAGCAACAGTGTCAACTGGTCAGGCCCCCTGGTGCTCCCAGAGACTGGATCATCAACCAAAGAATACATATGGAGGGGCCCATGGTGCTGGCCACATATGTGGCAGAGCAGGATCTTGTTGGCCATCAGTGGGAGGAGTGACCCTTGGGTCTGAGAGTGTTAGATGCCCCAGTATAGGGGAATTCCAGGAAGGGAAGATGGGAGTGGGTGGGGGAATATCCTCATAGAGGCCAGGGGAGGGTGTGATGGGACAGGGGTTTTCCAAACTGGAGACCTGGAAAGGGGAAAACATTTGAAATATAAATAAAGCATCAAAACAAATAAACAAATAATCAAAAATACATGTTACCTTTGATGATCAGAATTGAAACATGGCCTTGAAGCACTTTAATAAAAGTTTTATCTGATAAAAATAATAAGAAATTGAGCAATGTATTATTTTATAGGCATACATAAAAATACATTCATACATGTGTGTAAAATTATTGATAGGCATACATATACATACATACACATATAGAGAGAGAAAGAGACACACACACACACACACACATATATCATGTAAGATGACACTGTTCCCTGCAAGAACCATGCACTATGTACTTTACTGGCCATCAGTGTTGCTATTAGTTACCTCCAGAACTTGAAATAAGTCCTTATTGTTTAAAACACCTATAGTTCAGATACACTACTTGGAAGCTACTTTAAGAAGCTTCGTCTTTAGAAACAAGGTCTTATACATAGGATCAGAAAATTATTTTTAAGCTGTCAAGGTACAAAATAATCAATAGTCCTTCAAAAATGGAAAGCATACAAGTGGTAATTATAATAGGATCGGCAACGTATCAATAATGATGCAAAACTGATACTTTTATCTTGGCAGTAACAAGCAGCTGTCTAATTGGACTTAAGGGCCACTGAACAGAAGGGAATTCAAACTCGTAACAGAAGGGATTTCAAACTGGTAAATAACATCACTGGAGTGGTGAGAGACCTAAGAGGAGAAACTACTATAGCTGTTTTTCTAAACAAATATAATTTACATTTTCTAAATATTTCCTTTTATTCACACAGATAAGTATATCTCTCTCCTACTGTCAAAGAAGCTTCTTTGTGCATCACATGGAGACCATTACAAAAATCCACAGCTGGTCAAAATGCTAAGAATCAAGGACTGTGGGGTGCTTAACTCCAACTCCAACTGACTCATCTGCAATGTGAACTTTACATTTTAGACTCATGAAAAATCACAGAAGAACAGACAGAAAGATTGTAAGAGGCCCAAGATGACTGATGCTAGATAATGTCTCCTAGGTAGGAGAAGAAAGATGCACCCAATGAAACCTCAGCAATCCTGCCTGAATAAGGTGAAACTAATAACACCAGTTGACATACTAACATGGAGAGGGGACATTCCACATGGGACCACCCTTAGATGAAGAGCTACAAATGATCAATGGTTGCTGACACAGAATTAGTTTCCTCCAGAGACAAGAACCCACATAGATTGTCTAATCCAAGGTGCTTATCCCTGGACACACGAATATACAACTTAGGTGAAATGGACTCAATATGTTGATTATATATGTGTGTATATGCATATACACATGTACATATAGTTATATATGCAAATATATGCAACAAAATAATAATTAAAAAAGAGATCATGAATTTGAAAGGTAACATAAAAGAAACTTCAAGGAATGAGGGGATAAAAATGTTGTAGATACAGTTTGCATGTAATAAAATCTCAAATATAAGTTTAATAAGATATAATTTTAGCAACACACACCTACAAGGTAAAAAGAACACTAGTTGTTACACTAGAAGATCATACTGAGGAAGGATTCTGTAGAATTCTGCATATAATAATTTCATACCCCTCTTAGTTCAATTTACCTAGTGTTCATTTTTTTATGTAGAGAATCTAATGAGAGGGTTTGAAAGAGGACCTAGTATTCAGTCCTTCATAGTTGTTGAAGCTCATCCTTGATCAGAAAGAAAACATAACACACAAAGAAGCATGATTTCTTATAAATATACTTTAAGGATAAACTATGGAAATTTTTATTCTTTAAAATTTTATTTTTTTTATATTTATGTATTTATGTATGCATGTGTGCATGTGCATGTGTGCATGTGCATGTGTGCATGTGTGCATGTGCATGTGTTCATGTGTGCATGCATGTGCATGCCACAGTGTACATGTGGAATTTAAAGTAAAACTTGCAGTGGTCAGTTTTCTTCTTTTAACATGTGGGGCTCTGTGATAGAACTCAGGTCATCAAGCTTAGCAGCAAGCACCACTATCCACTGAGCCATCTTGATACCCTGCTACTGAATTCTAATGACCTTGAGAGAAACATGGCTTAATTTATATTTTAAAGAATGACTTTTGAATTAATCTGTAAGATGACTATCCTTGCAAAATACAGGACTAAACAAAATCTATTAAGTTCTGAAAGTATTCATTGTCAAAATACACCAGTAAAGATCTTCATCTGTCCTTGGTATGCAGTAATTTTAATATATTTGGAAGTATGAGATGCATATTCGAGATACCAAATTGATTTGCGCCTTTGTATGCATTTTCAATTGCCAGTAAGCATGTAGGGATGGATTTCTGCATTGATGGAGGCCTACTATTTGTTTGCCAAATGAGACAAATTTAGGCCTATGAAAGAAGAGAAGACTGTTGTGCCTGCCAAATGGTTTAGACACAGCAAGCAGAGACTTAACCACTCAGCATGGTCTCCATCCAATAGCTAGCCCTGCTGTGTGTATGTCCTGCACTAAACAGGAGCCAAAATTGAATGAGAGCTTTGAGGTTCATAATCAGTAATTCCCTCGTCTTTCTAAGATATGACCCTTTAGTTTCAAAAGTATAACAGTAGCTCAGTGGTAATAGGACAGACTATTTATTTTACCAAAGGGTAGAAGTCAATAAAATTGGATTAATTATTTTTGGCAAGCATGTAGTCTCTCATTAAAACAAAAAAGGAGCATTAGAAATGCATTGCTGGTGCCATGTTCAAATTGGCTACTTGAATCACTTATAAATATTTGTCTCAAACTTTTATACGTGTATTTAGTATACAAGACTACACTTTCATTTCTGGGAATCTGAATGCATTTAGGGGAAGAATAGTATGATTTTTTTGCACTATGGATTTTTTAAATTCCAAATGACTACTGTTTATGTTCAATTTTATAGCTGTATAGAATACTGATCATATGCTTTTGAGTCCCAATTTTAACTTACTCAACTTCTCATTATGCAGAAATATTCCCTATCTTTCATAATCTTCCTATGATTGGAATATAAAATTCAATCATATTTTCAAAACTAAAACTGAAACTTCAATGCAAACCTTTAATCTATACTTACAAATGCTGGATTTAAATCTGAATGGAATACAAATTGGAAAACTGAGCTAATGATAATACATGTCCCTGAGTTGATATATAGACCTCCATTAAATTTACAATATACTATCTATGTATACTCAGAACTTATCTGAATAACTAGATATCATTTTAAATATTAAACTGATATTTGAGTGGAGTTCATTAGAAAGGTGTAGTTTAAATCGATCTTGCTAAGTTCCTACATGCATATAAACATTATCTACAGGATTTAAATATAACTCTGAGTCTTTTAATGCCTAGGATTTAATTAAAATCGCTCAGTGTACAAGGAGTCTTCAAAATCTCAACTTGCATGTCAACAGATAATCACCAGATGCCAATGAAAAGATGTTACAGATGTTAGAATTTCTAACAAAGACTTTAATACACAAGTGTTAAAATGGGTGAATGAGCAACAATGTACAACCTTAGACTACATCTCAAATAAAATCTAACAACACAAATGTGGATGATATTAAGAGAAATCAAGCTTTAAGCCACCAAATGAGAAAAGACACTAACAAAATTTTGAATCACCCTGGAACAATTTTTTTAAAAAATAGAGATGCTTTTTATTAATCATATTGGATCTGTATATCACAGAGGAAAACAGGTTTAGTGAACAAATAGAATATCATGAAAAATTAAATAATATTAAAAGGCATAAATTTGTTTTATCAGGGTCCCAAAGAAGGAAAACCAATATAAGATAATATTGTGTTTTATAAACATCTTTAAAAGTAAAAACAACATAATTTGATAATGATTAACAAATGCATAAACATAATTTCATAGATAAAAAAAAACAAGATAGCCACAAAGAATTCATGCCTGTTTACATTGTAATTAAAATATAAACAGAGAGAAGATTTAAAACATTCATAAAAGTGACATTGATTATAGGGATTAATGGGTGTTTGGACAGATAGATGGACAGATAGACAGAGACAGATAGATAGATATAACCTTCAAGCATAATTGGTGCTATCTATGTATTCTTGGGTATATAGCTATCTACTAAATCATGGTCAACCCAATAGAGAAAATACTCTTGAAGAAAATTGACTCTCCCTCTCCCAACAGCCAAAAGCTACTTACATAGGTGGGATTTCAAGCTGACCTTGCCTCAACAGGCTGGAATTTTGTCTCACCTGTACTTTTACTGTTCTTATGCATTTTATATCAACTGCAGTGGATTCATATGTAAAATTACTCTGCTGTGTCTGAGTGACAATTACTTCTGGTTCTTACATTCTTTACAGCTCTTCTTCCACAATGATTCATGAGCCTTGAGAGGAGGGTTATAACATACAAGTCTGCTGTTAGAGATCAACATTTTATATCTTATACTTGGCATGTTGATCAGTTATGTATCCCTGTGGTAATTGCCATTTGCTATAAAAATGATCTTTTCTGATGAAGGCTTAGATAAAGGGCATAACAGTAAGTCTTTAAGAATCAGTATATACTATGTCCATTCAGCCAGAGTAATAGGAGGAAACTCTCATCCAAGCCCTAAGGCCCCAGCAAGAACCAATGCCAGGTGTGTGTATCTCAAAGTAAACAAATCAGAAAGTAAAGGATTACTCCTATGAAATTTATGTCATGACTAATCCAGTAGACATGCCTTGCTAGGCCAGTCATTATTGTAGTGGGCATTGATCACCTCTGGTATCACCCATGGCCCTATTTTGTACTGAAAATAGCCAGACAATAGGGATGAAGCTTCAAAAGAGAACAAGCTTGATTTCCCTGTGTTCTTTGATAAAATCTCTGTCTGCATGTCTATCTGTTTATCTATCTATCTATCTATCATCTAACCATCCATCTTTCCTATCTTCATTCTATGTGCATGAGTGTCTTTTCAGCATGTATGTATGTGTACCACCTGTATATCTGGTGCCCTCAAAGATAAGAAGAGGAAAAAATTCCCCTGAAAATGCAGGTACAGATGATTGTGAGATGCCAGTTGAGTGCTGAAAATTAACTCAGGTCATCTGCAAGAACAGTAAATGCTCTTAATTGCTGATCCATCATTTCTGCCCTTCAAGATATTTTAAAAGATTGTTAAAAATCATTTATATTTGAGTGGGAGTCCACAGAGGCAGGGACATCAAATACCCCTGGTGCTAGACTTACAGGTGATCCTGGGGTTAAAAAAATAAATAAATTTGACAGTAAATCTATCCTACATAGTGGATACTGACTTGTTTAAGCACAAAAGAATCTTACATCATAGTATATCACTACAGTCTAACTGAAAAGTTACAGTATTTATTCAAATTATATAATAAAAATTGAGTTAAGATTTCATATCTCTATAGGTCTGATAAATGATGCAAACAAAAAGGATGACAGAAGTAACAAGCTTGGGTTATTATTATGAATTTAGTATATAAGATATGCATTTCTTATGAATTAATAATCATTAACTTTTATCAATCATAAATATAACATACATCTATTCTAAGAAAAGGGAATAAAACCAAGGAAATAAAAAATAAACTATATCTCAAAACTCAAATTCTACTACATAAAACAATTCTAATTTTTATTTAAAGTTTTCTTTCGTATACTTTTCTGAATTTGTATATAGAAATAATAGCACCAAATATAAACACTCTGTGGTTTTCTTGTGTTTTGGATTTGTTAAATCAATCTTTGCCTTCTTTTTCATGAAATGTTTTTCTTCCTTAATTTTTATATAAATACATTTATTTTCTTTTTCTTTCTTTTTTTGTACATCTTGATCACAGTTTTACCCCTGCATCTTCTCCCAGTCCTTCCCTCCCACTTTCCCTCTGGTCCCTCACCAGGCATCCACTCCTCCTCTACTTCTTTTCAGAAAAGTGCTGGCCTTCCATGGATATCAATGAACCATGGCATATCAAGTTACAGTAAGACTAGGCATCTCCCTTCATACTGAGGCTAGACAAAGGCAACCCAGTTGGAGGAAAGGGTCCTAAAGAAGGCAAAAGAGTCAAAGACAGCCCCTGCTTCCACTATTAGAAGTCCCTCAAGAAGAAACTAATAACTGTAACATATTTGCAGAAGTCCTAGGTCAGTCCTATGAGGCTCCCTTGTTTTAAGTTTTCCATCTCTGTGAGTTCCCATGAGCCCAGGTTGGTTGATTCTGTGGATTTTCTTGTAGTGTCCTTGATACTTCTGGTTCCTGCAATCCTCCTCCAATCTTCTGCAGGATTCAAGAACCCCTTCTAATATTTGGCTGTGAGTCTCTGCATGTGTTTCTATCAGTTGCTGGGCGAAGCCTTTCTGATAGAGCTAGATTTAACTTTTATAAAAGTGTGGTTTGTGTACCTAGTGAAGTTCCCTTGGAGAAATTAAAGTTTTGTGAATCATTGTTAATCTTAAATAGATTCTTGGTTGTAGATGGGAGGCATTATGCATGCACCCATAGTCTCTTGCAGTTCATATGTCTGTCAGTTCTGTTTTGTCTGAAAGACACTGCTTCCTTGGTGTCATCTATCTCTTATGGTTCTTATAATCCTTCTTCCTCCTCTTGTGCATAGTTCACTGAGCCCTGAAGAGAGGAATGTGATCAAAAAATCTCATTTAGGATTGAGTGTTTCAAGGTTTTATACTCTCAGCAGACTGTCAAGTTGAAGGACTCTATATTAGCCCCTATATACTGCAGGAGGAAGCTTCTCTGATGGTAGCTGAGCTGAACACTGATCTAAGAGTGTAGAAGAATGCATTTTACATTTTACTAATACATTCCTTTAGCAGAATAATAGTATTTGATTTATCCATAGGACCTTAACTTATCTAGTCTCAGTTCCTTGGCCACGAGAGCAGTGCTGGGGATAGGTTCTATTTCATGGAGTGGATCTTAAGCCAAATCAGGTATTGGTTGGTTACTTCCACAAGCTATTGCAGTAGTGTACATGCAGGTAACCATTGTAGATTAAACGTTTTGTAGCTGGGTTGCTGTTTATATCCCTCCTTTAGTAGTATATAGAATATGTTCCAGTATCATGAACATTACTCAGTAGACTCAACTTTGGCACCTGCTTGATTTCTCCATGTTCAATGAGTTTTATAGGTGCTATCGTCAGCAACAGGGCCTTACCATCTGTGTGTGGAGAGCAACCAATAACCTTGAGAACAGCCTAAGGTTTTCATGTGTGTTTGTGTGTGTGTGTGTGTGTGTGTGTGTGTGTGTGTGTGTATGATGGGGGAGGGTGTTCCATGGGGCCACTTTGAACAACAGCTAATTTAGATACTACTTGTTTCTGATACTGGAGGTTTAACTAGCTTTCATGAGATGTCTGTTTGGGGGTTTGTCTCTCCTGTTATTTGTGATTCCATTTAAAGTTTTCTCTTATACATGTTTATGCATCTATACTTGCATATGTGTATATATGTATACATACATATTATATATGTATTATTAGATATATTCTACATAACATATAGATTCCAAGATTTTATACCTTTCTATTTAAGATAATATAAGTCATAAAACTAGAAAGAAGCCCCTGAAAAGACCAAAACATGTGTTCTGGAAAGATGGACAAAAAAGGTAGTAGAATACATATGACATAAAGCAGAAGTGGATGCTGCTCTATAATACGAAGAGGCAGTGGTTAGAAGGCAGGGGGAGAAGAACAAGGATGGGGATGAACAATAATCAAATAAAAAATACATAAAAATGATATAATGAAACTCATTACTCTGTATGCTAATTTAAAAACTAATAAAACAAAGAGGAGAAAATATGAGTGATGTTTGGAGGAGAACAATACCCATTTGAAAAGGTCTTTAAGATGTATATAATTCCTATACTCAGACATATAGTTTTTGAACTTTCTGGAAGTAAAATTTAATGGGACGCATGTTTAGGTATGTGGTTAAAATTAGGCATTTGAAATTTTCTGACACGTTTCATTTTCTCATTCATATAATCTATATGACAGAGCCTATGAAAAGGGGGTTATATAAAATATTGCATAGGAGTGATAAACAAAGCTAAACTATTTGGAAACATAACAACCCTTGAAGAAAACTATCATTTCATTAACATGAAGATTAATGAAGTCCATTAGGGCTCCAATACTGAGTTGTTCAACCTTGGCCTTATAGCTATTGTCACTTGATGCAACAATGAGTCATAATTGTCTGGAAAGATAGTTGACCTACATGTCTTGCCATAATTCTTCATAATTATAACTTAGTGAAAGAAACTGTATGCTCTCAATAATAATTGGGCCACAAACACCTTGAGATTTACAATTGGAGATCTGCATTAATACCTGAAATATGCAAAAACATGATATACTGTATTTAACAATATTCTGATAGTTTTGCGATCAAAATATATGTAGTAATAAAGAAATATATTTTTTTGCTTTATTTACATTTCAAATGTTTTCCCTTTTCCATGTCTCCCCTTTGGAAACATCCTATCCAATCCTACTTCCCCTGTCTCTATGAGGGTATTCCCCACCCATTCCCATATTCCCTCCCTGGCATTCCCCTATACAGGGGTATTTAACACTCTCAGACCTAAGGGCCTCTGCTCCTACTGATGGCCAACAAGGCCCTCCTCTGCCAAATAAGTGGCCAGTACCATGGGTCCCTCCATATGCATTCTCTGGTTGGTGGTCCAGTCTCTGGGAGCACCAGGTGGCCTGACCAGTTGACACTGTTGCTCCCTCCCCATGTGGCTGAGAACTCCCTCAGCTCCTTGAGTCCCTACCCCAACTCCTCCATTTGGGACCCCACATTCACTCCAAGAGTTGCTGTGTATTGAATCATGGGTGT
The DNA here is from genome assembly GCA_019843965.1 of Rhynchomys soricoides. Taxonomy (NCBI): domain Eukaryota; kingdom Metazoa; phylum Chordata; class Mammalia; order Rodentia; family Muridae; genus Rhynchomys; species Rhynchomys soricoides. Next base: position 1,277,919 of record JADRCH010000140.1, read on the forward strand.
TGAAACTTTTGGGCTAATATCTGTCTATCAGTGAGTACATACATTGTTTGTTCTTTTGTGACTGAGTTACCTTACTCAGGAAGATATTTTCAAGTTCCATCCATTTGCCTGCGAATTTCATGAAGTCATTGTTTTTAAGAGCTGAGTAGTATTCCATTGTGTAAATGTACCACATTTTCTGCATCCATTGTTCTGTTAAGGGACATCTGGGTTGTTTCTAGCTCCTGGCTATTATAAATATGACTGCTATAAACATAGCAGAGCATGTGCCCTTATTATATTTTGGAGCATCTTCTGGGTGTATGCCCAAAAGTGGCATATATATCTATTATGTCCAATATTCTGGGGGTCCACCAAATTGATTTCCAGAGTGGTTGTACCAGCTTGCAATTCCACCAGCAATGGAGGAGTGTTCCTCTTTCTCCACATCCTCGACAACATCTGCTGTCACCTGAGTTGTTGATCTTAGCCAGTCTGACTGGTATGAGGTGGAATCCCAGGGTTGTTTTGATTTCCATTTCCCTGATGCCTAAGAATGTTGAACATTTCTTTAGGTACTTCTCAGCTCTTCCAGTTTTCTCAGTCGAGAATTCACTGTTTAGCACTGTTCCCCATTTTTTGACAGGGTAATTTGGTTCTCTGGAGTCTAACTTCTTGAGTTCCTTATATATATTGGATATTAGCCCTCTTTTGGATGTAGAATTGGTATTGATCTTTTCCCAATCTGTTGGTTGCTGTTTTGTCTTGGTGACAGTGTCCTTTGCCTTACAGAAGCTTTGCAGTTTTATGAGGTCCCATTTGTTATTGTGGTACAGGGTCAACTCTCAGGTGTAGACAGAAACCGGAAGGATCCTGTCCCTAGGAGTTCCTTGGTTCCTGTGTCCTGATGGCTCTGTGAGTATCTCTCTTGGTCGAGGAGTTTGAACAGAAGTGGTGGTCTTCCTGTGCTGCAAGGTGTGTTGGCACTCTTGGGAGATCAGCTCTCTCCTGGCACTGAGTATGGAGCCCTGTGTCACAGGGTCAGCTCCCTTGCTGCAGAGGGAAACCAAAAGGCCCCGCCTCAGTTTCTGTGTCTTAGGGTTCTGGGCAGGTCCCTGTGAGCAGAGGTGCTGGCCTTACCCCTGCTCACAGGCTTGTCCACACTCCTGGGAGGGTAGTTCTTTCCCTGTGCTATTTGAGTAAGAAGCTACATGGCACAGACCACAGGTGTAAACCGGAAGGCTCCTATCCCAGGCTGTTTCTTGGTCCCTGTGTCCTGAGGATTTCGGACGGGTCTCGCTGAGCAGTGATACTGACTTCCCTTCACTCATGGGCTTGTTCACACTCCTGGAATGAGAGCTTTCTCCCAGAGCTATTTGGCTATGGAGCTCTGTGGCTGAGACTTAGATCCCCGGCTGCAGAAGGAAACTTTAGAAATAAGATTTCTAACTAATATAGGTGATAAGATTTTTTTCTCTGATTAAATATGTGCTTTAGAATAAGTGAGTTAAAAGCAAGGAGTTATTCTATCATGTACAAACAAAATAAGTATCAAAATTTTTCATGCCCGTAAGTGTCTTCTACCAATAAACCAGCATGTATAAAATGAATTGCTTATGAGGGAGGCTAACACAGTAAAGTCAAAATATATGAATTTATTTAAATCACCCATGATAAATGCATATGCAACTTCTTGAATAAGAATTATATTCTTCCTTTTGAACGATGTATTGTTATTATCCAGTCACTATCAAATATTACTTCTATTCAACCCAGTAAAATCAGTCATACTGTACTTGAGAAAATAAAGAAATCCTGACCAACATCATCGGCAAAGGTAAACCGAAAGCCATGTAAAGTTTTATTCAGTGGTGTTCCGTGTCTATTGCCACTCTGGAGTCGCCAGAGCAAGACTGAGAATCAAGATTGATCTAATAGGTCATAGAGATATGTGACAAATTCCACTCTTCCCTCAGCTCACCCATCACGTGTTTATTGACACCTTCCTGAATGGGGTCTAATGGTACTCAGAAAACCTTTCAACAGAAACCACATGCATCAGGGTTTATCATTTAGTTCGATCTCAACATGGAGTTTTTGTGTTCTAAGAACTATTAAAACAAAAAATAATATCGTTGATCGAGTTGTTGTTTTATTAGAATACTTAGTGTCAATTGTGAAGTTACTGAAAGGATTAAATAATCAAGTGATACATCAACAAATTATTCTGTGTTTGTGTGTGTGTGTGCTTGTGTGTGTGTGTGTGCTTGTGTGTTTGTGTGTAATTATTGCCACTTAGAAAGAAATAATTCCATAAGCCATATCTGCTAGTTGATGCCGTAGCCACAAATTTTTTCTTTTCTTTTTTTTTTTTCTTGTTGGATAAATTTTCTTTATTTACATTTCAAATGTTCCTCTTCCTGGTTCTCCCCTCCTGGAAACACCCTATCCCATACCCTCTCCCCCTGCTTCTATGAGGGTGTTCCCCCACCCACCCTCCCACTCCCACCTCCCCACCCTCAAATTCCCCTACAATGGGGAATCTATTGAGCCTTCATAGGACTAAGGACTGCTCCTCTAATTGATGCCTGATAAGGCCATCCTCTGCTACATATGTGGCTTGAGCCATGGGTCCATCCATGTGTACTCCTTGTTGGTGCTTAGTCCCTGAGAGTTATAGGGAGTCTGGCTGTTTGATATTGTTCTTTCTATGAAGTTGCAAACCCCTTCAGCTCCTTCAGTCCTTTCTCTAACTCCTCCATTGGGGACCTCATGCTCAGTCCAATGGTTGGCTGTGGGTATCTGTCTCTGTATTTGTAAGACTCCAGCAGAGCCTCCCAGGAGATAGCTATATCAGTCTCCTTTCATCAAGCATCTCTTGGAGTCCACACTAGTGTCTGGGTTTGGTGTCTGTATATGGGATCAATCTCCAGGTAGGGAAATCTCTGGATGGCTTTTCCTTAAGTCTCTCTTCCACAGTTTGTCTCTGTATTTCCTCCCATGAGTATTTTGTTTCCCCTTCTAAGAAGGACTGAAGCATCCATACTTTGGTCATCCTTCTTGAGCTTCATGTGGTCTGTGAATTGTATCTCGGGTATTCTGAGCTTTTGGACTAAGATCCACTTATCAGCGAGTGCATACGTTGTGTGTTCTTTTGTGATTAGGTTACCTCAGTTAGGATGATATTTTCTAATTCCATCCATTTGCCTAAGAATTTCACGAATTCCTCATTTTTACAATTCAAAAAAAATTTTGCTAAAATTCTGAGTCTGCTCATCATAATCCTCAGTTTTAAAGGGACTTGTATGTTATGACCCAGATATTTTATTCCTTTTCACATGTGCAAAGGACTAGACACCCTAGACACCATACTCCAGAAATACTTGCTCAGCCATGTTTATTTCCTCTTGAGAGAACAGACCAACTCCATGTTGGATATAGGTAACATTTTAGAGAATCTGACCTAAGGTTAAACTTGAGTTAATCACTACCTAACACTGATCTCCAGGACATTTCCTAACAACCACAAATCAGCAGGAAAGCAGAAGATATAGTTGTACCTAAAGATATTTACTTATGGCGATTTAATGTTTTGGCTCCCAGCACCAGCCAATCATTTTAAAAGGAAACAAATTCCATAATAGCCCCCCACCAATCAAATGTGCACCAAGCTGGAAACACCCTTGCTTGTTTGTTTGCCTCTATAAAAGCTTGCTTGAAACTGGACTCAGGGCTTCACCTTCCTGTCCTGCTGCATTAGTGATGATGGTGTGGCCCAAGCTCAAGCTTAAATCCAGATTCTTATGTCTATTACACTGGCGTCAGGTCCCTGGTGGTTTGGGGGGTTCATGAACAGGCACAATACTATCTATTTACAATAGTTTGGAAATAGAAGCAACCAAAAGTTCTTCAACAAATGAATGACTGGATAATGAAATGTTGATACATATCTACTATGGAAGTATATTCAGCTGGAGAAAAAAATTAAAATCATCTAATTTGTAGGTAAATGGATAGAACTACAAGGTATCATACAAAGAAAAGAAATCCAAACCTAGTAACACAAATGTTGCATTTATCTTTTATGTGTAAATCTGGACTTTAAATCTCGACATGTATATAAACTAATCACAGAAATCAGAAAAGTATGAAATGACCCAGTGGCAGGGCATGGTATTGGAAAAGAGGAGCTTTAGGGAGATGGAAACTAGGACACAGGTGTTCTGAATAGGGAAATGGGAAAAGTGGGGAAAGAATTTTATCTGGGGAAAGAGTGAGCAATCCTAAGGGATAGGTAGCATTGATGAAGGACACTAAGGATGACTGGAAAAGCCATATAGAAACAAACTATTCTGTTTATATAATTTATGTATATATATTATATCTCTGTATGTGTTTGGGTATATTAATAACACAAATGAAGTTATTCTTCTATGGTGTTAATGATGTCCTCAAAAGCCATACACTCTCTAAGGAAAACCAGGGCCAGTCATATGAAATATTTCTTCTATTCGTTGGGGAGAAGAGTCAGAGAGTCTCGCAAAATACAATAGGCGATTGCTGCTGCCCATGGTTGACTCACAAAATTTGAAGAAAGTTGAAGACACCACACACTTCAGATACAAGACTTGGAGGAACTGACCTGAAACTGGACTGGAAGCCTTCTTCCTGGGGACTAGCTCTTATAGCAGCTGAAGATTCTATGTGTGATACCAAGGGAGAAAAGCAATTGAAATACCATGTGTAAAGCCTGTGACAATGCATAACAATGATTAGCGTGGCAAAATATAGCCCAGGGGCTAAGAGTCAAAGCTATCCCTGGGATAACTGGCAACCATTTTCTTGATCTTAAGGTCAGCTCAGTAGGTGGAAACTAATGCCAGGTGCTGTAAACCTAAGCAAGTACTAGTAACTGGAAGAGGTCCTACACCTGAGAAGAGACTCTACTGCTGCCAATTTCCTAAGTCAATATGGTTTCTGTTTTCTAAATACTTATCTTTATTCACACATATAAATGTAGCTTTTCCTCTTCAACAACAGAAGCTTCAGTGTTGTTTTTTTTTGTTTGTTTGTTTTCATTTTTCTTTATTGTTTGTTCATTTGGTTTTAGTTTTATTCCTAGCAGATGGAAATATTACAGAGATCCATAACTGGTCAAATGCTGAGAAGCATGGAAGAAAGAGGGTGGTTCCTATCCCAAACTGATACATTCACAATACAACCCTACACCTAAAGCTGAGGGAACTTTTGAAAAGACAGGACAGAAAGCCGGCAAGAGCAAGAATAGGATGTCTGCTGACATACAATGTCTCCTGTATGCAGGGAGCTGCACACATGGAGTCTTAACAATATGGTCACTTAAACAAGGCCTGCTCAATGACAGCACCACTGACATACCAGTGTGGAATGACCCCGCCCTATATGAAAACCTAAAGACAATCAATGGTTGCTAAGAAAAAGGAGAATAGATTTCTCTCTATAACTGACAAGCACACTGAGAGATTATCCAACCATCAACTCAGCCCTCACCAATCCTCACATACATAGACACAACAACAATTTAAAAAGAACAGTTCATAAAGTGGAGAACAGATTGGGAGGACAGAGGAGGACACGGAGGAATGAGTAAAAGTGTGTTTTAGAAATGTAAATGGGATACTGATTTGTGAAATGCTAAAGGACTGAAAATGAAAATGAAAACAAGGAGTTGTGGTTCCTTACTGTTGGTAGCATAGATACAAACATTTAATTTTTCCACAAAAATTTTGAATAAATATAATGTTAAGCATCCACATAAGCAAATACTAATCATTAGGAACCAAACTGGTCTCTTTGAACAAGAATAACTTATTACTTTTGTTGATATCTTTAGAGAGTTTATCCAGGAATATTTTTTAAAATGGCAAATGGGGGCTAAAGTAGTGTTGAGCAATTCAAATCACTTGTTGCTTTTCCAGAAGACAGGGTCCAATTTCTAGCAGCCACATGATTGTCCACAACCCTGAATAACTCTAGTTCTAGGAATATGACAACCTATTCTGGCTTACGGCTGGTTTCAGCCTTATAAATGGTACACAGGCATACATGCAAGCAAAACACACAAACATTATTAATATAAAAAAGTGGACATGAGATTATGTTTAAGCTATTAAAATTGGCTTTTAATCTCTTCTGCATCCCTATCACTCTCAAATTTCTGTGTTGTGAAAGTCAACCTACATCTAACTCCATGAGATAGTGTACCTCTTCACATTTATGCATCTTGGTTTCTGCTGTGTTGATTTATGAAAGAGTTTCTATTTGCCTTTTGAGTTAGATTTCATGTATATTCTCTTATGATTTTTTACTGATACTAGATCGATTGCATGCATTTTTATAACTCTGACTCATATCTATTTTTTGTTACATTTGAATGTCCTTAAGAGTAGGATTCAGTGTTACTGATCCAGCATGTATGGCATATTATATATGATCTACAAATATTTGAAAGTCTAACTTTGAGTCAAAGCAAGATGAATATTACAAGTGAATAAAATAACTAGAAAAGTTTGGAGGTAAAATTTTACCATAAATGATATATTTACTCTCCCTTTCTAATCAGGCTGATGTTCTAAATTAGGTACATTTTTCTTTCAGAGATTAATTATCCTAATGACCAAAGTTCAGTTTATGAAAATTAAAAGTTAAATGCTTTCATTGCTCCCTAATATTTTAGATAGAGTCACCAGAACTTTGGAAAAATATCAAATTCAGTGGATATTACATTGATAGCTGACAAGAAGAATTAGAAGTTGGTGGAGAAACCCTCTAGAAAGTATCAGAGACCTGGGAGGGGAGAGGCTCTCAGGACTCAAAGGGAGCAAACCTTAGATGAAATGGCCAACAGTGGGAAGAGGGAACTCTTAGAATTCACCTCCAGTAGAAAGATAGGGCATCAAGTGAAGGGATTAGGTTGCCATCCCACAGTCAAAAACTCTGACCCAAAATTGTTCCTGTCTAAAAGAACTGCAGGGACAAAATGGAGAAGAGACTGAGGGACAGGCAGTCCAGTGAAGGGTCCAAATTGGGATCCATCTCAAGGGGAGTCTCCAAGGTCTGACAGTATTACTGATGCTATGGTGCACTTACAGACATTAGCCTAGCAAGGATGTCCTCTGAGAGGCCCAACAAGCAGCTGACTGAGACAGAAGCAGATACTTATACCCAACCAATGGACTGAAGCCGGGGATCCCTGTGGTTGAATTAAGGAAATTCTGGAAGAAGCTGAGGAGGAGGGTGACCCCATAGGAAAACCAGCAGTCTCAACTAACCTGGACCCTGAGGTCTCTCAGATACTGAGCTACCAACTAGGCAGCATACACCAGCTGGTCTAAGACCTTTGATACATATACAGTACAGGACTGCCTGGTCTGGCCTCAGTGGGAGAAGATGTGCTTATCCCTCAAAAAACTTGAGGCACCAGGAAGTGGAGAAGACTGATGGGGGAGGGCAACCTCTTGGAGACAGGGGGAAATGGGATGAGGAATTGGAAGAGCAACCAGGAAAGGGGGGCAACGACTGGACTGTAAAAGAAATAAAAATAGTAAAAGAAGTTTTCAAAACTCAAGTGATTAAACAAAAAAGAATTAAAAGTTAAAAGGGGAAACACGTGTGTTACAACATCAGCAGATTGCTTCTTTTTAAGATTCAATTACAGATTAAAAACATTTGGATGTTACTCTATATAAAACTGTATAACTGCTTATTAATTATATAACCGAACATTAGCAAGATACTGCATATCTCTGAGTACTAAGCTCTGAGTACTAAGAATTATACTGAACTATTGTTGCCGTGTCAACCAATTTTTCCCTGTGAGACCCAGAGATGATTTTATTTTCATCATGAATGAAGAGGTTTTTTTTTTAAAGGAATAATTATCAAAAAATCACATTCCATGTGTCTTCAAGATTGACAGAGGCATATGTAGTGTATGCCCAAAGATGTCTCAGTGATGTGAAAGAAGAAAGTATGTTTCGGGCACTACATACCACACAGCATAATGGTAGACAAATTCTGTTAGTTAGAAACAAATTCGGATTTAGTACAAATGATGCAATGTTAAGAAGAGAAAAGATCTCTGATATCTATTGAACAATTCTGTGACTGAAAAACACTGATACTGGAGCAGCCAAAACTCAACAAACAGATGCAGCAGGATTGGGACACTAGCATCATATGTTAAGTCTAGAAAAAAATGGAAATGGAGTCAATTTGCTTAGCTTCCATTACCCTGGGGTTTCTCAAGTTTTGTGGAAGAAAAATAGAAAATTCATTTTGTTGCATCTTACATTTAATAATTTATTTTGCCTGAATATGGAGCTCCATATCAAAAAGACTCCTTAATTTAGGACATTATGTAACAGCAAAAGGATTAAGGGTGATTGGATACAAATCTTGCATGATATTACATCAGTTTCAATAGTCAGAAAAAGAAATGATTAATTGTAAATGTGTATGTTCTTTCAAAATGAAGCCTTAAAAGACAAGTATCATTAGAAAAGTCTATAGTAAGTAGACCACATAGAATTATGACATTTAACATTACGTGGTTTTAGACTTATAAGTGTAAAATGTATAGTTGTGCTTCATTGTTTTTAATATATTTCAGTTTAATACAACATTTTGTCTTAAAATAACTAATGGTCAATTATCCATATCTATCCCATTTAATAGTTTATTAAATGGTTCACAATTTATAGCCAATAAATTATCACTAAAAACATATAGCATAAAAAAGTAGACAGATTTTCATGAAAGCAATTCTCACTTGGAAAGCAAGAGCAATGGGGTGAGAGATGGAAATGAGAATAGAAAGAACTAAATTAAATAAAAAGAAAAGCAAGAAGATAAATATCAAAACCATTTCACCTGTACACACAGGTTACTGGCATCAGACTTTGGAGTAAGCTAATGGGAGATTTGATACAAGATTTAAATATCAGGCTCACATGAACAAAGATTATCCTCACTGAAAGACAGTCTGTGCTTTCTCACACATCTTTTAAAAATCAACACTTCAGTTAGAGACTTGAAAGCATCTACATTAGTGAATGCTAGGTATCGATGTTTATTTAAGCTTAAAGACTTCCACATGGTGGCAGTAAGTAGCTACTGCATTTCACTGAAAGAACTGGCAAGTGCCTTCCTTGTATCCCAGTGCAATGGAAATCTCTGGTGTATCAAGTTAAGTGACTGATAAGATTATATTCTAGGGAATTTGGAATTGTGGTGGAAAATCCATCTTCAAGTTGCTCTCTGAGACTGTCCACTAGAATACAGTTACAGCTCTGGTTATACAGCAAAACAACCTAGCATCCACAGTGAGGATGTTTCAATGCTGTACTAACTGGCTGTGCCTACTTTCCAGCCATGGTGTAGACAAATCAGTGGACAGAGCTCTTTGAGCTCTGGTCTTATGTTTACAGTGCTTTGTCCTAGATTAGTGCTTCTCTTGAAGTATCCTCCAGATTTGAAACATTTCTTCTCTTCATCATATGACTAAATTCTACTCTTCATACAAGACGTTTTAATAAAGACTATTCTTTCTAATCTCAATTAGGTATTCCCTATATGACTGCCTTATATAACCACATACTCACCCTCTAGTCAAATGCCTATTACTTGGCATTCTCCTAATGTGACACTTTTATCCAAGAAATTTTAAATCTGAGCTCTCTCAACATCTATGAGAGATTCTTATATTTTGTTATTTGTTTTTTTTTTTTAACATTTCTTTATTTTGTAAGTTAAAAGAGAGAAGAAGGTATCTATGACACAGTATATGTGGTATCAGAGGACAACTTGCAGGAATTGGTTCTTTCCTTCCACCATGTAGATTAAACTCAGATCACCAGGCTTGGCAGAAAGGCATCTTTATCAGCTCTGCCATCTCAGCAGATGCAAAACCTTGTGATCTTCAATCTTTTCAATTATTTCTCTATTATTTGCGATGGGATCTCATTATATAACCCAGGTTTGCCTAAGACTTGTGATCTTCTTGCCTCTCAGTCTCTTGAGTACTGAGTTTATAGGCATGAGCCACTATCTCCTGTAGTTCAGCAGTTTTATTTTTCCCTATAATAGAATCTGATGTTATCCAAGAATTATTTGACTGTGGCATTTATAACAATTACTCTTTGAACAATGGTTTTCTTGTTTATTTTAGAAATCTGGTCTTAATCTGTTACCCTGGTAGACTAGCACTCACTGGTAGCCTCAGCTGGTATCAAACTGCTGTAAATCTCTTGACTCAGTAATCTGAGTGCAGGTATTGTAGGTATAAACCACTTATTTCATCTTCATCATCATTTGTTTAATAACCCTGTTTAGCCAGTCTCCAGCTCTTGCAATAGTGAATACAAGTATCTTGTCCATTTTATCCAGTGACCCATCACTAACTCTGACTCCAGTACCTGACACACATAGGAAACAGATGTTTAGTAAGTTGTAGACACCTTTGTTAAATAAATGACACATTGAAAATATATACCTGAACTAATAAATCAAGAATCACAGTAAAAGATGAAAATGTGACAATTATCAATATGATAATTAACTAAAATAGTTTAAAAACATTTCAAATAATTCATGTTTAGATTCAGAATAAGATGAAATATTTCTGTGTCTCTTATACTTTAGTCATATTTTATTAAGTACATTCATCATGACTCTCCTGGATCTCTAGCAAATTTGCAATTCCCTGAAGAACTTAGAGTTCAAGTGATCAACAGTTTGCTTAATTAGTTTTGAATGGGCCTGAAATTCAGTCCATTGCTTTCAACAAAAGTTTTCCTAGAGGTTAAAAATATATAAAATCAATGTGAAGTTAGAATGGGATCTATATTTTCCATTCATTTGGAAATGTTATTTTTTGATGACTATTTGTGTACCCTCCAAAATTCATGTTGAAACTTAATTTCCAGTGCAAAGCTATCAAGAGCCTTTAAGAAATGATTCTGCTCTCAGTGATGAAAGTAACATTTTCATAATGTGAATACTTTTGCTTTGGTCTTTTTACCTTTCTACCATGCTTAAAGATGACCCTCACCTTTTTGACCTGTCCAGACATAACACTGGAGAGATCAGGACTTTATCTAAGGTGCAACATCTTGATCATGGATTTTCAGATAATACATCCTATGAACTGACTGGATAGACAAGAGTATTTTGTTAATCCAGCACAAAGACATTTGACAAGTGTTGAGAAAAGTCTTTAAATTTGGGAGTGAGCACAAAATGTTAATAGCTCAGATGAAGAGGAAAGACAGGGAAAGCCTTGTTCTCGGACATTACACATTTAGGCACAATCAGAATGTTAGTCCACATTGACAGTAAAGACAACTATGATAGGGTCATAGCAATGATAGATAAAATATTAGAAAATAGAGAAAACATTCTAGTTATAAAACAAAGAACTTGGCTTAGTTTTCTATGTCCCTAAGCACTTTGTAGAAGACAATGTGCAAGGAATACTTAGGATATTTAGTGGAAGAAACATGTCACCTAAATTTAAAGGCTCTACATGGATTCTCTTAGCTCCTTATCATAAAAGGAAAAGAGAGAGGAACACTCTAATGCTGCAATATATCATAAATAGGAAGGCAAAATTTCAGTATTCTGAATATTCTGGGCACAGGCAGATATAATAGTAATATATGCTAGGGAAAAGCATTATGACTGACTAATATGGGTAGAAAAAAGCCAGATGCTATTATCAAGACAATGGAAAATGTCCCCATAAGCATTTTAGAGACCTCCGGTGTTTGCACCAACATTTCAGGCCCAGAGTGCCAAAGTACTGAGGGCAGAATGTTTTTCAGTGTGCCCATGAAATATTAGAGCTCAATACACAGAGTTGCTGTGAATTTCTACCCTATGCATTTTACTAAGATGTTCCTTGGATCCTTATCTATGACTCAAATTTGCACTTTCATATGCAGGTGCAAAATGAAGTCACAAGCATCTACATGTGGCCAAGAACAACTATAAATGTGGCTCAACAGAAATTGTAAAGTCACTTAAAACAAGTTTTTGTGATTTTCAATTACAGGGAATTGAATATAAATTGAATTATATAATTTATAGCATAATCTTATGACATAGATTATAATTTACATTATAAAAATTGTAATTTTGAATTACATTACACAAGTCTGACATGTACTTTGTAGATGACAATGTCTGTTGCAATGTTCAAAGGCTGAATAAACATGGTGGCATTTGTGTCACCCATGTGGTACTAAAATAAATCTGGTAGAGAGGATGCACACGTAGTAACTATAGTTGCCTACATGTAGATTTTTAATGTGTCATTTGGCATGAAATGTATCATCAGATTTATCCATCATTATATCTTTTGAGGCATGTCATTTGTTCAATTCCATACACCACCAGCTTGGAGGATTTCCCTCAAAATGAATCATACCCAGTCTCTTTTGCTGTATCTTTTAGGTGGTCTTTTCTTTACATAAGACTTTAGACTTTAAAGATTTTAATTGATACTGGAAGTCTTTAGGCTGTGATGGAATCAATACACTATCTGTGAGGATAAAGGTTCATGGTTAGTCCATTCTGCTCTGAAAGTTATTCTCCTGCAAAGGCCAGCTTGAAATTTAATTCCAAGACATCAATATTAAGAGGTAAAGCCTTCAAGAGATTATATCACGAAAACTTTGTCTTTACAGGTGAAGTTAACATTTTCATAAAAATGTTTGGGAGAATGAATTCAGTTTCTTTTGTCTTGCTGCCTTCTGTCACAATAAGATAAAATAATCACAGCCTCTGCCTCTGAGAGGCAGTAAGGGGCACCTTGTTGGAAATACAGTGAGTCTTCACCAGAAACTGAACCTGGCAGTTCTTTCATCTTGGACTTCCCAGGCTACAGGACTGTGAAATAATGCATTTATGCTCTTATAAATAACCCAATTTCTGGTATTTTATTACAGTAGTACAAAAAGACAAAGACATTTGAACAGAAAATACATAATAATTTGCTGAAGAAAATGTCTATCTCAGAAATTATAATGGGCTAGATAACATATCACCCTATTTACTTTTTATATGGAAACTCTTTTATGCTCTGAGATTCATATTTATTTTATTTTACATATTGTCAGGGTTTAGATGTGCAGGACATAGAGCACTGTTTTATTAAACTAGAAAAGGAACTCTGGGCAATGGGGAAAAGCTGTAACAGCAGTCCTTCTTTCTCAAAAAAACAGAACAAAACAAAAAAACAAAACAAAACAAAAAACTGCATCAGAGTTTCAGTTCCACGAAATTTTTAGGAAACTAACATTGCTGTTTCCAGAGAGCATACTTGATTAGGGGAAGAAACAAACTGAGAAGCTCGAGTGAAGATAATCATGAGGCAGAAGATCTCAATCACAGCTTGTGGATATAAGCAAAGGGACACAGAAGAGATGCAGCTACAGGGATGCTGTATGCATGAGTCTCAGGTACCAGCCTTTCACAAGATGAAGTTTGGTAGCTTCAAATCACATAACTTTCATTTTTATGCAGCTTTACAAAAAATGTATTCCCAGGTTTTCCTTTTTGATAATCTAAAGATAACAGAATTCTCCAAAACTTAATGAATATAGTAGTCCATTGCTTGATATTCCATTACCTTTCTCTCCCTGTGTAAGTTTAAAAACTATAGTTTCAAATTTGTTATACACTTTAAAAGCGGAAGTTAATCTCGAGGCTACCTCAGTTCTCCTTAATCACCTGTGACTGAGGTCGGTGAGGGAAAGATGCTTTGTGGGTAGCAGTGAGTAAGCACACTTTTTTGAAGGCGAATAGAAACTGGCACAAACGTTGCTAACACAATCAGAGCAGACTGGCAGGGTTTGACTGAATATTGCCACAGATTAGGCTTTGAGTGAAGAATTATCTGAGTACATATGCTACCTGTTTTCAGATATAAACTGTAATTCTGCATTCTTCATCACAGGTGTTGGTGTCTGCCGTCTTACACAAAACCCTCTAGACAGGAGCCAATTGAATTTAAGAATAAAGAACACTCAAGGCAATTTTTTAGAAAAGAAAGTTTCACAGTAAAGGCAGAAATTGTTGATCTTAACAGCAAGAAGTAATAATGAATGATACAGTAAGGTAGCTAAGTCCAATATCCCGTCTAAGAAAGAACTTCTGCCATGTCTGTTACTTTACACTTTATTCATTGTCTTACCTCAGTTTACCAAAGGTTTCTTATAGTGAATGTATGATCTTATCGAATAAATAATACTCGATAGAAAATGAAGATTGTTTAAAGGGAAATATATCAACTACAAAAGTATTAGCCTATTTTTTAAACTATCATTTATTTTCACAGTGGTCATTATATTAAAACATTAAAATAAAGATCTTAATGGGTGAATGTCATTCTTCATTATAATTCCTGTTTCTGTAGCTAATAGTTTTATTTCTGCCACAATTGACTGAGGGGGTGACTTAAAGAGAAACTCTTCATGATTTATGTTATTAATATCCAAGTCTGTCATATGGAAACATCTCAAAAGCCAAATATTTAAATGATTTGGAGGCATAACCTTCAAGTTTTGTCATCTCTAAGTTTAAGAAAGATTTATTTTTTAAGTGCACTGTACAAGTGGGTGGGAAACCACTTATGCTGTACTATGTAATGTAGGTCTTCTATGAATCCAGAATGTGTTCCCGAGAATTGATCTTTAAGTCTGTGGTTATAAGCCTTCTCCTTCCACACGAGTTAGTGATCACTTATTTGTTATTTGTGATGTTGCCCCTTGCCATTACCATACCTATTTTTTCACATTACTTAAGGTATCTGTGTCCCAGAATACAACCAAATTAGCATGTGTTAACCACTAAGTCTCATTCTGTTTCCTCCTGTTGTTTTTTGACTACTCAGCCAATACATTTACTCTTCCAGTTACTGAATGCTATCCCTTAAGTGTCTTTGATCAATTTACCATTTTGTGTTTTACCATATTTTGGTTCATAATTGAACCAAGTGGGAATGGAGTAATTTTCTTAGCACCTTCTATACCTGCTGAAGATGAGATCTTGAAGACCATAGAATCTTGTATCTCAGCAATGGCCAAAAGTAAATCCATGTACATCATGAAAATGTTCTGATGAACTAACTGAGCTATTGTATAGCCAACTGGGGAACTGTGTGTGCTTTTTCTGCTGACCGGTCCCAATGAAGAAGCAGCAAAACACTGTATAGTCCTTACCTTTCATTTAATCTACCTTTATTTGCTATGAATGAGAGCAACTGTTAGATATCCAAAGGGTCTTAGAACATCTTGTAGCAATGAAGCTTGTCCCTGGGTTCTCTTTGTGCACAGGAAAGTACACTTTTAGGGCTGCTCCTTTTGAATCATTATAGTATCAAGTTGATATTGTTGTTGTTTGAATCAAAGAAGAATAGTCTGATAATGGAAACACTCGATGGGGATATTTGCATAATACTGTTTTGTTGTATTGATGTGAAACGTTCTGATCTCCTTTCATTATAGCTAGTTTTGTATGGAGCATTGTAAATCATAAACACGTGAATGCGTTTTCCCCTACATTCAAGTTTTACCACATCTCAAGAGTGTTAGGAGATTTTTATTGTGGAAAAGGCAAAAACAAATGGGAACAGTTACTGGTGACTTTCGAAACTATTTGATGTTCAGAATCCTTCTGACTCATTCTGCAAAAATGCTATTTTGGGTTAAAACAACAGTTAATAGGTCTGAGAGTCTTGACAAGACAGTTTTAATTTTCCAGACAATAAAATTTAAGTAGAAAGTTTAATATTTTCACTATCATAGATACTGGATGGAAAAGAAACAAACTTAGACAAGTGCATCTCAAGTTCTGATTTCATTGCAAAAGCCATGCCACATTTTAACAAGCTATTTGATGTCTCTGAACAAGATTTCTGCCTCTGTAAATAATTAAATCAACTTAAGCAACACTAAATTCAGTGAAAGGTGAATGGGAAAATTTTTGTAGAATATACACTGAAATAACTACATGTTATACATTAATAGATTATATATCAGTAGAAAGTCTATAATTAATGTCCCATCCCAAATAATTTAATAGCATTCATTATTATCATATTTTAGGTTGCAGCTTACTATTTATTTACTTATTTATTTGTAATAGGGACTTACTGTGTAATCCATGCTGGTATTTAACTTATGATTCCCATGTCTTTATGTTTGAAGTGCTGATATTGGAAATTTATATGTTCCCATCATCAAATCAGGATCCATGATGTGTGTGTGTGTGTGTGTGTGTGTGTGTGTGCATATATGTATATGGATTAATTTGCAGGAGGCCAGAGTGTATGTTTGTGTTTTGTTGTTGTTGTTGTTGTTGTTGTTGTTGTTGTTTTTAAGACAAGCTCTCTCACTGAGACATGAAGCTAGTCAAGAAGGCTAAAACTGATGCCAGTGAGGCTCAGAGATCTGTCTAGATCTTTTTCCTGTGTACTTGGATTACAGAAGACATTCCACTCAGCATAGATTTTATATGTGTGGCAATTGGCTACAGGTCGACAGGATTGTGTGACAAGTATTTCCTTAGCTGCCTTCCTAATGCTTATGTTTTATTACTGATTGTTTAAAGCATGTCTTAACTATTCTCATATATAATGGTATTTGAAAACTCCCAATTTCTTAATTCAACAGTAATCTCTGTACTTGTTAGCATAATCTTGACAGCATTTGAAGTTTTAAAATAACCATGGAAGTTAAAGATGTTTATGAATGTGGGTTGATTTTTGCTTTTAAATATTTTTAACCTGTCAATGGAGCAACAACTTTTAGAAAAGGTACTTCAAAATGCTTGTTATATTACTAAATTTCAGAATAATTTTTCTATTTCTATGGAAATTCCAAAGATAATATATGACTACTTCCATATGTCAATTGTTTGATGCTTGTAGTTTTTACTAAGATGGGTAATGTTGGGGAGAGGTACCTTTGCCACTCAGGTACACTAATTAATAACTCAGTCATTTCCTCACATTCTTCTATCATATGTGTTGGGCTTAGGATTCACAAATTGGAACTTAAAGATATTGTGCCTGAAGTAGCAAAAACCCCATGCATTAAATTTGTTCACCAATTTGGGAATGATTGAAATTCTTAAATTGTCCCTCAATCTAGGAAAATTATTTTTTATTTGAAATCCTTTAAATAATTGTCACAAAATTATTAACTGCCTCCAATTAATAAAGTTTTCCAAAGAACTTTATACTTTTATAAGCTAGTAAAATGATGATTTTATATGCTTAGGCTGCTAGTACTTAGAAAAACAATGTTTTGATATTGGTAAAAATCTATCAATGACTATAGTTTATCAGTTTTATATTATTATTTGTTACTCTTTTGTGTTCTTTAAAATATAAGAATGAGTGATGAAAAGTAAGCTTTAAATCTGCATTTCTTTTTCATTAATTAATAAATTTTTAATTTATTAATTTAAATTTATTAATTAATAAATTAATCCATTCATTTTACATATCTATCACTATGCCCCCTACTCCCTCTCCCACACATCCCATTCTCCTCCAAGATATTGGGGACCCCCTGAATATCCCCTAACCCTGGCACATCAAAACTCTGCAGGATTAGGTACGTCCTCTCCCACTGAGGCCAGAGAAGGCAGCCCAGTTGAGAATCAGATACCACAGTCAGGCTACAGCTTTAGGCACAGCCTCATTTCTAATTGTTGGGGGACTCACATGAAGACTGGGCTGCACATCTGCTACATATGTTCCTGCGGCTTCATTCCAGCCTGTGTATGAACTTTGGATGGTGGCTCAGTCTTTGAGAGCCCCCAAGTGCCCAGGTCTGCAGTTCTTAACTTGACCTTTTAATTATAGCAATTTTTTATTTTATAAAATTTAAAATTTTATTATTGCATATACACATTTTTAGAATTATGCCATAGTTTTAGGTTAAAAAGCAGAAGAAACTTGGGAGGCAGAGGCAGGTGGATTTCTGAGTTCGAGGCCAGCCTGGTCTACAGAGCGAGTTCCAAGACAGCCAGGGCTATACAGAAAAACCCTGTCTTGAAAAACCAACAAAAAAATATAACAAATAAAATAAAAGATTCTAAAATGTGTATATTTAAATTTTTCTTCTATGCTTAGTATTTTATTTTGCTTTATACAGAATTTACTTTTTTATATATTGTGAGCTTATTCCAATTATTTTTGTATCTTGAATATCTTTAATTCATATTTAATCTAAATTAAGTGATCCTTTCATTTCTAAAATGATATTTTTGTTTTAATATTTCTAGTGGAATAATTTATTAATTTCAATTCATGATATTTATCAGTTATATAATTGAGTTTATTTGTCATTATGATGTTACATAAGAGTATTTGATGGTTAACTTATATGGTAGATGAGTACCTGGTATGTATAGCTACTTGAATTTGTGGGGACTCTGGCTCCCATGGCATCTGAGCTTTGGAGTTCAATAATGTGAAATGAAGAATGGCATGTTATCAGAATTTAGTCTGCATCAGCTTTATAGTTCAAGAAGATGAGACAGATTAATCATCACAGCAGATAAAACAAGAAGACAGTCACCTTGCGTCTCTGACAGAGAAGTAGAGATGGGTAAGATCTTCAGAATATTTATTGAAAAGACTTTTCTCCATTGAACTGTAGTGCTTCTGCTAAAAATTTATTGACCATTGAAGTTTTGCTCTATTTCTGGTTCTCAATTCAATTGTATTAGCTACATGTCTGTCTTAACGTCCGTTCCACTCTAAGTTCATTACTTTAGTTTTACATAGTTTTTATATTTGAATATATGAGGGAGCAGCTGTACCTTTACAGTATTTGTCTGTTTGGAGTTTGACATTCTGAATTTATGGATCAAATTTCCTACTTCTGTAAAATTAGATCACTATGGTTTGGGGACGGATTAAACTGAAGCAATTTATGGAATCATATCATCTTCTGAACAAACTCTCTTTCTACTTACTTAGACCTTTGAATTGTTCCTCAGATAAATTTACTGTTCAATGCATAAGCTGTTCATATTGTTGAAAACATACATTCATCAGTACTGTACTATAGTTTTTTTCCAAAGGTGTTCTAAACTGAGGCACTTATTAATTTTCTTTGTCAAATTGATGATTGTTAATGTATAGACTACATCTACATCACACTTTATTAAATTGATTTTATAACCTAAAAACTTGTTCAATTTGTTGAGTATTTCCAGTTTTTGTCTTCCTCTGTGTGTATTCTCTAAATTTTCATTTTTTCAGGGATATCTTCTAAAGAGAATAGCTTCCCATCTTCCTTTCTCATGTCATAATGTTTTTTTTCCCTTTCTAAACACTCTTCCTAGGCCCCCAGTATAATTTTGAATAACATATTAAATTTGAGAAAATAGTAGATCTAGTCATAATTCTGGGGGTCTATATTTTCTATACAGAACTTTCTTATTCATTTGTAAAGACTAGGTCTGTCATTCAGGGTGCTTGACTGACAGTCTGGTTTATCTATCTATTTATGTATTTTCCCTTATCTTGCAATACCACTCTACTTTCTATTCACTGTCATGTTTTCTGAGATGTCTTTTTGGTGATTCTGATTTTGTGTTTTATATCTGTTGTTTTGATCATGATGTTCTGTATGTGTATCTCCTTAAACATGGTTTTGGAATTCAGATAAAATGGCTGTTATCAAGTTGGAGAAGTTTTAATCGTTCTTTCATCAAACATAGACAATTAATTTCTGCACGTCCCTTTAGCATTCCTTATGTGTTGTTCTTAATGGTGGCCAAAGGCATTCAGAGGCCATGCATGTTTTTCCCATTGTCTCTGAGGCTGAGTAATCTCAGTTGACCTAGCTTCAGGTGTGCTGATTCGGCTTTCTCACGTCTCTAACCAACTCTCGATATGCCCTAGTAACTACCTCACCCTCCTTGTAGGATCATTGCACTCTTGAGTCTATATTTGGTTCTCTTCTCTTTAAATTACAACTTAACTTTTAAAATTCTATAGTGTATAAAAGAAATGAAATAATGCTATTTTTAAAATGCCTACAAGATTTGATTAAGTCAGAGTTGAAGATACATGTCAGTTTTAGACAATCAACATTTTAATACCATCAAACATTTCATAGTTTGAATATATTGGAATAATCTATTTTTAATCCCGATAGGTATGTCCCAATGAAATAGTAGGATGGTTTCGTCTTTCTTACTGTGTTTTGTTTTGCTTATTTTTCTAGCTATTTGAAATCTGCTATATTTTTCTTTGAAGTGATTTACAATTCAGTCTCCTCATTTAATTTTCACTGAAGTAAACCCAAAGATTTTCAAATACAGTTTATAAAAAGCTACATTTTAATGGTAACAAATACTCTAAGTGTACTGAAAGCTATTTAATTTCTTTCTCAATAAAATTGTGATTTAAAAATAAGATTTGTTAATATAAAAATTCTCATCAATTATTTGCCCAAGTTTTTCTAGAGTCTTGTTTAATATGTTCTCTTTCATAGAGACATTATTAATATTTATATACATATATTTTATTAATATATATCTATATTATCCTAAAATGTGTATACCTTTCAACTTTACTTTAATACACTCCTTTTCTGCCTTTTCCAAAGAAAATTTTTACATATGTAATATATTTAGATACTGGATCTATTATTTTTCTTAGTAATCTGATATTTCAACAGTACATGCTATATTGAGCAACCATTATCTTTAACCTCAATTTGAAAAAAATGATTTTAAAATAATTTTCTTTATATTTCTATCCTTCAATGTATGTGCTATTTTACCTATTTAATTACATTTTTATAAGGTGCTTATTTATTGCAGAAAATTCCCAAGTACACACATTCTTTCTCTAATCTCTATTTGCATATTTATGAAATATATTCTTTAATATTTTTTCCATTTTTTCAAAAATATGAACCCATTTTTTGTTTGGCCTAAAATTCTTTCATCCTTTCTTCTTCCACAACAAACAAAACATCAAATGTCAATTGTAAGCAGCATGAACGTTTATTTTCCATTCACTTTGAATAGAATCAAGCATTTGCCAAGAATCCTTCCAGTCTAGTGACTCAACTATTTTGTGTTACCCTGTGTCTCTGATGTCTTGTGAGATGCTCAGTTTCTTTACTTAAAGAAAGGAAAAGAATAGGCCAAGAGTGGTACATATAAGCCTGCTTACCTTGTGTTGTCCCAAACCCAGATAAAATTTCACTCATCTCCAAGTGAGAGGAAAACTATGTACTGAGGGCTGTGGTGTTCAACGTTTTGTAAAACCAGATTTTATATTGTATCTTTCCTTTACACAAATAAATGTGTGTACTGAAGCCAGAGTTGACAACTATTTCTCTTAGAATGTTGAAAATGTTATTTTATTGCCTCCTGTTCCCACTATTATTTGTGAGAAGTTAGTTGACAATCTAAATGCCCTTCTAAGTGACTCATAATGTTCTTTGATATTTTAATCTCCTTTCTGTCAGATATACTTGCAGATTTCTTTCTGTTCTCTAAAGACTCTCTTCTTCTCTTTTTCTCTTCCTGTCTATCTTTCTATCTGTCTATCTATCTATCTATCTACCTATACACAATACATACATGCCTACAGGGTTATCAAAAATAATTAAAAGATTATCACGATCTGTGTCTGGAGACCTCTGCCTGGGCCACCAGGGCTCCATAGCCAAATAATGCTGGGAGAAAGGTAGCCTCCCAGGAGTGTGGAAAAGCTCTTCAGAGGGGGTAAGAGGACTAACACTGCTCAGCGGACTCACAGGGAATCCTTGGGACACAAGGACTGAGGAACAGCCAGGAGAAAGGAGCCTTCCAGTTTCAATCTGTGGCAGGAGACCTCTGCCTGGGCCACCAGGGCTCCATAGCCAAATAGAGCTGAAAGAAAGATAGCCTCCCAGGGGTGTAGGCAAGCCTGTCTTCTCAGAGGGACCCACCTGGAATACCCAGGACACAGGGACTGAGGAATGGGCTTCTGGTTTGTTTTGGTGGACTGGGAAAAGATCTTGAGACACAGGCCTCCATACGCAAATAGTGCCAAGAGAGAGCTGGTATCCCAGGAGTGCCAAAACACCTTCAAGCACAGGCATGACCACCACTTCTGTTCAAATTCACTGGATCAAGAGGGACCCTTGCAGAGCAATCAGGATACAGGAAACAATGGACAGCTGGAGACTAGATCCTTCTGGTTTGTGTCTGCACCCCAGTGCTGACCCTGCACCACAGCTCTCCAAAACCAAATTCGACTCAAAGAGAACTGGTCTTCAAGGAGTATTGACACCTAGGCTTGCAGGAAAGACAAGTCACAGTCAGAAAGAGTAAGACCAGCTAACACTAGAGATAACCAGATGGCGAAAGGCAAGGGCAAGAACATACAGAACAGAAACCAAGGCTACTTGGCATCATCAGAACCTAGATCTCCCACCACAGCAACCCCTGGATAACCCAACACACCAGAAAAGCAAGACTCAGACTTAAAACCACATCTCATGAGGATGATAAAAGATTTTAAGAAGGAAATAAATAACTCCCTTAAAGAAATTCATGAGAACACAGGTAAACAACTAGAAGCCCTTAAACAGGAAACACAAAAATCCCTTAGAGAATTACAAGAAAACACAATCAAACAGGCAGAATTACAGGAAAACACAATCAAATGGGTAGAATTACAGGAAAACACAAACAAACAGATGAAGGAAATGAACAAAACAATTCAGGAACTAAAAACAGAAATATAAACAATAAATAAATCACAAAGGGAGACAACCCTGGAGTTAGAAAACCTAGGGAAAAAAATCAGGAGTCATAGATGCAAGCATCAAAAACAGAATACAAGAGATAGAAGAGAGAATCTCAGGTGTGGAAGATACCATAGAAAACATTGACACAATAGTCAAAGAAAATGCAAAATGCAAAAAGCTCCTAACCCAAAACAACCAAGATATCCAGGATGCAATGAGAAGACAGAACCTGAGGATAATAGGTATAGAAGAGAGTGAAGATTCCCAACTTAAATGACCAGTAAATATCTTCAACGAAATTATAGAAGAAAACTTCCCTAACCTAAAGGAAGAGATGAACATAAATATACAAGAAGCCTACAGAACTCCAAATAGATTGGACCAGAAAAGAAATTCCTCCCATCACATAATAGTCAAAACACCAAATACACAAAATAAGCAAAGAATATTAAAAGCAGTAGGGGAAAAAGGGCAAGTAACATATAAAGGCAGACCTAACAGAATTACACCAGACTTCTCACCAGAGACTATGAAAGCTAGAAGATCCTGGGCAGATCTCATACAGACTCAAAGAGAACACAAATGCCAGCCCAGGCTGCTATACCCAGAAAAACTCTCAATAATCATAGATGGTGAAAACAAAATGTTCTATGGCAAATCCAAATTTGTACAGTATGTTTCCATACAAATAATAGAAGGAAAATGCCAACACAAGGAGGGAAACTACACCCAAGAAAAAACAAGAAAGTAATCTTTCAACAAACTCAAAAGAAGATAACCACACAAACATAAAAATAACATCAAAAATAACAGTAATCATTATACCTTAAAATATCTTAACATCAATGAACTCAATTCCCCAATAAAAAGACATAGACTGAAAGACTGAATCCATAAACAGGACCCAGCATTTTTGCTGCATACAGAAAGCGCACCTCATTGTTAAAGACAAACACAACCTCAGAGTAAAGGGCTGAAAAACAATTTTCCAGGCAAATGGCCCCAAGAAACAGGCAAGAATAGCCATTCTAATATCATATAAAATCAACTTTCAACCAAAAGTCATCAAAAAAGATAAGGAAGGACACTTCATACTCATCAAAGAAAAAAATCTACCAAGAAGAAATTTCAATTCTGAACATCTATGCCCTGAATGCAAGGGTACCCACATTCATAAAAGAAACTTTACTAAAGCTCAAAGCACACATTGCACCTCACACAATAATAGTGGGAGACTTCAACACCTCACTATCATCAATGGACAGATCTTGGAACACAAACTAAACAGAGACACAATGAAACTAACAGAGGTTATGAACCAAATGGATTTAACAGATATCTAAAGAACATTTCATCCTAAATCAAAAGAATATACATTCTTCTCGGCACCTCATGGTAAGTTCTGCAAAACTGATCATATAATTGGTCATAAAATGAACCTCAACAGATATAAGAAGAATGAAATAATTCCATGCCTCCTATCAGATCACTATGGAATAAGGCTGTTCTTCAATGGCAAAACAACAACAGAAAGCCCACATACATATGGAAGCTCATCAAGACTCTACTCAATGATAATTTGGTCAAGGAAGAAATAAAGAAAGAAATTAAAGACTTCGTAGAATTTAATGAAAATGAAAGTACAACATACCCAAACCTATGGAACACAATGAAAGCAGTGTTAAGAGGAAAACTCATAGCTCTGAGTGTCTCCAAAAAGAAACTGGAGAGAGCATATACTAGCAGCTTAAAAGCACACCTGAAAGATCTAGAACAAAAAGAAGCTAATATACTCAAGAGGAGTAGAAGGCAGGAAATAATCAAATTAAGGGCTGAAATCCACCAAGTAGAAACTAAAAGAACTATACAAAGAATCACCAAAACCAGGAGCAGGTTCTATGAGAAAATCAATAAGATAGATAAACCCTTAGCCAGACTAACCAGAGGGCACAGAGATAGAATCCAAATTAACAAAATTAGAAAGGAAAACAGATATAACAACAGATTCTGAGGAAATTCAAAATATCATCAGATCCTACTACAAAAGCCTATACGCAACAGAATTGGAAAATCTGGATGAAAGGGACAAGTTTCTAGACAGATACCAATTACCAATATTAAATCAGGATCAGATAAACCATCTAAACAGTCCCATCACCTCTAAAGAAATAGAAGTAGTCCATTAAATCTCCAAACCAAAAAAAAAGCCCAGGATCAGATGGGTTCAATGCAGAATCCTATCAGACCTTCAAAGAAGACCTAATGCCAATACTCATCAATCTATTCCACAAAATAGAAACAGAAGGAACACTACCCAATACATTTTATGAGGCCACAGTTACACTGATATCAAAACCAAACAAAGACCCAAAAAAGAAAGAAAATTTGAGACCAATTTCCCTTATGAATATCTATGCAAAAATACTCGATAAAATTCTCAAAAACCAAATCCAAGAACACATCAGAATGATCATTCACCATGATCAAGTAGGCTCCATCCCTGGGATGCGGGGATGGTTCAATACCCGGAAATCCATCAATGTATTCCATTATATAAACAAACTCAAAGAAAAAATCCACATGGTCATTTCATTAGATGCTGAAAAAGATTTGACAAAATTCAACATCCCTTTATGATAAAAGTCTTGGAAAGATCAGGAATTCAAGGAGCATACCTAAACATATTAAAAGCAATATACAGCAAACCAGTGGCCAACATCAAACTAAATGGAGAGAAACCCGAAACAATCCCACTAAAATGAGGGACTAGGCAAGGCTGCCCTCTCTCTCCCTATCTATTCAATATGGTACTTGAAGCTCTAGCTAGAGCAATTAGACAACATAAGGAAGTCAAAGGGATAAAAATTGGAAAGGAAGAAATAAAAGTATCTCTATTTGCAGATGATATGACAGTATACTTAAGTGACCCAAAAAACTCCACCAGAGAACTGCTACAGCTGATAAATGACTGGCTACAAAATTAACTCAAATAAATCAGTAGCCTTCCTATACTCGAAGGATAAACAGACTAAGAAAGAAATTAAGGGAAATGACACCCTTCACAATTGTCACAAACAATATAAAGTATCTTGGTGTGCCTCTAACCAAACAAGTAAAAGATCTGTATGACAAGAACTTTAAGTCTCCGAAGAAAGAAATCGAAGAAGATCTCAGAAGGTGGATAGATCTCCCATGCTCATGGATTGCCAGGATTAATATAGTTAAAATGGTCGTCCTGCCGAAAGCAATCTACAGATTCAACACAATCCCCATCAAAATTCCAAATCAATTCTTCATATACTTAGAAAGAGCAATTCTCAAATTCATATGGAATAACAAAAAACCCAGAATAGCAAAAACCATTCTCAACAATAAAAGGACATCTGGGGGAATCAGCTTCCCTGACCTCAAGCTGTACTACAGAGCAGTAGTGATAAAAACTGTATGGTATTGGTACAGTGACAGGCAGATAGATGAATGGAATAGAATTGAAGACCAAGAAATAAACCCACACACTTCTGGTCACTTGATCTTTGACAAAGGAGCTAAAACCATCCAGTGGAAAAAAGACAGCATCTTCAACAAATGGTGCTGTTTCAACTGGCAGTCTACATGTAGAAGAATGCAAATTGATCCTTTCCTGTCTCCCTGTACAAAGTTCAAGTCCAAGTGGATCAATGACCTCCATATAAAACCAGATACACTGAATCTAATAGAAGAGAAAGTGGGGAAATTCTCAAACATATGGGCACAGGGGGAAAGTTCCTGAACAGAACACTAATTGCTTATGCTCTAAGATCAAGAATTGACAAATGGGACCTCATGAAATTAGAAAGCTTCTGTAAGGCAAAGGACACTGAAAATAGGACAAAATGGCAACCAACAGATTGGGAAAAGATCTTTACCAATCCTATATCCATAGAGGGCTAATATCCACTATAAACAAAGAACTCAAGAAGTTAGACTCCAGAGATCCAAATAACCCTATCAAAAAATGGGGAACAGAGCTAAACAGAGAATTCTCAACTGAGGAAACTTGAATGGCTGAGAAACACCTAAAGAAATGTTCAACATCCTTAGTTAGCAG
The DNA here is from genome assembly GCA_019843965.1 of Rhynchomys soricoides. Lineage (NCBI taxonomy): Eukaryota > Metazoa > Chordata > Mammalia > Rodentia > Muridae > Rhynchomys > Rhynchomys soricoides. The sequence goes on from JADRCH010000140.1 coordinate 1,304,799, forward strand.
GGAAATGCAAATCAAAACAACCCTGAGATTCCACCTCACACCAGTCAGAATAGCTAACATCAAAAGATAGGTGACAGCAGATGTTGGCGAGGATGAGAAAGAGGAACACTCGTCCACTGCTGGTGGGATTGCAAGCTGGTACAACCTCTCTGGAAATCAGTTTGTCTGACCCTCAGAAAAATGAACATAATACTACCTGAGGACCCAGCTATTCCATTCCTGGGCATATACCCAGAAGATGCTCCAACATGTAATAAAGACACATGCTCCACTATGTTCATAGTAGCCATATTTATAATAGCCAGAAACTGGAAACAACCCAGATGTCCCTCAACAGAGGAATGGATACATAAAATGTGGTACATTTACACAATGGAATACTACTCAGCTATTATAAACAATGACTTTATGAAATTCTTAGGCAAATGGATGGCACTTGAAAATATCATCCTTAGTGAGGTAACTCAGTCACAAAAGAATGAACATGGTATGTACTCCCCGAGAAGTGGTTATTAGCCCAAAATTTCAGAATATGCAAGAGTCACTTCACAGCAATCATTGGGCTGAGCATGACTTCCCAGATGGAGGAGTTGGAGAAGGGAATGAATGAGCTGTGGGAGTTGGCAGCCCCATGGAAGGAGCAACAGTGTCCACTGGCCTGACCTCCCGATGTTCCCAGGGACTGGATCACCAACCAAAGAATAGACATGGAGGGACCCATGGTGTTGGCCACATATGTGACAGAGGAGGGTCTTGTTAGCCATCAGGGAGAGGAGAGGCTCTTGGGCCTGAGGGTGTTAGATGCCCTAGTATAGGAGAATGCCAAGGAGGGAAGATGAGAGTGGGTGGGTGGGTGGGAGGGTGGGGGAATACCCCCCTAGAGGCAGGGGGAGGGGGAGGGAATAGGGAGGTTCCAAAGGGGAGATCTGGAAAGGGGGAAACATTTGAAATGTAAATAAAGTAGCAAAAAAAAATTAATTAAAAAATAAGATTATCACTATGTTTTATGAAGAGTTTTGTTGAGATATAATTAATAAACCATTTAATTGAATAATTTATTTTAGTTATTTATTGAAAATAGTCTTTGATATATTTAAACTATTCGATAATTTGAATGATATAATGTAGCATATTAACAATGTGTTCTTACTGTTTCCTTTTATGGAAGTACTATTTGAGTTATAAGGTAAATGAAACAAGCTGGTGACAAAGAACAATTTTGTTTTCATTTCACTTTAGTGTGAACTCTAGAAGAGGAACACTCTTATAAGTAAAGAAGGTCATGGAAGTATTGATCAAGCTTATATACTTTTAATTATAGAATAAATAAGGGGCTGGAACATGGCTTGTCTCATAAAGTATTTTTTAGCATAAGTAGAAGGAATGGAATTCAATCCTCAAAATATATGTAATGTTCAGGTGGCTCACTCCCAGGGGGAGAGGAAAAGATAACAATCTTGGCATAAATTAGATAACTAGATTCAGATCAAAATAAAACAAAACAAAACAACTGTGTTTCAATATATAAAATGAAGAGAAATGGAGGAAGACAGCTGACATTATCCTCCTGTGTGTACATCCATCTGCACACTAATTCAAGTCCATAGAAAAACACACAAAGAAAGACATATGCAAAACACAGTAAATTTACATAAATAAATTATGAATGAATAAATATATAAAGATGAATAAAGTCTGAGGTTCAAATATACAACAGACAAACCAGTTAATAATATTGCATTTACTTGATATTTGGTAAGAGATAGGATCTGAAATGTTTCCACTGAATATATACATTCACACACATCTAGAGAAAAACTGTCAAATTGTGAATATATAAATTAAATTCATGTTCAAATGTATACAACACCAAATAATTACACTGCACACCTAGAACTTAAATTTTAGGTTTTTTTTTTTAAGAGACTGAAGCTTAGTAAACAATAATTGGTTAGTTTTGAATATCTATTTAATATATTTTTAACTTTGCTTTATTATTATTTGTTAATACAACTGTTACATGTATATATAATTTACTAAAATAATATTATTAAATCAAATTAGTTTTATTTTTAGGGAAAGCATATACCATTTATTGATATCGTCTTTTTAAATAATATTTTTATTCATTAACTTTGCACCTAAAGGGTTTTTAATATAAGAACATTTCTACTTATTCCAGTATGTTAATCTATATTATACTATTGGATATTTTATATCATTTATTTATTAAACAATCCTTATTAATTTATATTATTTGTTGCTATAGTATAGGGGTTTTCCCTCTTTTAATTAACTGTTCTGGGGTTATTTATTTCTGGTGTCCTCTTGGGTGTATTTAACACTCTCTCAGTATGAATTTTTCCACCTAGTGCCTTTTGTAGAGCTAGATTGGTATACAGAAACAGCTTGTTTTCTATCATCAAATGTTTTTCTTTCTCCATCAGTGTGGTTGATAGTTTTGTTTGGGTATAATAATCTGAGCTCGCATAGGTGGTCTTTTAGAATTTATATGCTCTAAATAGTTCTGCTTTAAAAATAAAGTATAATTGCTCAAGATAGTAAAATTTACTTATCTGACTTTTATTTACTTTTCAAAATAATGACACCCCCATTCAACATGACAGTGTGCACAGGAAAATTTACAAGGTCTTACCAATAGATGCAGAAGGACATGCATTCAATGACTATTGAAGGAGGATTATTTAATTTTCTTTAGGGATAAGTTCCCTGATAGTTATCTTATCCCAAATGTCAGCACTAAATACCTGGATATAAGCTAGGCTAACTGTATGTCTATACACCAGTTTTTGTCACCTTACCAAAACTTCAGATACCCAGAAAGTGGCAATGTTGCTGAGGAATTGCACCCATCTTATTAATTCCTGGATAAGTTGCTGGACATTTGCTTAATTAATGATTAAGGGCTCGTCTCACTGTGAGCCATGTTATCTCTGGGCATTTGGCTAGAACATTTTTTTTTTTTTTAGAAAGCAAGTGGATCAAACTATAGATAGCATCTAATAAACAGCATTCCTTAGTTAGCTCTTCTTCAATTCCTGCCCCAAATTCCAGCCTTTGATTTTCTTAATGGTGGATGAAATAAACCCTTTCCATACCACGTTCTTTGTAGTCAGTATTTCATCACATCAATAGAAACCAAGCTAGAAAAACATATTTCTGCTGCATACAAAGATGTTACCTGTCCAACAAGGACAGATTGAAATTTATAACAAGATGAAATAATATTTTCCAAGGAAATGGATCTAAGAAGCAAGCAGGTGGCTATTTTAATATGTGGAGGGGGAAGATTTCGTACTAAAATTAAACATAAAATATAGACAGTACATATCAGTGGATGAGTATTACACCAAGAGAATATTACAATTCTTAACCTATGCTCCAAACACAATGACATCTAAGTTCATAAAAGAAATGCTATTAAAGTCACATACTGATACTCACACAGTCACACTGGAGTGCTTAAACACCCACTTTTACCAATAGACAGACCATATAGGCAAAAACTGAAGAGAGAAATGCTGAAGTTCAATAATGTCAAAAATTAAATGTACCTAATAGACACCTAGATCATTCCACCCAAGCATGAAAGAATGTCTTTTCTTGTAAGCAGACAGAAATTTCTTCAAATATTTTTCATGTATTGTTTTAGAGTAAGGGTCAACAGATACAGAAAATTCAAATAATACCCTGATTCCTATGTAATGACCATGGATTAAAGTCAAATATGAACATCACATATCTCAAATTATGCTAGACAGCTATGGTAATAAAAACAGCTTGATACTTTTGTCATTAGAACAGAATTGAATACCAAGGATTTTAACTAACTCCATACAACTAGAAATTCAAAAAAGAAGTAATAATCACACAGTGTAGAAAGGACAGCATCTTCTACAAATAGTGTTTGTCTAACTGGATATATATGTATAATAATGAACATAGATCATTATATATCATGCTTCAAATGTTTAACTCCAAATAAATAAGGGACTGCATTGTAATACCAGATACCCTGGATGCACTTGAAGACAAAATACAGACCACAATTCAATTCTTTGGCACAGGAAAGGACATTCCAAACAGAGCATCAACAGTGAATAGTAAGACCTATCAATGCTTTACAGCTCCTATTTGGCAAAAGATACCATCACTGAATCAAAGCAGAAGTTTATAAAAAGAAGAATCTCTGCCAATTATACATCTAATAAGGTTAATATTTTAATATATAAAGAGCAAACATATTGAACATCAGTGAAAAATATCCCAAGAATCGAATATATACCTAAATAGAGAGTGATAAAGCTTTAAAACACAGATGACCAATAAACACTTAAATATAATCAACATACTTAGCCATTAGAGAAATGGAAGTTAAGACTACTTTAATATCTCATCTTATCCAAGTTAGAATGATCAAGATTCATAAAATAAATGACAGTTCATGCTGGAAAGGATGTGGGAAAAGGGGAACATTTGTTCATTGCTCTTGGGAATGCAAACTTGTACAGAAATCCTCCAAAAGCTGAAAATCAATTTACCTTAAGATCCAGCTATACAATTGTTGGGCATATATTCAAAAGACTCTACATCTTAGTGTAGAAATAATTTGCTATAACATGATTATTACTGTGATGTTCACAATAGACATGAAATTGAAATTGATGTAATTAAGTGATGAAGGGATAATGGAAATATGGTATATTTACAAAATGGAATATTATTCAGCAGTTAAGAGAAATGAAACGATGAATGCTGCAGGCAAATGCATGGAGCTAGAGAAAAATCATCTTGAATGAAGTAATCCAGACCCTGAAAGACAGATATTGTATGTTTTCTCTGTAATTTGAATGTCATTTGTGTTCTAGTCTGAATAATTACAATGTTTATGAAGCTAGTAAGAAACTTATAAGTGGGTGGAACGATCTTCCAATGAAGGGGGGATACAGCATGATATTTAAATGAGATTGAGGGGAAACAAGAGAGGATTAAATGGGGATGGAATGGGGTTACAGAATAAATTAGGGAATATTAGAAGGAGAAACTAAGACTTTAAAGAGTCATATGGAAATCACATAGAATTGTCCTACGACCTTTACATATACGGAATGAAGTTAAATGGGATTACCATACAATTGGGGATGTAATATCACAAAGAGAACTCCTGTGTGACCAAGTAAAACTACCAGTGCCAGGAATCATTTATATACTTCTGAGTCATTGGTCAAATGGGTTCATAAACTGCTCAAATATCACGGACTGTTAGCAAGAATGTTCCTAAGTCTTACTAGGATCATTCTATTTTTTAAGTTTTTAAGAATTATTTTTATTTTCCCTTTTTCTTTCTGTTTGCTTTGATAGACAAGAAAAAAAAAAAACCATGAAGTTGGACACGTATTTGGTAGGGAGGATCTGGGAGGAGTTGAAGAAGGGAAAGAATATGATCAAAATCTATTGTGTAGAACATTTTAAATAAAAAAACAGAAAGTAAAATTTTAAAATATATAGAACATACAGATACGTGCATTTATCTTGAAACTGAAGAAATAAAAAAGAAAAAATCAATGCCAAATGTTCAGTCTAGAGTCACCAGAGCCAGTAAAAGACCCAGTATTTCACCTTGTCAAATGGTTTCCAGTCAGTGAGTTGTTTTATTTTTGTTTTTGTTTATGTTGTTTTCAATGCTGTGGAAGCAGATATGAACAACTAGAGAAGGGTAGACTATTAGTCTGTAGTATGGATCTGTATTAAATTTGTTGATACCTGGCCTTCACTCTGATGTCTGTGTTAAACTGTAAGATGCTCCTGGGCAATGAATATCTGGCACATCATTCACTGAGGAAATCTACCTGTGAAATGGTGCCTGCATTATGCTGACTTATTTGTGATTTAGTTTAAGAAATTTTTAGTTTATAATATATTAAGATTCAATTTGTTATTTGCAGTTTGTCCAGAGACCTTAGAAAAAAATTTTACTTACTCAAATAGTTCAGTTTAGCATTTTGTGTTGTGTCTCTTTGTTTACTTTATTTTATTTGTTTATTGTTTAATGATTTATATTGTACATCTCTTTTCCTTTCTTTTGTGCTTTGTATCAACTTATTCATATTTATAAAATTCATATAATTTCTTGAAGTTATGAGTTTTCCTTATCCTCTAAATGATCCTGGACACAGAGAACTAGCATGTGCCCTTCATTTTTATAATTTCACTGACTACTGTATTTTGTCATTTTCACTGCTGCAGCAAATGGCTTTTTTGTATCACCCTGAGGTAAATAGGGAAAGAATGAGATGAGATGAATAGATATTGGGCAATCCAGCTCACACAGCGTAGTCATGGTTACCATCAGTATACTATGTAAAATAGGTAACCAATCTACAAACAATATATATTTTAAGACATATAGACTGGCATTTTACTAACAATTCCATCAAAAATGCACATGATTGTCTGCAAACCATCCTTTCATCTCCCTGACATTCATTAAGATTGATATGCCATAGACAGAAAGAAGAATGCAAACATGTCCAGTAAGACCTGAATGGTGATGCTGAAAATCCACTGTGGCACAGATCCTTCTGTCACACTCATATTTAATAAGTTAAATATAATGAGCTTTGTGTAACAGCCTCACTAAATGTTCTTCCAATGTGGTCAGGAAATTTATATTTAAAAATTTAGGAGAAAATACCTTTTATCTACTAAAAGTTATTAAAGATTAAATGAAAGCAGTCAATAATAAAATTCTTGGCAGTGAATGAAGTACATTCAACTACAGAAAAACAATAATAATGCTGAAATTAATTTGAACAGTGTTAAAGAAAACTAGTCATTTAAGTGTCAGAATATAATGCATTTTGCAGCATCTTTAAAAATACTTATAAAGTATACTTGAAAAATAGACTACTCAATTGCACAATGTTTTATATAAACATAAAAGGGATAATTTATATATTGATGATCAATATATTACATTTAAAAGCATACAACACTGTCTATCATGATAACTAACTGGTAATTGGTTATTACTATCAGAACGTTCTTTTGTCTAAAAGGAATTGTGTGCATACTGGGCTAGTGATAAAATGTTCAGAGGAGAGTACTGCTACAAACTAGAAAGCTTCTATCTTCCTGTCACGGATGCATGGCTGAACTGCAGTATAGACATTAGGGTTAGCTTTAAAGAAGAAAGATATCTCCAGGAGGTCAAGTCAAATTGTAAACACAGGGCACCAGCGAGTTGCCCTGGGCCATCACAGGATTCTGGTATCAATTAGACAGGCAGGAAAGTGGTAGCTAAGATTAACAAAGATTTCTAAAATGTCAGCACAGCGAGAGTGAAGCAAATAGATGAAGAGTTGGGATCACACCATTCCTGTCTTCTTTCCTGTGATGCAATGCTCCTAGAACTTCTCTGGATTTTTTCCTGCAGGCCAGCCTGCTTTGTTCTTCAAGTGAAGACCTGGAAATTGTTCATCTTATCTGTTTATCTATATACTTTTGGTGTGAAGATAGAATTATTGCAGTATCTTAGAAATAGGTGCTTTATAGCTTATAGCTGCTAGCCATGTTTTACATTCCACAATAGGACAGAAATAGATTCATCTATACCCCTTCACTGAATGTAGCTTTGGTAAATACGAGTACAAACTCGGTTTAGTGAGATATTCTAATGATCCAGACTGAATTCTGAAAACATAATTATAGTAAGTAAAACACAAATCTACTCCAATAAATCAACACATAACTGCCTATTGAGATTCTTGTGATATTGAGATTAATGTGATAACAAGTGTCACAAGGAAATAAATTAAATAAATTAAATAAATTAAATAAATTAAATAAATTAAATAAATTAAATAAATTAAAATTGGCAGAAGAGTAAGTACTTTTCGAACAACAGTAGCTATTGATTTTGGGGTTTTGTTTGTTTGTTTGTTTGTTTTCTTTTGCTAAGTGACACTGGAACACAAATGGTGGAAGAATTGTTTCAGATGGGAAATAATAAAAATATTTAGGAAGTTCCAAAGACAGGACAATAAAGCTGGGCTTGGATCAAGGATTGTGTTGTATCCCTCAGACCAATGGAAAGAAGGTCATTCCAGAAGGAGCCACAGCACTGAGAAAGGAAATCAAGGATGTGGCAAAAATTCCTATGGCTTCCAGAGTATACAGACAAAAGCCTGAAGTCAAGATCTCTATGGTCATTAGATATTTTTTTTTTTTTTTTGCATTTTGTTTTATTGCTATTAGGTGCGTATTAGTTTTCGTTTTGTTGTTACCTGTATACCATGATCATATGCGGTTCATAAATTCAAGTGAATGAGAGGTGGTATGGATGACTTGACTAATAAACTAAAGATGCAGAGAGGAGAGAGAGTATTTAAATGCTTGCAACCATTAACAAGTGCATACTTCTGAAAGTATGGTGTCCCTGCCTCTATGTTCTTTGAGCCCAGAAACTATGCCTACATTTATTCACTAATGCAGCTATAATAAATATTATCACGAAAGTCAGGTGTGGTGGTGGGAATATTATGTAGCATTGGGGAGGTGGAGACTGGGAGATCTAAGATTCAGTGCCAGCCTTGACTACATAGAAAATTACAAGTTGCATCTCAAAGATAGAGTTATTTAATAGTACAGCAAATTCAAGGCCAGCCTTGGCTACTTGTGAACCTGTCTAAAACCAAAGGGAGGAAAATGCACCACATGAAGCTCACAGTAGCTGTTAGGGAAGGTTAATTCCTTACCCTATGTGAGTTTTATTAAGGGTTAAATGTATCAAATTTTCTTTAGTGTCTACTTCAGTAGATATCAGATTTAAAGGTCTATGACAGAAACCAAGACTCTAGAGATAACAATACTGGCTCCATCCAGTAAATTTTATATACTTGGAGGAAGGAATAGACAGGTAGTGCAGAAATTGTCCTATAATCCTTCAAATATTAACGAAATAGGTGAAAAAAATATTGATAGTATGTTTCCTCCTAGCAAGGTTTCAGTATATGAATTTGTAGTCCCTGCACAGCCAGGGCCTCTCCGTTAAGAAATAGAGGTGCAGACTCATTGACAGAACTCTGCTGCCCACTGGGAGGTTTCAAAAGGAGAAGCAGGAAGTTAATGAGAAGAGCCCTTTGTGTTCCAAGCAATCCACTGGCTGTGGCCTCGGCGCACAGAGCACTATTACCACAGCCACTTGCAGCTTCACCTTTCCCAGGCAATTCCAGGAAGGCACTTTGATGTGTGTCTTGATTTGCCTCCTGTTGCCTCCACTTCAAAAGCTTGACGATGGTGGAGCTTGCCTCTCACAGCCACAAGTGAACCTCAGTGCAGCAACATTTCCAATTTGGTATTCAACTTTGAAGTGTGGTGGCTTCTACATATTAAATTCTTGCCCCCAACGACTTTTCTTCTTGCAATATTTCCAAGTGCCATACATCTTATTTAGAGATAAGAGAATCTTAATAAAAGGTCTCTCTATTTTCCTCATTAAAGCCATTACCCTCATCCTGCTTACTTAAATGTAAAACCTGCAGTGTTTGTTGATTCATCACTTTTCATTTACTCCATTTAGCCATGTTTTTCTTTTAAATATCTCTTGCACCAAACCAGACTTTCACACTACCGTAAAATGGTTGAAATAAGTTCACTTATCCTTAAAACAAGAGGGATAAGAGGAACTAGAAAGCTTAAGAAGTGATTCATATCTAATTCCCTACTCAAGCTTGTGCATTCCAAGGGATCCCTGTTCTTTGTATTGGCAGATGACAGATGCTTCTGCATTTGTAGATAATAGACAATCTAGCGTTGTTTTTGCTCGTTTCATAGTGTTCATCTCATAAGCAACTGTGCACCTGTTCATAAGTTTCTTAAGTTGGATAGGAGGCAGAAAAGGAAAGTAAGAGGATAGAATTTAAAAGGAAATAGGAAGGATACCACACCAAACGACATTGAGGATAATTCCTCATAATGTCAGCATCTTAGCATTTTCAGAATATGTGAATAAGCTCAGAAAAACCTTGAGGTAAGTGTTGAATGTAAATAACTCATATTTTGCTTTGTTTCTTCTTTCTCTCTCTCTTTCTTTCTCTTCCTCTTTTCACCAGCCCATCTGTTTTGTCTTCCTCCCCCCTCCTTTCCATTTCATTTCTTCTTCTTCCTCATCTGTTCTTCCACTTATTCCCCTTTGTCTGTCAAAATGGAAACAACAACAACAATAACAACAAAACAGTGAAAAGGCTATCTCCTATAATTTTCTGTTAACAACCAACCATGGAACTTTCTCAGAATTCCAAAAATAACCAATATTACCAAGTTCTTTGTATGAGTGCTGATATTTTATGTAGTTTTTCGGATATAGAAATGAAATACAAAACACACACACACACACACACACACACACACTACACACAAATAAAATATAGTATAGGCTTGGAAAACCAAAATTGTAAGTGAGTGAAGTTATAAGCTTCAAGGTTATGTAGAAAGTCAGCAATGGGGTTGGGGAGAAGCCCAGATTTATATTTTCCTCTAGGCCTTGTGCCATCTTGCAAATGTTTACTTCTATATGCCAATATTTGCTTTTTGTATGGTTAGGCATATATCCAAGGGTTTTAAATTTGTTCTGCCCCAAAAGCTCACCCGATTCTAAATGAAGTATGTGAATCTTCTTTATTTATGACATCTAAATAGATAAGTTAAGTATATTAATTCTGCACACTTGAGGATATTAAGTATCATATTTACTCTGATTGTCTTTTTTTCTCTTAGGGCCTTAGACTTTTGCTTGATGGTAAAGCACAAATAATAATCAAGCAAAAACTACTAGAAATTTCCAGTCTGTGAAGCTCAAGCAAGTGCTTCACATTTTAAAAATATTAATTAATTTTGAACTAAGGTATATTTGTAAAGGTCCACATTTCAGGTATTTAGTTTTAATAAATTTTCTTGTTTACTGGTCTTCTAACTCTTCTTATGAATTTATGTTTTGCTAGTACAGTTCCAATAAATAGAAGTCAGGACAACTAGGAACTGGAATGTTTCCTGTGTCTGAACATATAACACAAGGTCTTCAGAAATATGTTTACTTTAAAGGTGCAAGAACCAAGTGTTAGTTCAGCAGATGAAATAATGAAAAAGAAAATATCTCATTATTTCCAAGTACTTAAAACATATTTCATCAACATAGGAGAAAATATTAAAGATGACAAAGATGACAGTGTGTGTGTGCGTGTGTGCATGCGTGTGAGTGCGTGTGTGTGCATGTGCGTTTGTGTGTATGTGTGTGTGCATGCGCACACGCGCATGTGTGTGTGTGTGTGTGTAAGGAGTCAGAGCTCCGTGAAAGATGTCTTTCTCTATTACTTGCCAGTACCTTGATATTTTTCTAGAGACAAAATATGCCACTGAACCCAGAGCTCAGCATTTAATCTAGCATAGCTAGTGAATGCGTTCCCAGGATATACCTATAACTATTTCTCCCAGGGTGAGTGTATCAGACAAACAGGCTTTTCTATGGGTACTACAGAGCCGCACTCCTCTTTCCAGCCCCATAAATAGGTTTTCTATGTTAGGCATATCTCTATTGCCTAATAGCTACCATATTCTAGTCTCCCTAAGCATTTCCCCTAAATATGTATCATTTGCTCACAGCCCTTCTGGTTATGTTCCTTTCAACAGGCATTAAATCTTTTTCATTTCTTTTCAACCTGTGTCTTTCTCTGAACAATAGATATACTTGAACTGAAGTTATGCCAGGTTAGAGCTTAGTCGTCAAGGATCAATATAAATTTTTTCTTCATATAAGACATTTCCAGAGTGATCATGAAGAAAAGAACATAAAGCTGAAAGACTCCTTATCACAAACTTCTAGAACCAAAAAGAACACAAGGAAATAAAAAGCATTTCGTCTGGCTCAGTTAAAGAGCTAGATGAAGAACTAGGATGAAGACACTATTTTCATGCATATAAGAAATTTTGGTGACTAGCAAACAACAACAAAAAATAAATTCTCTGTTTAGAATACTGAAAAATCAGTGTCAGGACACTGGCAGATTCAGATTCCTATGAGATCTGTGTAGGTGGTGCTCTCCTGTTTTATCTTCACACATGAAAGAGGCCAAACACATTTCTAAAAATAATTCTTTTTATTTTTATTTATGAGAAAAAAAGGAAGGAAAGATTTCTTTTGACTCACAGTTCAAGAGATTTCAGTCCATGGTTTGATATCTCTATTCTGGTGGACCTGTAAGGTAGAATATCATGAAGGAAGGGCTTGATAGAGAAAAGTTCATTCTCACCTCACAGTGGAGAAGCCTGAGGAAAGCATGGGTGTGCCTCTCCTGTTTGTTATTTTATTCCATCTCAGACTCCACCCAATTGAAGTATGCTACCCACAATCAGATGGGATTTCCCTTCTTTGTTATCTTCTCTGGAAATGTTCTAATAGACATACCTCAAGGATTTATTTCTCAATCTCCTATGCCCTTTTCAATCTAGTCAGATTGAAAATAAAGAGTAACCATCATAAACCCACCCTTTGTTAACTCAATGCTCAAACACATCTCATTAGACCATAACCTTCCGCCTCCAATCCCTACAAAGACTCATGTCCATTGCATGATACTAAATGCATTCAGACATTCTGCATGAGCCCCCATAGCTTTAAGAGTTCCAGTGTTTCTCAAAAGTCCATTATCACCATGCACAACACTACAGTCTCTGTGAATTATGTAGTGAGTTCAGAAAAGCTTCAGAAACAAAGAGATCCTATGCCAGGTAAGAAGAAAAAGAATAAATCCAAATTTAAAAGCTGAAAATCCTTCTCTGGCAGCCAAGGAAAACTCTTAGGTGAAAACAACTACAGAGAGAAACATTCTCATCCCCAAAAGACAGGACAAGCCTCCACCATAAAATTACTAATGCCATTCATGAGACCTTTTTAATAATGTCCTAATTCTGTGCAAATAGCCTGGTTTCCTGATGCTATTGCCGACAGAGTCAGGATTTCAGCAGATGGATATCTTGAGGACACAAACATTTAGCACATAACCCCTTAACTCCTGTCCTCTCTAACTTCATTTTGATTTCCATGTAAAATGTACTTACTCACACCAATGGTTCCAATAATTTGAATTTGATATGCTATCAACTGAAAATCAAACTTCTCATCTAAATGGCCTCTAATTCAGAAATGAGTGATATTCAAGGTGATTCATCCTCAGAAAAATTGCTTCCAATCTGAAACCTTCTGAAATCTACTATTTATGTGTGCTTCTGGTACATAATGGTGAGTCAGACACAGGATAGATGTTCTAAGAGAGGAACAGATAAAAAGAGTCTCAAATCCCAAAACCTTGTTCCAACTATTTGTCTTTATATGCTCTGCTGTGTAGGTGCCATCTTTTGGACACATTATGACAGAATTCCAACCTGCCAGTTTTGTCTGCATTAGTCCACTCCACAGTTCTCATTATTAGAATCACACATTTGTGGTTTCCAAAGTAGACTTGAATATTGGTAACTTTATTGGATTTGTTGAAAATCATCTTAGTGCAGAATCCACAGTATCCCTGTTTTGGTGGCACTGTTTGTCTGGGTCGAACAATTTTTCTTGGTATCTCCTTAATGCATAGGCAGAGACAGCATAAGTCACTCAATTTTTCTGGATACAATAACACAATACTATGATATACTTAAGTCACATGCAGAGCAGCTTTGGATCATACAAAATAGGAGAGTGTTGGTTGCATGTATTAAGCTTCTATAAGTAATAGTAGACCCATAGAAGTATTTCATTTTATTTCATTTTCAGATACTTGCTGGCTACACCTGTAAAGAATGAGGCAGCCTTGATAATTTTAAATATTATTTTCTTGCCCTTAGACAGGGGTTCTCAGCCTTCCTAATACAATTTCTCAGGTAGTGGAGAACCCCAACCATTGAATTATTTTCACTGCCACTTCATACTGCTAATTTTGTTACTGTTATGAATCATATTGATATGTAAGATTTTGATAGCTGACCCCTGTGAAAGGGTCAGTTGACCACTAAAGCACTCATGACTCACAGATTGAGAACCACTGCAATAGACTGTCAATAGATTCTAATTTTAGTTTAGATGTCTTACAAATCTATTTATTGGCTTGATATATGCTTACTAGCTTCCATTGTCTTGGTTAATTCCTATTAATCCATATTCATGTCTGAATTTGGTTAACTAATTAATAGTTTCTCTCAAATATTACTTTTCATTTTTCCAATAAAGATAAGCTCAAATTTTTCTAAAATCTAATTTTCTGCTTTTCTTTCTATTAAAATTTACCCTGAAATTATTGCTTTCTTCTCCTATTTCTCTAAAGTAGTCAGGAGGAATCTCAGACTTTCACTCTTTAAACTTGCTTAGAGATTGCTCCATACACACACACACACACACACACACACACACACACACACACACACAAATTTCACTGTTTACAGATTCCACCATAAATCACTAGGGCATGAACACAACTTAGTCAAATTATTACCACTTAATAATAAGAACTGTCATTCTTGTGTCTTGATGAATATTTTTTTCCTTCCTTCATGATTCCATCAGATTGGCCTTCCAAATCAGTATTCCTACTAGACTTCTATCCATGTCTCAGTATTTGCTAAAATACAGATACTATCCAGTAAATGATTTGATGTGATGTTACTCCTGTTCTTCCCAGATCTAATGATCAAACTCAAGATCTCAAAGTGCCTACCCAGTGAACTGCATACTCTCTATAGCTATCTATATAGTTCTATTTCCTTCTCAAGGTTCATTGGAATGTCTTTTAGCAGTCTTTTCAAAATAATGCAAACTGGTTCTTCCAGGTTCCTCAAAATGTTTGCACCTCTATTCGTTACTCGATTCCAAGGCCATTTCTGCACATAAACTTGCTTGCTATAGCGACAGTGCCATTTCTCAGTATCAATGATCTGTCTCAATGGATTCAGGATGGCTACAAGAAATGCTGCAAACCAGTACATTTATGAACTACAATATGTTTTTTTTGGGGGGGGGGGGTCTGGAGTTTGTAAGTCCAAGATGAAGGTGCTAGCATATTCAGTTCAGAATAGTCATTCCAGATTCTTAGATGATCATATTTTTCTATGTCTTCACAGGTTTAAGTTCTTAAAGAGACATATGTTATTCATAGGGGCTTTGCCTTTATGACCTAATTACCTCTCACAGAATTCAACTGCTAATATCCTTACATTGGGGATTAGAATTCTAATATATGGATTTCAGTGGACACAAACACTTGAGCCATTACAGAGGTACTAAATTTAAATGCTAGCTTGAAGGTTACATGCTATTGTTTTAAGAACACATGAAAGGCTTGATATCATGAATTCTTTATAAAGGCACAAAAGTCTGAACACTATGAAAGGATTATAGAGAAAGAAGACAAAATTTCAGGGAGGAAAATGTTCACTAATTTGATTATGTTAAGCATTTCAGGAGTCTATATACGTTGATACTATTCAAATTGTATATTCTTGTGCCTTCCCTTGGGTTCTTTTCCTTTTGTTGGTTTCTCTTGTCCAATTTTAATGTAATAGTTTTGTTTTAGATCATTATGTTTCATTTTGTCATATTTTTTAAATAAATAAATAAATAAATAAATATCTAACTACCTAGAAAAGGTTAACAACTGAACTTTTATTTAGACCCACTGGAAGAGGAAAATCTGTTTTCTCCAGTGGATTCACACAAGATATATCAACCACTACAGGGTAGGCCTCATGCTCAGAAGTAGTTGGCCAACATAAAATGGAATCCATGTTTTTTGTGTGTGCTTTTATTTTATTACAGCTGGGAGTTTTTGTTTTTATTTTGGGTGCTTTTGATTTGTTTCCTTGGTATGTGAGTGTGTGTGTGTGTGTGTGTATGTGTGTGTGTGTTGACTTTTTTGTTTGTTTTTGGAGAAAGAACTTAAAGTTGGGTAGCTAGGAATAAGGAGAGGGTCTGGAAGGAGTGGTGGAAGAAAAGAATATGATCAAAATATATTTAGAGTTAAAAATGTTTTAAATAATAAAATATATAATAAAAATAAATTTAAATATATGTGGTTCAATATATTTTAATTACAAGGCAATTAATAAAAATGTTATAGCTGTGACAGGTTTTCCTATTTGAATATTTATTTTTATTTAATATTTTATCTATTAAAATTCCCTATTAAATAAAAGAAAAATAAATAAAATATATCCCTAAATTCATGGAATTTAGACCATGATGTGAAAGTAGGAATAAAAATATGACATTACTATTCCATGAATGCTCGCCAAATTGTAGATGAGAAAGGATAGTAATAGCAATAATAGATGAGAAAAACTGTATAGTCTTTAGGCAATTAAAAAAATCCCTCCAAAAAAAAACAACAACAAAACATGAAAAGTCATTGATGTAAGAAAAAATAATTCTCTTTCCAGAATTGCCAGGCTAATAAAAAAATAGACTTGATGGGAAGAAATGATTCCAACTATGCAACTATGGAGACTTGAATGTTACATGGAAGAATTTGGTCCCCTATGTATAGCAACACTCTTAAGTCTGTTTAATATGAAGTTTAAAATCTTAGCTAGAATAATAAAGCAAGCAAAAGAGATGCAAGAGATACAAATAAGAGGGAAGAAGTCAATCTCTATTTGCAGGTAACATAAACCCATACAAAAAGAAGAAGAAGAAGAAGAAGAAGAAGAAGAAGGAGGAGGAGGAGGAGGAGGAGGAGGAGGAGGAGGAGGAGGAGGAG